>JAYKAV010001942.1:512774-625237 GCA_035582835.1 Phoebastria nigripes | reverse complement strand
GACGGAGGCGCACGGCGCATGCGCGGAGGGAACAACTCCGGCACGGGCAGGGAGGGGAAGGAGGCAGAAGGTATGCGCGCGAGGCGGGGGGGGGTGGGGCGCGCGCGCGGCCGCCGCTCCTCTGCCACCCGCCCTCCTTCCCCTTTCACCCGCCGCGCCGCCGCTCAACGGTCGGAGGGGGCGCGCGCGCGCCGTGCCCGCGAGACCCGGGAAGGAAAGGGCGGGAGGGGCTGCCGCGGCGGGACCGCGGCAGCGAGTGGGCGGCGCGCGCCAAGCGGCCGCGGCGGTACGCGGGGGGAGGGGGCGCGTTCGAAACGGCCGCGGCTCCGGTGGGGGCGGGGCGGGTTTGACAGCCCGGCGGCGGCGCTGGGCCCTTCCGGGAGGGGGGCGGAGCGCGCCCCTCGTCCCCGTTGTCTCTACGTGCCCCCCCCCCGCCCCCCATGGCGGTTCCGGCGGGCGTTCCGCGCAGGCGGAGGTGTGCGCGGAGCCGACGGGCTAACGTCTCGCTGGGGAAAGCGGCCGTTCCAGTCAGGGGTCGGGCGGCGGCGGGCCGGGGGAGGACGTTGCTCGCCGTACGTCTGCCCCGGCTCCCTGAAGGCGCCTCAGAGCTGGCCGCTCCTTCCTCTGCGGGGAACTTCGCGGACGGGCCACCGCCGCGGGCCCGACTCTGCCGTCAGGCGGGCGAGCGTTGCACAACACGGGCCTTTGCTTGCTGCTGGGAGGGGACAGGTGCCTGCGAGCCTGTGGGGGTCACCCAGCTCAGGGTGCCCAGGGAGCTTCTGGGGTCTCTTCATCCTTGGAGATCCTCAAAAGCCGGCTGGACACGGCYCGGGACAGCCGGCTGTTAGGTGGCCCTGCTTGACCAGGGGGGCTGGAGAAGTTGAGCTCCAGAGGTCCCTTCCAGCTGCAGCCACTCTGCAATCCTGTGTGCCTGGGGAAGGAGAGGCCACCTTCCCCAACACCAGAAGTCCAGAGCATTCCAGTTTGTTTCCTGACAAGAGCCATGTGCAAGATAGCACACCTAACTTGGAACGAATAGAGAGATACAGCATTAAACATGTAACCCGTGCAGCGTGTCTTGGTGTTTCCAGTCTAAACCTTACTCTCGGGACTCCAGCAGAGACCATTTCTTCAAATAAGGAAACTCCAGTAAAGTAATGATTTCAAATAATACCAGGCAGATGCCACTGTACTGGTTCAGTTCTTTGACTTCAACTGCAGTTCCAGAAATGGCAATGGCATTTTTACAAAGATCACTAAAAATTATGTAGAGAATGTCAAGTCATTAATCTCTGGTCACTGAACAGTTGCCAGTAGCAAACCTGAATCACTAGCACTATGAGTTATTTTCAAAGTCATGGTTAAGAAACACATGATCTATAGCCAAGTGCTAGGGCATTTGAGGTATTTGATCTTGGATATTCACTACTTGCTATCTTGCTTTATTCAGAGAAAAAAAGAAATCGCATTCTACATTTTGCTGCTTCTTGTCCGCAGCTGCCTGCATCTTTGTTTTTGTTTTCTAATGAGAAGTATGTACGGTTAAAGCAAAAATACATGCTACAACAACGTTACACTCATGTTTACTTTCACTCGTTTTGTGCTGGCTATTACCACAGCCCTTTGATTCGGAGGGTTTGGTCGCTCTTGGAAATGCAGATGTTCCATTTCAACAACCACAGTCCAAAGAGAACATCTCATGTACTCCACAAGCTACAGGGTGTAAGCTTGGGATCATTTCATATGTGATGCAGCAAGTAATTCCTAAAATATAAAGAAAATGCTTCTTACAGTCCTCAAACAAGATGAAAATCATCGTTAGAGATACAGAGCCCAATTCGCAGTGCTCTTGGGCACCTGGTTTAGGCATTAAAACATATACAGGGATGATGCCAGGCCTCAGCAGGGTGATTCAAAGCACCTAGCATAAAGAATGCAAAATTCATGAGGCCTGTAATAGAGTAAGGAAGAGGAGGACTGAAGTGAGACAGTCCTGGGTCGTGCTCCAGATGCTGCTTACATGTTTTATCCAATGTTTATGTGAAAACGTATAGGTAGTCTTGGAAATTCAAAACTTCTTCCATCCTCTCCAGGCCCCCCTGCAACAAAGCCACATGGGTCTTACTCTTGCTTGCCCTTTGCATCTTTGCATTACTGTTTTTTTACAGCGGCCCAGCTTCAACACAGTAAGTGGAGAGAAGCACCATCCCATTGGCTTGGCAACTTGGAGAATTCACAGAGATACAAGAGCTGGGCATCGGACAGGCCCGGACTCACACCTTTATTTGCTAGTGAAGGTTCTTGCCACTAGAACAGTACACCCGAGTACCTCTTCCAGTGTTTGTGGTGAGGGARGCTGCTGTGTTTGTGCTCAGCTGCGTGCAAACTGGGTGTGTTTCAAACACGTCTGTCAGACGGGGCTTTTCTCACGACTATGGTGGAGTAAAAGTGCTTGTCTGTCTGTCTCAAATAGAACAGAATTTGTGTGGGAGGTACTTCACCCAGCTGTCTAGGAAACAGCACTGCTTTGAAAATTTGTAAAAGGGAGGCTTTGGCTACAAAGAGCAAAAAGGAAAATAAATTCTTATTTTAAAAGCAGGCATGGGTTAAGTGTCAGGTGTGATGGAGTGCTTACAACGTAACTTCAGAGTGTAATGTAATAGCTTCTAATCCAGTGAACGCTCATTCATGTGCTGATCTTGAAGCACATTTTCATGAACTTCAGTCAGATTATTTTATCTATGTGATTAGGAACTTGCATATTTCTAGCAGCGGCCACTTAGAAATCATACGAAGTTCCATCGTATGTAACCAATCATAGTGCATTGAACACAATATGTTAGTTTGTTTTTTCCTTCCTGATAACAAATAATCTAAAAATGGGTAATTTCTTCTTCCTGCATTTGTTGTGTCACATACTTTGGAATTTAGCTAGCTTTTGTTGAGTGAAATGGAAATTAATCAACATATGTATGGCCTGATAACATTGAGCTGATCAAGCATGCAAGCCTGAAAGATAATTTTTTCTCTCTTCAAAAGCATGTAGTCTCCAATTCTTGAAAGTATCTCTATGCAAGCTCATGTCTATGCTTAGTAAACAAGCAAACTGATAATCCTTAATAAAACAGTAATCATAGTCCTCATATCCATGTTGTCTTGCTTATTTTATAAGATATTTAAATACTCTTGCTTTTAGTGTGATACAAATATGACAAATTTACACTGACAAGAGCTGATTGATTGTCAGAGATTGCAATTTCCTATTAAATACAGAAAATCGGTAAACTATAGAATTACTACATTGGCTTCCTCTAAAACATTATACCATACTTACGAAAAGTACATGTAATAGCATTTATCACGTAGATAGTATTCTTGTACATTAAAGTAGTAAGACTGTGCATCATAAGAGGTTTCAGTAGTGCCCGTTTCAGGAAATGAGCAAACAGCAAGAACACAAGAGCAGCGGAATTCTCTGCAAGTATTAGGTGGGCCCTCTCTGAGCAGGTACTGCTACCCCCATCCTCTTGTGAAAAAGCTAAGAAAGATTAAGTGAAAGAGCTTGTAATAAAGTCAAAGGACATCTAGATTTTTTAGGTCACTGAGTGTGCGTCTTTAAAAGGCATACACTCTCAGAAGGAGAGAAAAGGCTAGGATATGCGAGTTTCTGATGTAACTACTGACTTCAGAAGAGTTACACAAGGCAGAAATGAGACTATATCCTGTTCACCATATTAGGCCAAGTTAGTAATGCGTGATCTACCTTCACATTCAATTTCCTATTTAGTCAACATGAAACCTACAGCAGTTAAATCACATTACGTTAAGCCTGCCTTTGGTCCACCGCCCTCTCTCCTTGTTTGCCGTACAAAACTGGCTCAGGTTTGCCCCAGCTCTAGTCCTCTGGATACTTAATAGCACAGGCCAGTATTGCCTGCAGCTCTGAGATGAAGACTGTGGTCAACAAATCCAGTCCTTGGGCAGAACATTTTACCATTGCTAAAGCTCATCTGTGCAACAGAAAGGCCTTTTGCAGGAGCTCCCTACTTCAGGCAAGGAATGATGGCTGCTTATGCAGACATATCTGAACTGACTTTAGGTAATGACAAAGTCACACCAACATTGATCTCGGTGTGCTTGCAAAATCTGAAAAAAAAAAAAAAAAAAAGGCTGCATTAGGTGGTGAATGCTGGTGGCTGTAGGTGGCTGATTTAAAGCCACAGTCACACTGTTGGCTGCAGCGCAGCCCCCTCACCTCCCCTGGGGGCTCAGCTACGCACTGAAAAAACTCCTCAAGGAATTACAGACTGTAAGCTTGAGGTGCAAGGTGCTCTGAGTAGTGAACACATTAAAATGCTCTGCCAATAGGAGAGAGAAAGCAAAGAAATGTGACAGGTATTAGTCATACCATTTAGTACACTGAGAAGAGGCATGTTGGTTCTTCCAGGACGAGGCAAAATGTAGGAACTAGAATAGAATAGAAATAGAATAGAATAGAAATGACCTAGGCAATAAATAATTCCTAGCAAGAGAAGACAGATTTGGATATAATTGATCAAAAGATAATTTGGCATGGATATACTCAACAAAAGTAGTATCTTTCAAACATCTGTAAACGCTGAAACAGTGCAACATATATATACACACACATATATAAATATGTATGTTTTTCCTGCTTGTCACTAGCTTTAATAAAGATGTGAGGCTCCTGGCATATGACCTTGCATATTCCAGTGTATCCCAGCTTCTTGACAACGGGCAGCACTGGAACCCTGGGGAGAAACTGCTCCCACTGCCTGCGCGTGGTGAGTGATGAATAAGAAATGGGGCATCCGGATCTTTGTTTCATTTTCTTGAACGAGCTAGAAATAGGCCAAAAAAATCACCTTTTGGAACTTTTGCAATGGCCCAGTTTGATGGAGAGGGTCAGGTCTGAAAACAAACTGTTGCAAGGGAGGAAGTAAACTGGATGGGATTGTCTGCTCCAGTGCAAACACAGATGTGCTTGCAGCCAGCAGACGAGGGCATAGTTGTATAAACAGCGCAGTGTAGGCCCTCCCAAAGTAACTTTTGCTGTATCTGAAAGGATACTCCTCTGAAAGGAGGGGAGCTGTAAGCCCAGAGATAAATAGCAATCCACTGGATAAATATCTGGTCACCATATGGCTCAGGCCAGTATCAACCACGATTGCATATACAGTGCGGGCTCCCTTTGCTTTTACACTTTAAAACTGCAGAAGAAGAGCCTGTGACCAATGTATGGCAAAAGCTCACAAAGAGATTTTAAATCAAATCAAAACAAAGTTCCACTGGAATGCTGAAAGCTTCATACCTCAGTAAGGACAATTTCCGTGGCAAATACTATTTTCCCACTGAAGCCACTTGGTGGGTACAGAAAACGTTAAGATGCCAGAAATTCTTCTTTTACCCTGGGAAAAAGCTTTTTATTTTCACTATCCCAGAGCTTAAAAATGGCCCAAATACTTCTTGCTTGAAATCTTCAAAAACCCAAACAAACTCAACTCTAAGTCAAAGAAAAACCATGGAAAAATTTAGCCTGAAAGAATTAAGGTTTCAGAAAGTTAGGAGTGTGGTTAAAGCAGAAGCTAAAAATGAATCTCCTGATGGTATCATCCATCAGGATATAAAACAGCAGGGAATTATTTGTGTCCTTTTATTTCCATTATAAGTAGAGTGATTACCATCATTAAAGACCTCTTTGTAGATTAAGCTATCATGAATCTGACTTGCTGCTCTGCTATTAATTTGTTAGCTATGAATCACCTACAAGAGTAAGAATTTTTCTTCTTATTTCTCCAGTTCTTAACCCTAAGCTCTCTCTCCCGGAAAAAATTTCTCCCACCCCACCTTACCCCTACTTCCCCCACATACACATATCACATTTCCTGTGGCTGGATTAGTTTTGCAGTCCTTGCTCAAATAGTTGTTCTTCTGAAGACAGAAGTTAAAAGTAAACTGGGCTGAGTTTAAAAGTAAACTAGCTTTGATTCTCCTGGCTTTGGTTTTATGTATGTTGTCCTAAATATCTACACTCCCTGTAAATGCTTTGCTCTGCTGAAGACTATGTCAAATCCATAAAAAGCCATGTTTTTCTCTTGGGCCTGGGAAATATTTAACAGTTTCAGACTTTAACAGATAATTAACTTCTAAATGGCCCATTCCATAACTTTGCTAGAATAAACGGAGCGGGCTTCATATGATTCTTCTCTGGGCAGAACGGCGGAAGCTGCAGTTCTTGACACTCACAGYGTAAAGTTTTGCAGCACAACTTACAGACAACTTCTTTTATATCATGAAGTTTCATGGGATTCTACATAGCTTGTATCTTAATTTTAAGGCACTCAAATGGCACTAAATATGCAGTTTTTAAAAACCCATGTTTCATATGACTATCATCTTCTAGATACTAAAAAAAATACTTTAAAATGTTTAGTCACCAACAGATTTATCGCAACCCCAGGAATWATAAATGAGTCAACTTAGTCATTCTTGGTGGCTTTTAATAACTAAATCACAGAAGCTGAATTACTGATTTTGTTCACACTCGGGATATTTTCAAATTCTTCTATTAATTTCATGCCACTACAYAATCGACTAACAGTTATTTCACACCAACACTACCACTGTTGTTACGTTTGTAGAGCTCTACTACTCTTAGAGCACACCTGTAAGCTTTGAGAGGAGGACAGAGAGGATTTAGATTTGATTTTTATTATAATTCTGTTTTCATTTGGCCATAACAACCCAAAACCCACAAATGGAAGTTTTATAGGTGTGATCACAGGCAGAAAACTACGTGTATGAAAGTGTGAGCAAGCTCCTTCTCAGGTCTAGAATCAAAGGGTTAATCTCTTTCTTCTTCTCTCCCTCCCCTCCTCAAAGATAAAAGACACTAAACTTCCTACTTCTTGTTGCAAAATGCCATGCGGGCCTGTTGGGTAATTCAACTCTTAATACTTGGAAGGAGGCAATTTTATATCAGTTTTACTCCATTATTATGCTGATTACTTCAAGTCAGCGGTACTGCCTTGAACTGGTTCGAAATGGAGAAGCAGGCCCATAGACTCCTAATTTGATGAGAGCAAAAATAACCTGACAAAGGGACAAACTAAAGGCCAGGAACGGGCTTCTTGCTGAGATCCATTTCAAAAGTGTGTTAGACCCAAAGTAATACCTTCTCGATGGTGAGTTTTCAGGCAGAGGGAAAAAAAGAGCCAACTCGCCCTACTTGTCCACAGTCAAATATAGCCCATTCACCAGGACTGGAGAACGGCAGGATCGTCCCACACTAGCTCTGAGCAAGCACTGGTGCCTGGCACAGGTTAGGAGACCTTCCAGCATAGCTGACGGTGTAAGAAACTCTTTCTACAGCACGGAGCAGGATTTCAGCCCAGCAGTGAATCTGGCCCTGCAAACCCAGCACAGTCTGTGCATAGTGCAAAATCCACAGCAAACTCTGTTATGGGTGTTATTAGACCTGATGATGAATTGTGGGATTTCCCTCTATGTGTAACTGTGCGTTGAGTATGTGAGGTGGATGAGTGTGTGGATAAAAGGCATTATTATGAGCTTGGAAATATGGAGGAAGCAAGTAGACAGAAAAAAATTGCATAGAAACACTCTAAAATATTTATATGAGCTTGTTTTTGTGTGTCTTACATTTCATCTGTAATCTCTTCTCCTTTCTGGAGTGACTGTGTCAGAGAGAATTTTTTTTAAAGGGCAGAATTACATTTAAAATCCTCTGTCCAAACCTTGTGCTGCAACCTCCTGAAAATTCATGTTTGCCCTTTTCTTCACAGTAGATTTGTAATGACACTCCTAACATACCTTAGCGCGCCGTAAGAATAGAGGAGGCTGCTCTGTAAAGCACTGGATTAAAAAAAGTACAAGGTGATTGACTCATTCATGGCCCATGGCCATACGAATGCTTGCAAAATTGCTTCCGGCCGATGTTCTAGCACCTTTACCATAGAAACAAGAGGTAGCGTGGCAAGCAGAGCTGTCCCTCAAGAGTCTCATAAAATGAAAACATAGCTGTGAAAATGCATATGCAAAAGCAGTGTTTGTAAAGAGTTACATTATTACACCTCTGCAACCGCTTACTCCTCTTTGTGTGCCAAACTGGCGAAACTGTGGAATAAGAATAATTCAGAACTAGAATAAGTGCTTTTAAAGAAATTATTGAAACTAGAAGTACTATGTCCAAATTATTATGGAGTTTGGGTTTGCTTTAATGAAAATGTCTTTTGTTTACCTAATTTTATGTAGTTCCCAGCACTCGTTTGCAGAGGCCATGCCATCATTTTATACTGGTACGAAGGTAGCAACATTATACTGCCTGCACTGTAAAATGCCCACAGCAACTCAGACCATGTCCACACTGCGCTGGCAGACGTGATGGTGTAATACACCTGGCTGAAGTTGCAGTAGTTGTATCCTCTTACCCCAAGCCTGAGTTGCCCGCTAGCCCCAGGTCGTAAGACCCGAAGTTTGTCCTTTTGCCTGCAAATGTGCCTGCAGGAAAGGGACATACAACTCTGCACCTCCAGACTTACCTGAGCTAGTTTCTAGCCAGCTAGCTGAGGTGCCCACAGCGGCGAAATCGGCCTCCACTAACCATCGTGTTACTTGCCCAGGCCCTGAAGCCTGTTGCCACAGCTTCATGCAGCTGTTCTTCAGCCATCTGGATTACACCATTACATCTGCCGAGCACGGTGCGGACGTGGTCTGAATTGCTGTGGGCATTTTACGGCGCAGGCAGCATAGTGTTGCTACCTTCGTATGTGAATAAAATGATGGCGTGGCCACCGCAAAGGAGTCCTGGGAACTACTTCAGATTGGATAAACACAGGACTTTTTTCACTGAAACAAACCCAGACTCCTAATAGTTCGGATATGGTACTTGTAGTTTCAGTAATTTGAATATAGGAATTGCAAATAGAAATCCATCCAATTATAAAAAATCATGCAATTATAACAGTCAGTGGTCACTGATGTTATCATCTGCACTGTGGGTAAATATGGCAAGAATGTTTTGTGGCCAATATTTCTACTATTTGAGGACCACATGATTATTTTTGGTTAGCTGTTGCTATTTCCTTCTTGACTCATTCCTAAAAGGCACTGAAACATCACAGTCTTATCACTCAGACAGCAGTTACTGCAACCGTCTTCAAATCAGTTTTGCAAACCTGCATCCAGAGCATCTCCTACCAGAAGGGTGTGCGCTCTGCRTCTTGTCAACTTGAAATCCCCCCACTTCGTTTGACATGAGCCGTGCGATCCAGCCTTTCATTTGGGCTCGTTGAGACTGGACCGAGTCCGAGGGAGAGCCGTCTGCACTGGAGATAACGCCACAGCACAGGAAAATGAGGAAAGAAATGAGGTCTTGTGCAGTGGGGGAGATGATCCGCTATTAGCCGCCATTCTTCTCAGCTGGGTGGAGGTTTTAATCCCCCCAACCCACCTCCGGCAGCCGGCAGATCATTTCACAGCAGTCATCTTTATAGCGTCTGTGTGAACATGGTGGGGTGCCTTGTATTTCTGAGCACACTGTCTTTGTCATGTCCTGATCAGACTATTGCAAAACCCCGAATGCAGACTCCCCAAAATGAGTCATGTCTGCCGGCATGGGTGTCTGCAAGCTGCCTCTCTCTGCACAGAGGTGCGGAGCTGTGTGGGAAGCGTGGGAGAAGACCACCCTGGCACAGCGCAACAGCGTATTTATTAAAGAGAATGCCTTAGTGGAACAGAGAGGGGCTAGCAGGTTGTCGATTAGCTTCCAGGTAAAATTTAATGGGTTCATTGTGACCCCCAAAGCCCTACGTGCCAGCCTGGCTGCCACAGGGGCTGCCCCCCTGTGAATACATCCCCCCTTGCATCTGCAGAGAGTTTGAAGCTGTGCTCTGGAAGGGTAGTCCCCCAGAGGGACTTGGGGTGCTGGAACGTGATCCRCTCTGCACCTCCAGGTCCCCAACCTTTCTTCACTTGTGGCATAGTCTGATTTGTCTAGTTTTAGACCCCCTCGTCTGCGAGACTTTTCCTGTACGTCAAATCCTACACCAGGAGAAGGAGCTGCATTACTCATACATAGTTTCAAAACTGTGGGTAAACTGGATGGTTTCTTGCTCCCATAGACATATGACTTCATCCTCTCTATCTTCCCAACTTCATGAACTAGCACGGCTAGATTTATAAGATGATCCTCTTTGCTTCAGAGGCAGATCCATGCTGCCTTATCACCAGCAGAACAAGAACTCCTTCCTTATCACCTGTTAAGTGGAAGGATCAGTGTGTGTTGAAGTGGAGCAGCTATGTGGTTATCTCTTGGTTTCTACCTGTCAGTAAATTAACTGCATTCAGTTTCAGTAACTTGCCTTTTCTTAATATGTTATTTCATTTCTTGCTATTTAAACAAGAAGAAAATTGGTTGGTATGGCAAAATTCAAACCCTCTGAAGCATAGTAGGCTAATACAATAATGTCTCGATATTGAACAAGTGAAAAATATTTTCCACTCAATGACTCCTGAGCCTTCCACAGCACAGGTAACCGGGCAATTTACTCAGGTTATTCATGAGGAAGTTGTGATTATCAGCATGCTATTAATTGCTGAAACCCTCTGGTTTGCTGCTATTGTCCATAAAGGATAAAAAAATCTTCGGCAGCCCAGTCCATTTCAAGCCCTACAATTTACACTCACTAAATTACTAGGACCAAATCTATATTCAGAAATTGTTCCATCCTACTCCATGTGCTTCCTCACTCTGTTTCCTAGCATCTCTTTCCAAGCCTGTATCAGACAATAACATCTGTAAGACTTATCTTGATTTTTAAAATGTTTATTCTGCTGTCATTGCTCAAAAAAACAAATTACAAAGCTATGTACTTACTGATATTGAGAAATGGTAATGCAAATTTACACATCTTTCACACTCAATAGCTGTTTCTAGTAGTCTGCCTTTGTCCTTAGGATTTAATTAAATCTCTCACAGAAAACAGAATTTGCTAGTACTTGACCTTTGTTTTCAGAGCCCCAAAACACAAAAGGCATTTAGAATCAATGACAATGCACAAAACACAACACGCTCCACTTAGCGCTCAGGGCAACACAATGCTCATCCTTTATATGGAGAGACCCTGGGTTAAAAAAGGATTAAAATTAAGCCACAGTATTCTTTTCTAGGTCGTCTCCTGAAGAATCACGACTGCTGCTTCAAGCTGATTATACATTGTGCAGTCCACCAGCACGTGATGCTCAATGCTACCGCTCAAGTAATCTCTTTTTCTCACTACATAAACTGTACCACCCTCCACTCTTTATTTGCCTTCGCTGGCTTCCTTCCTGTCTCTTAACTCCTCACTTCAAGCTCCTCATCCTCTGCTTAAAGACCAAACATAATCTCCCCGCTCCCATTTCTGCTCCCGCTTCCACTTCCTCCCAGCACGGCCGCCCACAGCCCGCTTTGCTCCAGCAGCCTCTCCGCTTTTGTTTCCCAGCTGCTCTCTCCTGCATCCTTTTAGCTTCTCTTTACACCACTTATATCCCTTTCCTACCTGGCTTTTTGCAGAGATACTTCACACTTTTCCCTTCTTTTCTCACACCGACTTCTTGCTGTTTTTTTTTCTTCTTCTTCACTTTGGCGTTAATGGCAGAGATTAGGTGGATTTGTGATGAATAGTCACTGAAGAAAAAGTGAGTGAAGTTTTAATGCTTGCAAAACTCATTGAAACACACCTGAAAATTAACACTCTCAGCTAAAATGAAAACTGGTGGAAAGCTAATTAAGGGAAAGCATGATGTTCAGTGGCCTTGAACTGTGTAGAAAAAGGTCACTGAMTGAGAAGCTACAGAGAATAATTTTGCTTCCGGTCATGTTAACAAGGGACAGTAAGCCACACATTAAATATATTCCTTGAATTAGGAGCAGTTTCAAGTCTGAAACTCTTCTTAGCCCTTGCAGGGAGGCCCGTAGTAGGAGAAAGGTGTGCTCTTCCTATCACGCCAGCCAGCCAGGCCCGTACCATTTCCTCCTGTTACTCTCTTAGTCATTTACCATCCCACTAGCTGCAAGGAAGCCCAGTCACAGCTGCTTTCCCACCCAGCRGCGGGCTACACCCCTCCCTGCTATTCATGCAGCTGGGGAAAGCTCATCTGCTTCCCTGAGCAAAAAAGTGTCCTTCTTGTGTCTTCTAGAGCAGTGTCGCCTGGCACAGCTCACAGCCCCAGGGTTCACAGCCTGGCTTTTAGCTTAACTAGAACCTGGGCATTATTTTTTTTTAATTTGCTGTGGGAGTGGAAGAAGCAACAAATACAAGCTAATATATTTGAGGGAAATACTTGAAATAATTTAGATTATATTGTAACTGATGTTTTTGTCACCAGTATCCTGCAGAAGAATTGTCAGGTTTGCTTTGGCATTTTCAGAACCCCTGTCATATTGCTGACGATTTACACTGCCGAGGGGCCTCCCACATTTATGGCCTCTGGGATCCCTGGTTCTGGCCCATACGGTACAAATCACATATTTTGAAGCCTTCTGTAGGAAAAGCAGGTGTCCACAACTTATGAAAGTGAGGAGGACTGGGGGAGATGCACTCCACAGACAGGGTKGCACTGGTCCCATTTCCATCCTCCCTGTTGGTTAAACTGGGAAAGACACTTTTTTTTTCAGAACAGATTACGCTCATAGGTCATTCACACAAATTCCCATAATCTCTGCACTAAATCTAAGGATTCACTGTGGCTTTGTGTGTGTGTGTGTGTGTGTGTGTGTGTGTATATATATATATATGGTGGAATCCACCTCTGCCTCTGCTGGGGCCCCTCCAGCGGCTCTGCTGGCAGGAGCTGCTGCGAGGATGTGTGAATCACTAAGGTGTTCCCAATTTCTGCAGGCTGCCAGGCAAGTTGCAGTGCTACAACCCCCTGCCTCGGGGACTCTCTCTTGCTCGTGGCCCTCTGCCGGGCTCTGCACAAGCAGGGGCCTGATTCCATAGACGGATGAAGGAGGGAAAGGCAGATGTTCTCCCGAAGGAAAAAAAAAAAAAGGCGCGAACTCGAGACACATCCTGTACCATGACTGCACATGCCTACAGAAAATGCTCCACGTTACTCTGCTACAGAAGCTGCCTCTCCAGGGCTTGCTTTTCCTTTGATTTTCCTATGACCAGAAATAGCAAATAACAAATTGGGAATCAAAACCTGCACCCACCCCTGAAGCCCTCTGCATTCAACAGAAACCAGTAAAAGGCTGTTTTTCTCCAGCATTTTTACAGTAATCTCTTCAGCTATTTCCAGATTGCTTGAACCAAGAATAGCCAGAGAATGTCAAGTCCTCCAGTACACGGCCGTACCCTTCATTTCTCTGTGAAATACACTTCCACGCAAGTATACAGGCCTCGACAACTACATCACATGTTCAGATCAAGAAATGTTATGTCCAAGAGGTAGATAATTTCCCCCCTGCCATGTCCAGAAATAGGCAATATTCTACAACCCAGCTCCTCTGCTTCTTCCCATCACATATGCCAGTCACCCTTGTTTTCGTTACTCTGTCTTCGTCCAGAGTTTTGACCTCTGATTGACTTTGAAGTTTACATACGAGGAAAAACAGTCAGGCAGCTGCTAAAACAAGCGAGGAGAGATCAAACGGTTCCAAAAGAATTAAAAACAAACAACTTTTATCTTTTTCTTTTGTGTTTACCAATACATTAACAGATCCAGATAGATGGAGAGATACACAAACGTGCATACATATATTTAAATGATAACATAAAAAAATTACATTAAAAGAATATTGTTTAGATTAGCACAGCCGAACACTGAAGGATAAGGAAATTAGGAAAATTAGGAAATACCAGGTTAAGATTGCTATGCTAATTTATTTCTGCCACTGGGTGTGATTATCCTGTGTTGTACAGAATGAGGCATGCATCCTGTGGGAAAGTCTAAAATATGACTGTGTCATGGACGGGTTTGTAAGAAAACATATGCGCATGGAGAGGGACAAAAAAAGACTACCCAGAGAGTCTTAAATCTGCCATTTTCTAATGTATCAGGAACTGACACTGTAGCTTAAATGACACTATTTTAATGACGGGGCATAGGGAATCGGATGTCCTAGCTTGTTTTTTGGGGAGAAAAAAACTAGAGGAGGGCAGCCCCCTGCGACATGGATGGAGAAAACAGATCCTTGCCATTTATTCAGTAACACAAGCTGTCACTGCAGGCATTTATTTCGTCAACTTTGGAGTGGAGGTATGATGTCAGGCATAAGCAGGAGTTATTTGGTCCAGATCCTGGAGCTGGAAGACCGATTAGTAGAAATCAGGTTTTGTTTCCTCTACCTTACTAAACCTTCCTAACCCTCTTCTCTATTAAATCTGGTCCAGAAATTTCATCCTGCTTTTGCTGTACAGTTTCTCCTAATGCTTTATCGCCTATTACTGTTTTAGTGTCAGTGAGAACTCGGGTCTTTAAAACAGTGATGTTGTCTAATTACTATATTGGCAGAGTGCTTTGACCTTTCCTGGACAAACCAAAAAGAGAAAAGCAGTAGTAGTTCCCAACAGTTGCCACTTCAATGAATCTCACACAGAAATTCACAGAACACAGGAAAATTTTTGTCCCTGAGATGAATGACTTCGACTTCCAAAGGCCTGCCGAAAACAATGAAGACGTTAAACTTCCCAAAAGATGTTAAATTTCCCAAATACCTAAAAAAATATTTCTACAGATATCGTACAAGTATGAACAATAATCTGAACCAGAATGTTTTTATTGAAAATAAAGTTCTACTTGCTTCCTTAGAAGTTTCCTTTTTTTGATTTAATAAGATTACCCTGGCTTGTATAATCTGAACTTTAAAGTGCTCTGTAACTTGGGACAGAGACAAACCTGTCTGTGCGCTCTCCTGCCCCTTGAAATTCCTTATACAGTTATGATAATTTCCACAGACAGCTAATTCAAATCTGCTTTCTTAAATGCTTAAATAGTGCTAAATTATAGGACGCAAATCCTACCAAATGACAAATCTCCGCGTGTCATTTTGCGCCTCTGCCATAGATAAGCCGTTGTCTCTCATATAGGCCATAATAAACGATAAAAAGGGCCAATTTGGATAAATGGAAATACATTTTCCTGTGGTATTTTTAATGCTGAATTTCACAGATTGTTAAGATAGGCTTTGTAGAGCAGAGTATCACTATAAACAGAAGTAGAATTATCTTTTCAGTATTAGCTTCACAGCTGAAGCAGTTAGTGTACAGCTATCTTCTCCATCTATCCCTTGGGCATAAAGGCAGTGAAAGAATTCCTAAAGAAGGGAAGGAAATTGCGTTGGTCAAGATCAAATTGCAAGCATGCATAATTTGACGTACTAATGACTGTCCACCAGATACCACTGCAGGAGACTCACCAAGATGTTAATTGTCCCAAGGACTGGAGTTTGATGCTTAACAAACATCTCCTCAGTTTCGTTGTGGAATGAAAGTTATGACAGCTGCAAAGACTGCTTGTCTTAGTTGACTGTGCAATAGTGAGTGGCGTTGAGAGAAAATCTGATCTTAAACGAAAACCTCTGCTTGCAAACAGTAGCTATCAGTAGGGTTGCTGCAGAGATAGGAAGCGTAACTCCATAGCTTCAGTATGTGGAGTCAGTTCAAGGCTCCAAGGTTAACTTTCCAGCTTGAAATTAACTCGGACTCTAGAGGAGCATGTAATTTTGTATAGCTCTTTCCACTGTTGAAAATGTCAGGTTGTATCATAGAGACAGTCTCACATAGCACAGTGAAGTCCTCCTTGTGTAAAACAACTCAAAGCTGCACTTCATGGTCTTTGCATGTGTGCTGGTTTTGGCTGGGATAGAGTTCATTTTCTTCATAGTAGCTAGTATGGGGCTATGTTTTGGATTTTTGCTGGAAAYAGTGTTGATAACACAGGGATGTTTTCGTTATTGCTGAGCAGTGCTTACACACAGTCAAGGCCTTTTCTGCTCCTCACACCACCCCACCAGCGAGTAGGCTGGGGGTGCACAAGAAGTKGGGAGGGGACATAGCCGGGACAGCTGACCCCAACTGGCCAAAGGGATATTCCATACCATATGACATCATGCTCAGCATATAGAGCTGGGGGAAGAAGAAGGAAGGGGGGGACATTCGGAGTGATGGCGTTTGTCTTCCCAAGTAACCGTTACGCATGACGGAGCCCTGCTTTCCTGGAGATGGCTGAACACCTGCCTGCCGATGGGAAGTAGTGAATGAATTCCTTGTTTTGCTTTGCTTGCGCACGCGGCTTTTGCTTTCCCTATTAAACTGTCTTTATCTCAACCCATGAGTTTTCTCACTTTTACCCTTCTGATTCCCTCCCCCATCCCACCGGGGGGGAGTGAGTGAGCAGCTGTGTGGTGCTTAGTTGCTGGCTGGGGTTAAACCATGACAGTCCTTTTGGGTGCCCAACGTGGGGCTCGAAGGGTTCAAGATAACGACAGGTTTGACTGGAATGTGCTAGATGATAGAATTTATAGCTGTTATTGCTGTTTAGCCATTAATTGGCAGGCTCCTGTGCTTGCCATGGGGCTTGCTTGCCTTACTSTATGTTAGAGTCTMMTGCTCGTTAGTGGCTGCTTTTTGCTTTTGCTGCTTGCTGTACTGCTGTACTGCTGACCATCTTACTGTGCTGTGCCCAGGAACATTTTGATAACAGCAATGGGGATGCGCCTGGGCTGGCAGATGGCCAGGGCATCGCTGCTGTTTCTGTGCTGCTGTACTGGACAGGCTGGAACTCCAGTGTGAACTCGAGTCGTCGGGAMTGTGACCTGTGGATTAGTCCATGCAGGAGCAGGACAACCCGAAGTGTCTGTGGCCGTGGATAAGCCCATGCCCGAGCAGGTACATCTCAAAGCGTCTGTGGCCGTGGTTATGTCTGTGCCGCAGCAGGTAYACCTCTGAAGGGATTGTGGCCCAAGGATAAGTCCACGCTGTAGAAGGTACACCTCGAAGCATCAGTGACTGTGGACAAGTCCGTGCTGCAGCAGGTACACCTTGAAGCATCAGTGGCTGTGCATGARGTCATGCTGGAGCACCTCAAAGTGTGTAGCCGTCGATAAGCCCATGACAGAGCAGATACACTCCTGGAGGGACTGCAGCCATGGGTAAGGCCATGTTGGAGCAGGTTTACTTCTGAAGGGACTGTCGCAGAGCGGGTATATCTCTGAAGGCATTGTGGCCCATGGAGAAGGCCGCGCTGGAGGCAGTGCACCTCAAAGCAACTGTGGCTGTGGATAAGTCTATGCCGCAGCAGGTATACCCCTGGAGAGACTGTGGCTCATAGATAAGGCTCCACTTGGAGCAGGTACACCCCTAAGGGACTGCAGTCTGTGAATAAGTCCAAGCCGGAGCAGGAGCAAGGGGAGGAGTTCATTGCAATGTTAAACCTATGGTCTGGTCCAAAGGGACCAGGGGTGAAGATTGCAATGGAAATACCTTTAAATTGTTGCAACCCAGGATTTGAGTTGCATGTTATGGGAATTACTATAGCAGGAACCCCTTGTTGCTAGCCAGGCTAGGAGCAAGGGGAGGAGTTCATTGCAATGTTAAACCCTATRRYCTGGCCCAAAGGSACCAGGGGTGGAGATTGTAATGGAAATACCTTTACATTGTTGTAACCCATGATTTGAGTTGCATGTTATAGGAATTACTATAGCAGGAACCACTGGAACCACTGGAGGACAAGCCTTACAAGAAGCAGTGCAAGTGCAGCAGTCACYCGACCTGAGCTGRCTTTGGTGCCCAGTAACTCCACACAACACACCACCTCTCCTGTCCTGAGTGAGCACCATAACAGATGGGGCCCAAAGTCACRGACTAAATGAACTCAGTGGACATTTTGTGGACATTTGTGGACATTTATGGACATTTTACAGACATTTCACAGGCCCATTAAATAGACTTATGGTGAACAAAATATTTCTAAGCATAGGAAGGCTCTTCTAATCTGACTTCTGCTTGGCAGGCTTGCTATTCATCATCCCGGTGCTGAGCAGCGTACATAATGAGAAGAAATATTTCTCCATAKAGTACAGAAAAATTTCTCACCTCGATAACTAGGATTTCATCCCAGATATTAAGAAAACTCTGACTACACTAATTGCTATCTGCATAGATCTGCTGCTCATGGAGGAAGCAATAGCCTCATACCAGCCAAGTAATTGTTGTCCAGTTGGCAAATGATACGGCCTTTCTCTCTGGTATTTCTCCTTTCCACTGGACTTCTGAACATATGTTAAAACATCTGATTTGTTGTAGATGTTTTTGTGGAAATTATACACATGGGCTTGGATTCCGCTTTTGGGTGAAGAACGTTAGACTGCAGAGGGAATACTCGGAATTATCCAACAGTTATCACACATATGCTGGATTACTGAAGCATGTAGGTGATCAGCATTTCCCAYGGGCACCAGTAAAAAAGTCAAGTCCTTTTCCTGTGATAATCTTAATTTCCTACCAATATTCTTCTGAAATAAAATATGGTAGCTAATGTTCATCCACAGCCCATATCTATGATTGTTTCAGTTTCCTCTCTCTATAAAACTACACAGAAAAAAATGACCCATTTTTGGGGTCATGGAGATGATACATGAATTRCTTTCTTTGCTGAAGATACTGTTATCTTTGCTATGATATTCCTTAACAGAGTTCTTGGAAACAAATGTGAGATCAAATAACAATAAATAATGTTGAGAAAAAATAAAGACATCAGACCAGAAGAATTACTGAACTGCAGTGGTCAAAAGCTGAATCTTCATCAGGAATACATCCAGATGCCTAAAAATAGYGTGCGCTTCAAAGCTCTGTACATCTGCCTAGATGATGAGAAGTAACAGTCATGTCATGACCATTCCATAATTCCTGAAATCCTTGTGTATCTCCAAAGGATGCTGTCCAGCAATCTCAGTTGATAAAACTGTTAAGCATTTTCCTCCAAAGCAAGAGAACCTGGCAGCAGTCTGGAGCTCAACCTGGAGTAGGCTGGATGAGTTGGAGGTGGGGAGAGCAGCTGCTGATCCTGTTTTTGTTTCAACTGCTGCTTGCAAGGAGGTATTTATCCTGCTACACTTCACAGGCTGCTCCAACTTGCCATAAGGCTTTTCTTTCTTTCTGCAGCGTTCAAAAGAGTCAGGACTGTAAACTGTCTTTTCTGATTACTCTGAATTGCATTTGCCTGCCATGTGTTGTATAAGCGTACCCCATAGAGGAGCTTGGGGTGGCTTTATCGGGCAGGCGATGTTGCTGCGCCTGCCCTTCCCTGTGTGCACGCACACTCCCGCATGCAGCACCCCTTGGGGAGCACGTACCAGGGAGCAGCTTTACCCCCAGCGCCAGGGCAGCTCTCGGGGCTCCCCTGCTGCAAGAGCAGGGGAGGAAAACCCCGCTCACCTGCCTGCCGGGGGATGCACAGCCAGCGGAAAGGGCGACTGGTGAAGAACCTACACAGCAGGCAGGCCATCCTCTAAGAGAAAAATCTCCCTGGACACTTGGAAACATTTTGTTTCTAACTGCCAGGGAAAATACTGACATTTATCTTTGGTACTGGTGCCAAGTTACATTTTGGCTTGCTTATGCTGAGGAACTTGCTGGCTTGGAAAGAGAAGAAAAAGAAAGCAGGTAGGCCACGAGGCTCCTTGCTGCCTTTTATTTTGCCCACCTCTGGGCTGCTGCCTTTCTCCTGACTCTGCAGCAATTCATGTGGGAGGGGGAAGAAGCAACTGCGGCAGCAAAGCACAGCAATGCACAACAGAAACTGGAAACAATAACCTGCATATTGGGGCATGGTGACCAGCAACTCTGCCGGGAGCCAGGGATAATAGCCAGGGCATGGTAACCCACACTAACAGCTGGGAAAACTACTTGATGTGCTTCCAGGTTTGCTGGCCTGTCCTCCTCTTACACCTTCCCGGGGAAAGGTGTGGAGCTGCTGCTTGCTGTCAGCCCTGCCGTGCACCTCGAAAGAGTTTCTCCGTGCACTGAATACTTGCCTCTGGGAGGTGAAGAATTTTGGTTTGCATAAATAGTTCATATTTTATTATTATAACTTACCCAATCATACATCACATTCATTATTTATTTTATTATTACAAGGTGTTATGTAGTTTATGTAAATATATTTGATTCTCTAACTCYGATTTGGACTGCTGGCTTTGCTTTCCTAGGGAGGAAGAATCCTTGTTTTGGGAAAGTATATATCCACCCTCAGAAGAATTGCCAAAGGCTTGAGACCCAAATGCTGTCCTCCTGCACTGTACAAAGTGAGGAAAATGCCATTGGTGATTATTCCCTTGGGCTGAACTGAGGATGAGCAATAAAATCTTGAGGAACACAGCCTGAAAAGGGGTGAATTTGTCTGCTCTCCCATCCTGGTCTCCTCTTTGCTCTCTCTTACAGAAGATGTTGGCTTGGGTCAGTTTCTGTGTAGACAAGCTTTTTCTGAAGGGAGCTTAGCCTGGGACACTGGGGTAGCTGGGAACAACTGCTGAGCAAGAACATTCAGCACTTTAGTTTGAGCAAAATACTGTTTACTCTTTTCTCRCTCATTTGCCTCTCCCATTTCGCTGTTTCTCACTGGAGGCGATGGCTGCCTGAGGCATGCAAGTACCAGCAGATCCCGCAGCTGCTATGGCTGTCAGACCAGGAAGGGCACACCGAGCCCCACAGAGCGGCCACCGCACACCCAGGACCCTTGGAAATCTGCTCTCTTTGCTACATGGTCCTGTTACCATGCCCAAAGTACCCCAGCCCAAAGCCCCTTACACACAGGGAGATGCCGCTGCATGGTCTGACCTTCTTCATACACATATCCCACCCTGACAAGGGCACTCTGTCATTTACTTCCAGGTGCCACTGCACAGCCTGCTTATGCATAGCCAGAGCTGATCCCCTTCTTACCACCACCATGTCACTGCTTTGAGATACGAGCAGAGGACCCCTATGCATACCTGCAGAGAGAGGTCTCTAACTGTGGTTTCTGGTTCTAGCTGTGCTGGTGCCAGCACTAGTGTCCTTCATTCACGGGAAAGCAGAGAAGGAAGAGGCTCAGCAACTAGACCTGTAGCTGCCTGCGTGCAGAAAGTCTCAGGGGCTCAACTGTTGGCACTCAGACTTGCCTTTCTCTGGGTGTTTGGCCCCCTCCTGCTTGCTCACAGCTCTTTTTTAGTCTTGCCTGTCGTCTTTGCAGGGGAGACTGGGAGGCTTGGGCCAACTAGTGCTGCTTACACTGGGTGAAGTGGCTTGGGCTCTGGCTCATCAGGACTGGTTTCTGCATATCTGCAAGGTTCCTTACTCATCACAGACGCCACCACCCATGGTGAAACCCCAGGTCCTCACAGTGGACCATGAGGGAAAGTACAGCTTGCCACCGGCCAGGCCAGATTCCTCAGCGAGACACTTGATGCCAGCAAGAGCAGGAGAGCTCAGGAAGGGGAGCCCAGCTAAGCCCAGCTAAGCAGCCCTGGGCACAGCACACGTGTGAAGGTAACTCTGACCTGCATGCACAAAGGATCCTGACTCCCCATGCTTGTGTTTTTTGAGTCCTCCCCGTTTTAAATCTGACATATAAAATTCACTGGACCTGTCTATGCCAGCTTCATAGTGTATACACAGTGGATCCAACCCACCTAGCATCAGACCTGTTGTGCACTGGCAGCTGCTGTCAGGGCCTGCCTTTCCAACTGGGAGCCAGATGCTTTTGTCCGTGGACTTGTGCCTTAATGTGGCATTGGAGCCAATGTGCTGAGGGTTGTTTCTACTGCAAGAAGAAATTTGTGGTGGAGCCACTTTTCCCCTGAGTTAGTTACAAGACTGTTTCCTCGGACGCAGCAGAAGCCAAACAGCAGGAAGCAGTTCCTTTGCTTGTCCCCCCCAGCTCCTGCCACCCAGAGTTCAGCTGAAGAGGCTCTTAATTTCAGTTTTCCTCAGAGATACGTTCCCTGGTTTCCTCCCAGACCACAGGATCAAATATTCCCTTATTGCTTCGTCTCACAGATTCCCCCGTCTATTCTGCTTTTCTTTCATATATTTCCAACATGCACTGAACATTGGCCATAGTCGCTTCTTCTCTCACACGTGTCTTGTATGTCTGCTCTGCTACGGGCATTGACTTGCTCCTGTGTTTGGGATGGAGATTGCTACTGTTTGTATGGTCTAGCTACATGGAGATCCCTTTTCATGGAACTGTCTTAAATGAGGGACAGTAGTTAGTCAAATACATAGCTATTTAAAGTATAAAATAGCCAAGTTCTTTGAAAAAGTCTGCTCCTAACTGTCCCAGACTGCTCACCCAAAGTTAAAAGAAACTTTTGGCTTTGATCCCCATGTTCTGTTTCACATATAGGGATGACAATCCTTCACTTCACTAGTATATTAGAAAGATAAAGAAATATATGTCTATGTGGAGCTCCCAGATATTATAATAGTGAGAAGCATAGAAGAGCCTAGGAAGAAGCTAGTATTTTGTCCTTTGAAAATGGGGCTTGGGTCAGGGGAAAATCTGATGCAGAAAAACTCAGTTCTACCACAACCTTTTCTTTCTTTTCCTGCCAAACGTTCAGCCCACCTCCCGACATTGTGGGACATGGGGGAATGACTAGGGTAGAAGCGATCGCACCACCTCCACCAGATTACAGCAGTAGAGATCCCCTATTCACCAGGGGGAATCTACTGTGGGAATCTCCAGTTGGTTTAAGTTCACGCTCTGCTTATGCGTCCATAAGCAGAGCAAACTTGGCAGGCTGAACAGTCTGTCCCTTAGGAATATTGACAGATGAATGTAAACTCAATTACCTTGCTTTTTCATTCCAGTCGGGTTACTGCGCTGTGCACTAAGTACATCAGCATCTGGAGTCACTTTGAATAACAGGAGGAAGCATTTTCCGGTGTCAGAAGTAGAATTTTGTACAGTATTTATAACTTGCAAAAAGTCAGGGGTTTGGCTGTGCTTTGTTTCCCACCATCCTGAAACAAACAAACAAACCAAAACCCATGTAGAAGGTTCATCATCTCCAAGGGTTGGAGGTTTTTTTTGGGTATAGCTAAATGGCTGATAGCCATTTTGCCTATGAGCCTGTAAAGCTGAAAGATGTAAAACCAGCTCCCGAATTTTCCTTACCATTCTCCCCACCGCCACCATCTTCAGTATCCATTAACCCGGCTCATTACTGAAAGCTGAAAACACAAAAGAAGTAAACATTAGTTAATGAGGTTAGCACCTGGGGGTAGTAAACAAAGCTGCTCTCCATGCCTGTGAGCTCTTGAAGGGAAACTCGCTGCTGTATGAAAGCAAATGTCAGCACGGAAAGGACAGGTCTGCCTGGTATAGGGTGTGTGTGCAGAGAATGGGAAGAATATTTCCATTTTTCTGATTTCATAATTAGACAGGGAATGATGAGGAACAAAATCTTTCCTAAATTTGTCCCTCCAATTAGAAAATACGTATTTGCCTTATCTTTGTTTTCATTGTAGCTAGAAGCAGAAATTGATGCTAATCTGATTCCTTACTCCTCTGTAGTTTGGGACATTTCAAATCCATATTTTCATCCTGGGGTTTTGTCTCAAACGGAGAAAGTTGAGACTTTGTCTTGGACTTAAAGAATCAAGACTTTGTCTGAAATGCAATAATATGGTGCATGCTAAACAAAACAAGTCTTTATGTACCATTGTTATCGAAACATAGCACCAGGAAATAGCTAGACATGGACTTTCCTTTGCTAGTTAACTGCTACTACAGATCTGTTAAAGTTCAACTCATTTTACTTTTAAATCCTATTGCAGTAGCTGAATGCTTTGGCAAAGAAAGAAACAGCCTGTAAGACGGTTCTTTACAAAATAGTAATGCAACCTTACCTTACYGTTTCCTTCATTCAATCCACACTTCTCTGCATGTGACTTTCACTCCTGCGCCCAGGCGTGACCTCCCTCCCGCCTGCCCGGTGGAGCATCACCGGCAGGCAGGCAGGAGCACCCCCGGCAAACCGGCCCCTTTGGGAGCTGCGCGTCAGGGCCAGGCATCGGTTGCCAGAGCCAGGCTCAGTCCCGCTCTTGAAGATGCTGCTGTGAGTTGTTCGGTGGAAGAAACATGCTTCATGGTTTAATTTCCATGGCGGGGTCTGCTCTCTCTTTCGGTGCTTTCCCCTGCGCAGGGCTACGGTCTGAAAGAAAAGCAAGCTCCGTAAAAGCAGACCTCCCTAGGCATACATTCAGGGATGGATTTTCTTCTTCTCTTCTTCTGGTGCTCAAATCAGGGTGAGGATTAACTCCACTGAAGACAATGGAGCCAAACCAACACAAGTCAAAGGAGACCAGACTGTAGCTCTAAGAAACATCTATTCCCATTACTTCCCAGACTTTTATTGCTGCAAATATATAAATCTTTGTATTAACCAACTTCAAAGATCATAAAGCCCTAATTGTGTATGCAGCCTACTAGTAACGCAGTGTGCTGCTGATGCATAAAACACGCATAGATAGTACACAAATACACTCAGCCTGGGCTTAAATTTAGCTTCAACCACACAAAAGATATCTTTATAACTAAGAATGATGGGAAGAAAGATCTCATTCCAGACCAGATGAACAACTCATTTTTTCACTGATTCTGGATTTGGCTGATCTGACTTAAATGTGACCTAAGACATTTCTTAGTGCTTTGGAAATTGCATCAACATACTTGGGTTGGAGATGCCACAGTCAGAAAAAAAATGGGGATTCTATTTTTAAAATTCTGCTGTTCCTTTTTAAAATAGATCAGTGAAGCATAACTTTTCCTATAGCTGTAATTTTTCAGGCTAAGCAAACTCCAGTAATTTCAAAGGCAGTGGGAACAAGGGGTCACTTGGGGCCAGCCAGAAAAAAATTAACTCTTTGTTCTTTTCCAGTGAAAGCTTTCATCATGTTATTATTGTTGAAAAGAGTCAGCTTATAAATGAAAAGGTAAGCTTTTCCTTGCAAGAAAGAACAAACTGAAAAAATACGTAGCAGTAGCGGTCTCAGAGGTGTATGCGAATATTAATGAGGGAAGAGAAACACCATCAGAAATTCAGCTATGCGTTTGCTCAGTACCTATCACTAGTGCAGGACTAGATTTTGCTAAATGATGACTGTCACTAGATAGCTGGTGTCAACAGGAGACTGCCAGGAGCTACAAACACCTTTGAGCAGCAGGAGGCTATGAGCCACGCAGTGTACGAGCTTTTCCTGACATTACCATCGCTGCTGAGAACTCCAAAGCCTTCCCCTAATAACATATAGCTGAAAGTCTTCCGATTTAGGGGGAAAAAAGCCACGTTCCAGCAGCATGACCCCATTGAATACTTAACACGAGTAGAACAGAACCTTGTTTCATGATTGTTTTGTATTGGACAGCTAGACATGCTTCATATAACAAATGTTTTATGAGCTAGTGTGTTAGGTGATTTTTAGATCATACATTTTATACCAATGTCCAAATAACCCCAAAACACTGAAAAACCCAAGCATGGGTAGGTAGGCTGTCCTTGCCATTAGGATGTGTTTAGCTGAAGGATGCACTCCTGGCCTGAATTCACACCTTTGAGCATTGGCCATCCCACAGATAAAGTCCCTTGGAGTAAAACTCTGCCCTTGCTTGACATGTCAGCTGTAGCTCAGATCTGCTGATTTCAATGGGGACTCAATTCACATTTATCTAAAAGTTATTGGCCATCCTCCTGGCAAGTCATAGGGTAGATTCATTTTTTTCAATACTTTTCGAGTATGGGAATGGCATTAAAAAACCCCAAACAAATCCCAAGTGGCTTCCAACTGGGTGAAGTAATGATAGTTTGGAACTGGAAAGGCTTGGCCTCTGTACTTGAGAGCCAAACTGGGGAAGCTGGGATAGACATTCAAGCTTTGAAAACACCAGCTATCTTCTGTTTGTTTGTATCTACATTTACGTTGGGATAAACAGCTCTCAGCAGAAGAAAATGCAATTCATTTAAGTATTTCAGCCAAAGGACAGCAATTATAACCATAAGGCACTCCTTTCCCTACCTTCAAAGCACCTGCTAGTATGAACAGTGGACCTGAGACCAAGTCCTGAGGCTTAAATGTCTTCCAACTAAGCCAACTTGACACTTCAGAGATCTGCTATTTGGATTAGACACTGTGAAGTGCTACAAACATTTTATAGTTAGAGCATTTTTGTCCCATTGATTACAGAATAGAACTTACTTTGGTACACTGCAATGATGTTGCAAAGTCCTTCTTGAGAACTGGGTTTCTTCATGCTGTAATTGCAGAGTGCCATCAGTGGACAGACCGGACACCAGTAAATCTTTAGTCTCAGGCCATCCGCATAGTTCAGCGGTGCCCTCTGAAATGTCCACGGTTCCTTAGCTGTCAAGAAATGTGCTTCCTTAYTAAATCACATAAATGTTTAATGATATTTTAACTTACACAGCACTGAGCCTGCATTGTTTCTAGGAAAAAAACCCAGATGTAAGGATTTGAAGTAAAAAAACCTTGGTGGCCTGGAAGCGTATACCAGGAAGGAATACCCTGTAGCTACACTTACAGTAGCTCCTCATGTTGGCCTTGACAAAACCAAAGGGAGCCTTCTCCGCTGTTCCTGAGATTTCCATGAGTTGATTGGAACATGCAGAACCCTTTGAGCAAAAATCTCTTTTACTCTATAAACAAATGTCTGCAGTATATAAACTATTATAACGAATCATTTTTAAAGGCTTAGTCAAATATAAATTTATTACATGGTTTAAAAATGCTAAAGATAACTTTTAAAAAAGAATGGTGTGTTTGATTTATGCAGTACTGTTTGATTAATGCAGTAATATGTTTTGATCCTCACTAGGGTCTAAAGCGCATAGAGAGCATTTTTTCACCTTTCCATCTCAGTATAGATAATATAGTTTACGGGAGTGAGAGTCAGTGCAGAGAATTAAGAGACAAGACAGTTAATAGCATTTAATTCTGCTTTTGGCTTTTTGGCAGAGCTGCAGCAAATAATTCCACTGGGTTTGATTCAGTTCTTCTGCCAGTGATACTTGAGCGCTTTTGTAAAATACTCCAAAATCTGTGGTTGAAAAGTGCAATATAAAGGATAATTGTTCATTTTGTGTCTGTTACTGGAAAAGCTTTCCTGCTAAAGGAAGAAAAAAAGTAGTGCCATCATCCTTTTTTCTTCCGCTAACTTTTCAAGTATTTCAAATTTTCATTTTTGGATTTTGTTTCTAAAAAAGCATCTTAAATATTGCGCCATAATTACATTTGTGAATGACCCTAATTGGTGCGATCAAGTAGCTCAGTGCAGACTGTTTGTCATGCTCAAAGACTGCAGCTAGATCCTACATGAAACACTTCCCTGAAAATCTAGTCACTTCAGGCAATGGCTATTTTGAATTGTATAACCTAAATAGCGCCAGACCACCAGTCAGATGAGAAATATGCAAAGAAAAAAACTGAAGATATTCTAAGGAGCTGTAGTTTGGGGACGCGGTAAATTTGGCTTTAGGACTTCTAGTATCAGATCAGAAGTTTGCAGTCACATACTGTAAAACATTTTGGTAAAAAAAATATTATTTTAGCTGAATTCTGTTTGAAACAATGTTAACTTTGTGCAGGTGGATCTTGGGCTTGTTCTGATACCGTCAGAACAAGTTTCATCAGCCAGTTCTTGACTTCTTGTCATTTTTTCATCTCCAGGTCACTGTCGCCAGTCGCTGGTGTCCTTTAACTGGAGATTCAAGTCAGAGCCTCTTCCATCTCTCTGCTGTATTGCAGCCACTCCCAGCTACCTACCTCACTTTGCCTCAGATGTCTTGCATGCTCTGCTTTTGACCTCTTCTTTTGCATCCACCCTTTGCCTCCATCCTCGTATGCTGAAGATGGTGAAGCAACGTGAGACGATCACAGAGCCAGAGCCGGGTTTCTATCAGTAAAGAGGCACACTACAAGTCACGTGCACCCTTTGTATTTCCCTAGCCCTGTCTGCCAAAATCCAGCCTGGACCCAGCTGAGGAGCTGGACAGATGTTGGCAGCGTACACGATGACGGAGTTTACAATGCCATTTCCATGCGGATATGACAGGGTGGGCACCACGGAGACTGGAGCGGTGCAGGGGCAAAGCTTTGAAGTGTGACTACAAGAAGTCTAGTGACAGGAACGGATGGCCTGATGCAATAGCATGCTGCTGGTTCCTGAGGAGACCCGCTTATCCAAAGTGGGTACATGGGCGACTGGAGGGCAGACTTCCCTTTGTTTGAGCCTAAACGTTCTCTCATCAGAAAAAAAAAGGGGGATTCAGGGGTGGTGAGTGGCCTGTCCTATGAGATGCAGTCACAGGGGGGAAAGGTAGGTAGGCAGTGCCTTCTCTGTCCTTGGGTGTTGCCTGCAGAAGGACTTCAAGGTAAAAAAAAATTAATCTGCCTCTGGCCCAAGTAAGGAAGCCTGTTTGAGAGGTCTTTTCTGCCTGCATTTTTGTTTGTTTGTTTGTTTGTTTGTTTTACTTCTTTTGTGGGGTGCTCTGGTTTTCTGGGCACGTTGCCAGGGGTTGTGTGCTTTGCCAAGCGGCAGCCTCGCATTCTTGGGCAGACAACATCCTGGTTCCACCCTATCCTGAACGGGGTGTGCTCACACACCCGCATGTACTGTCAAGCACGCTTTATTTCAGACAGACGTTTRGTGAAGAGAAGTTAGGCTAAACCTGCATTTCTCCCGTGAACTGACCTTAGTTAGTGTACCGGCAGCTATAAAAGCGAGCTGAAGCTTGACATAGCAGTGTTGTATCCCTTGGAGAGATCCCAGGAGAAGAGATGCTCCGAGAGATCCCAGGAGAAGAGATGCTCCCCCAGACATGCACAGGCTCTTTCACAGTCAGGTTCACAGTATCTCCTCAGGCAGCATTTGCTGTTGCTATATTGTGGCATACTTTGACTTGAATGACAAGGGACTTCAACCGATTAGAATGATGTGGATCACCATCACATTCTCCAACAGGGCAGAGGTTTCACCTGTGGACCATCGCCCACAGACATTTACTATCACCAGGGCTGGCCTGGACAGGGAAGGAAAAAAATAGCGATGCAAGGGTCTAAACAGAAAGGAAAATGGTTACTTATCCGTGTAGTAGAGGAGAAAATAAGAACTGCTTAAATTTTACAACAGTGCCTCAGGACAGGGATGTATAAACCAGGGGAAAGATGGTAAGTTTGCAGCGGTGAAAGCCAAGGAGCAGGAAAAAGCACCTGGGTCAACAAGGGAGGACCCAGCTCAGCGAACATGCGCATCCCCAGAGCAGAGCTCCGTTCCAGGGCTGCGGTGAACAGCGGCCAGCTTGCCTCTGCAGCCCCTGCTGCGCTCACGCGTGCCTGCGTACACCCCAAGGGGGTGAGTGCAACCAGCTTGTTCAGGGGAATGAAACGCACTCCCATTAACGCCACGGGTCTCCTTATCCCCAGCAGAAGTGGTGCCACCTTTGCCAGGCCGCAGCTGGGTCTCCGAGGCTCCCGGGCAGACGGCAGCCCGCGGCAGAGCAGCCGGAGCCGCCTGCAGCCCGGTGACTTGGGCGCCCGGCCTCTCCCCCGCCGCGGCACAGGCAGGCCGGTCTCCGGCCTCCGAGAAGAAGCCGGCAGCGGGACACGCTCGGCGCTCCCCGCTCCCCCACAGGAGCGCTGCGGGCCGGGCCGCCGTTACGCGCCTCCCGCCGCGGCCGCGCCGCCCGCGCAGGCGGGCGCGGAGGGGCAGCGCAGGCGCCGCTAGGCGGCACTGCGGCTGCGCGGGTCCCGGCGGCGGGCGCGGVCGGGCAGCGCTCCCGAGGGGCCGTGTGGCAGCAGAGCTGTCACTCGTCTGGGGGTTGGGTTGGGTTTGGTTTGGTCTGGTGTTTCCTTATGAGGCATGGACGCTTGTGGGGAGCTGCGGAAATCTATTAAAAACCCATTCTATATTAAAAAAAAAAATCATGTTTTTAGGCGCAGAGGAAAGGTTTCATGGGAAGATGACGTCCTTGGCGCCGCTCGCGTGTGGAAGTGAATCCCCGATGACCCTCTCCCTTTCCCTGGGACCCCGGGCAGCAGGGGTGCCGGCGGGCTCGGCAGGCACCGCCGAGGGATACCCCCCCGGCTCCCAAGGGCCTCCCCTTGGAGCGCTGCAAGAACGTTTTAATGCATCTCCCACACTAAGGCTGTGCTGATGGGATATGAAACTCTCCGGAGGGGAAATAAAGATTTCCACGGAAAGGGGAGAACAAGAAGCGGCACAAGGGAGAAGGGCAGGCTTGCTGGCAGCCAGGAGAAAGCTGCTGTCATGTAGAACCACAGAAGCGCAAGGACGCTGCAGAGATGAAGAGCAGCAGGAATACGGATAATAACAGTGCTAGAAGAATGCAGCTCTAAAATTGCAGGAACAAAGCGATTTTAGTAATGTATTAATGTTGCTATGTAGGAACGGTAGAAATGCCATCAGTGATGTAGGCAGCTGAGAAGCTTCAACCAACATCACTGTGCTCTAGTTAGGAAACACTTCAAGGGGATTTGTTAGGAGTCCCTCTTAAGTTTTGACTCAAGGTTGCCTGGGATTTTTGCCTATGCACAGTATAAACCGTAAGATGAACAAAGGTTGGCAGTGGACTTATTTTAGGAATTTCAATAAATACCCCAGTTCTGCATTTGGGGGAAAAAAGCAAGTGGTGTCACTGCTGCGGAGGAAACAGTAGGTGCCTCAAAAGGCTCTAAACAACAGCCACTGACACCAGACATCTTAACATCAGGAAACGTGTATTGTTAGCATCCCAGAACTTTCTAGGAGCTGACAGAAGAGTGCTTTGAGTCACTAAAACTCACTTTCAGAAGAACTGGAAGTCCAGGGGATCTCCAGGGGGTGGGAAAGAAGTTCACGTTGGAACAGTATTTTGAAAGGTATACAACACAACCTGGGCAATTCAGGCTATGAACTTTGGTCCGGCCTGCAGCCCAACATTGCCTGGATTCTTCTGGCTATGGGCCTGATGGAAGTCCATAGCCTGAAATGCCTGCTGCCCAAAATGACTGTGTTAATAAATACCAAAATAAAAGGAAGTTCGTTATTTATGCCAACTGACATGCATTTACAGAACATAGATTTTGCTGAGATAATCTGGTACCTTTTTCAGAAGAGTAAGACCTTAATTCATAAAGACAGTTATTTTCATATAAAACTACTATAAAGCATGAGGCTTTAATTTCGCACAGTTCTTGGATTGAGAGGTTATAACAAATTAATATACCAGATAATTCAAAATCCAGTGGTTAACTCAATTGTTAGTCTCAATGCTAAACAATCATTGTTCAGTATCATTCATTGTTCAGGGGTGTTCACTAGCRGAGCTCCACCTGGATTGTCTCCTGGCTATTTTCCATTTTGATCTGTGATACAGAAGAAAACATAAACTCATCGTATTGCAACAGACCAGAGGAACAGAAATGAAAATAGGTCACTGATGTAATCAGGTGGTAAACAGAAAGCAAACATATATTACTTTATTACAGGTAAACATGAAGCTATATATCTAAGAACAGAGAATGAAGGCCACAGTAGTAAGATGGGAAACTGTACTTTGAAGCAAGTGGCTCTGGAAAAGACTCGGAAAAGAGGGGCACAGCAGCTGAACAGAAAGGGGTAATGTAATCTTTAGACATACAGGCAGGGGAGTCTTGAGTCGGGCTAATGAAGTTACGGTATTTTGGGATTTGGTACTAATCTTGCCATTATGCTGAAATGCTGGGTCTAGTTCTCCTAGGCTTGGGTCAGGCAGAATGTTGCCACATTAGTGGGGAGAGAGGTCGGTGTCATTTTGCTGTGTTAGACCCAGAGCACGTGAGAAGGAGCTCCTAGTGCTCCAGGGACTTCACTTATGGACAAGAAAATGGTGTAACATAGCGACCAACGTGATAAAATTTGTGAAAGCAGAGCTTTTCGTATCTGAAAGATTGATTTCTGATAGTTATCAGGGATTACTTTCCTGGAATTGAAACCATTCAATATAACTGAATTTTTCTTATAGATGGAAGTTAAGTACCTTTGAGGTCAAGATTTGCATGCTTCTCCCCTGTGACTGGGGACACAATTATGTCCCCTAGCATAGTTATCTTAAACATGGAAAACCTTACACATTTCTGAGGATAAATGCGAGACCATTTCTTTTACTGGACTTCTGAAAATACCAGACTAAATGACTTGATGGAGTTTCCCCCATTCAGGAGAGAGAATTTATTTCGTCCCTCTGGCACTTCTTGGAAAGGAGGTGCAGAAAGAAAGGGTTTAGCACGTACATGAGTTGTGCAACCAGCTCTCAATGCTGGTTATATTACCTTCCATCAATTCAGAACTCTTGCTCAGTTTGCTACAGGGGCTCAATTCAAGCATCTTGGAAACAAAATCTGGCAAGAACAAGAATTCATGCTTTTTCCAAGGGTTTCTTCAACCTCAAGCACCCCTCCCTCCACCCGCATATTTTGCTGTTGGACTGCTTTCCTGCAGAGCAGCTAACGTCAATGCTTGCAATTGTCCCTGCGTGCGGGTTTACGTGTATGCAAGCTACCTGCGTCTTAACACCTCACCACTGTATTATTTTTTTCATCTTGGCTACAGCAGCACAGGCTACGTTACTGGGAAGTTAAAAGTACCTAAAAACGTCCATTCTTTTTTACTGAGCCGGTACGCCGTTGCTTACTGATGACAGAAGAAAGGGACCCCTGGAGAGCACCTGCTCCAGCGCCCTGCTCAGAACAGGGCCGAGTTAGCACGTGCTGCTCAGGCTCTTTTCCAGTCAAGTTGTAAATATGCCCTAGGATGGAGATTCCTCAGTCCCTCTGAGCAACCAGTGCTTGAAAGGCTTTTTTTTCCTAATGTTGTGATGGAATTTCCCTTCTTGTTCCCTGATAGGCAAGTGTCAACTGGTGACACTTTACAGGAGAAGGCAGTATACTTGATGGCAATGCGATGAAGGACAAACTTCTTTGCAGGGAGGTGGCATTTACATTCTTCAGCGTGCCCTTGGTCTAACTGGTTGCTCAGCAACTTGTCTCCAGTGAAACCAGATAAGATTCGAGCAGCAACATTGTTCTCCCAGACAGTGGGCAGTTAAACGACCAGGTAGTTGACCAAAGTGTTTGATGAAGTCAAAGGAGACGCTGTTTCGACCAGTACTTTAATGATCATTGTGTTTACCTGTCTCCATTTCATGTGCATCTTCTCATGCCAATTTTAGTAATTTCTGGCTCCCTCTCTAGTAGCATCTCTTGAACGATTTTATAAACCACTCCTAATATCTGTCTGCTTTCAACTCCGACTTGCTGATAGCACTGGACTCCTTCCTCAAGTCTTCCATTCACAAATGATATGTTTTTCCTCCTATGCTCAACTTCATTTGGAAGTGAAAAACTCAGTGTCTTGTGATTTTCAAGTTTCGTTTTGCATGATGTTCAAGTTCCTGATGCTGATGATCACAGCAAATGTAGGGAGGACCCAAGCACCAAGAGTATAGATGTCTCGCAACACTACAAGTTCCCACCACAGCTGGAGCCACCATCTGTAAGACACCACACAGTACATTTGGTACTTCTTTAGGAAAAGCGTTACTCTCATGCGGTCCCTTGAAGAGGTTCCTCTTCAACCAGAACTCCAGACAGCAGTACGCCTTATTTTAATTTTGGGGTGCCAAAACCCAAGAGGAATCTTCTGACTTTCAACTACAAAATGTCACATAAAACTGAATTKACCTATAAGGAAAATCCTTCCTCAAGGGCCAAGGGAAAACAAAACAAAACAAAAAAAGCAAGCAAAGGGCGGAGATACCATACATGTAGGATTGCTGATCTGAGAACACTACTGCTCTGGAAGCAGAAGTCCAGTTTATGTTGTCTAATATTTTATTTCAAGTTCATAGATTGCTAAGTGTCGTGAGTGAACATAGTAAGAGACTTAGCTGGCTTTTAGTTACTTCAGATGAACAAAAACCCTTGTAAACAAACTAGAAAACCCAGAGGGATTTGTTTTGCATAACTGGACCTACCCTTTCTCTGGAGCTGCTGGGACATGGACCATTCTATACAAGAAACACATAATAATGGAAATGAGTAGAGATTAACTATTTTTATGTTAAAAATAACCCACAGCATTAATGAGTCCAGTTTTTGTAGCCCTCCGGATTTTCTTCCTCTTTTTGGCTGACTGGACAGCAGCTGATTTTGGAACTGTTTCTAACCAGCAGTGCAAGCAGGCAGATTTCCTTCCCTGCTGACAGCAATCACAATCCTGTCTGTTTAACTGGCAGGAGGTACCGAGAATCCTGTACAAAAAAAACAATATGTAAATAAAACATGACCTGAAACCTCATGTTGCAGTCATGAGGATCCAACCCTGTCCGAGCTGGGACTGGGGGCTATATATTGGCTGTTGCGGGTTCCAAGGCAAAGCAATGCAGGGGGTTAGTGCAGCAGTAGCCTGCCCTGCTGACCAATCCAAGTCCAAATCCCAGCCCAGACTGCTTTCATAATGCAAGTAGGGACCCTCCGCTGATTCCCTTTCATTGATGCCACCAGAAGACCCACAGAAATGCAAAAGCTGTACAGCAAGCAAACATAACTCACTGTGCATTTTGTAGTACCATGTGCTTGAGAGACAGTAATATAGTGAAAGACAGCAAATGATACTGATCTTGACAAAACAACCAACTTCCCTGACACCCAGATGAATGTAACTTAGTATTAACTGAGTGGATGATTAACTGAGTATCAACTGGTAGATGAAAAGCTGGGCATGAGCCGACAATGTGCGCTTGCAGCGCAGAAGGCCAACCGTATCCTGGGCTGCATCAGAAGAAGCGTGGCCAGCAGGTCGAGAGAGGTGATTCTGCCCCTCTGCTCTGGTGAGACCCCACCTGGAGTACTGYGTCCAGCTCGGGAGCCCTCAGCACAAGAAAGACACGGACCTGTTGGAGCGGGTCCAGAGGGTAGATTCAGACTAGATATAAGGAAGAAATTTTTTACAGTGAGGGTCCTGAAACAGTGGAACAGGTTGCCCAGAGAGTTGGTGGATGCCCCATCCCTGGAAATATTCAAGGTCAGGTTGGACGGGGCTCTGAGCAACCTGATCTAGTTGAAGATGTCCCTACCCATGGCAGGGAGGGTTGGACTAGATGACCTTTAAAGGTCCCTTCCAATCCAAACTGTTCTATGATTCTMTGATTCTATGATTAAAACCAGTAGCTTTACGAGACATTAACCTAAATTAATCTCCCAGGAAAGTTACACACAGAGAAAGAAAAAGAAGAGGGGTAGTTAGACAAAAGTATTTGTAATTAATACATTATAACTCATATACAAATCTATTTTTGCAAGGAGATTTGTAGGCATGTAGGTACTGCAGCATTTAACTTGGTGGGGTTTTTTTTTCTTTTCTTTGAGAAACAAGAGAAACAGCTGGGAGATAAGTAGCTAAAATATTCTGTGTCTGCACACCTGCAGAGTGCAGGTTAAGACAGCTCAACACCAAGACCCTAGAAGCTGCCCAAGAGAGGCGTGGCGGCTCTTAGACATGTTTCTGAAGCTCTGTGGGAAACCTTTGCTGTGGAAAAGCCAGCTGGCAGGTCACACCCCACAGCACACACCTACCTTTCTTTCGACACAACTGAGCCAAGCTGTCTCTGCATTCACATACATCTGTAAATTCTTTCGTAGAAGATGGGGAATTTATAAATATGGGAGTAGATAGTTCTGTAGGCTCAGAGATTTGCCTCTGCAAGACCAAGAGAGAGATCTGCTGTTGACAGCACTTGAGCCCGTTAAGATACAGTGAATGCTGGACTAACTTCACTTAGCAGCTAAGCTTTTCATTAGGATAAAGTCTGGCCTACCATGATGTGTGGGGACCTGGTAGGAAAACTGGGAGGGGAGTGAGTGTTAGTTCTGGCAGCCACACAAGCCTGGGGAATTTACCGTAAGCTGCTTTAAGTAGGAATTTTGTCTGTCTAAAGGGAACAGTGACAAAACCAAGAATGGTTAGGGCTTGTGCAGTCTTATCCACCTCACCTCAAAAATATTTTCCATCTGTAAAAACCCCAAAAGCTCAAACACATCTATGACTTTCTGGCAAAAACAAAACAAAGTCACAAACCAAGATGAAAGTTTGATACCCGACATAGATAAACCTCCATAGATTCTAGGTAGTGAAAAATGTGAAGCAATTTTTAAAACACTAAAAATGCCTTGCACTACAAACATTACACTAAGGCCATGGGTACTGTAATTGTGAGATGTCTGTTTTTCACCTTTAAAATGCCAAATTTCTATGGCTTGACTCCAGTATGGACTCAGGGCCATTTTCTCTGCTATTGTTAACATTCTTGTTAGTTAATGGGCAGCACCTCTTATGAAGAGCAAATAACTATTTAATAAAAGGCAGCAAAAACAAAGTAGCAAGTGAACTCGCTGCCATTCCCCACTGGGTTCAGAATAAATATCCCAACATCAGCCAACACTGACATATTGACTTCGATGAGATTCACTGCTCTTACTGATAACAGCTACAGGAAACATTGCAAATTTGGAATTTAAAAAAACCTTTACCATTGAGCTTCACTTATCAAACCATGTCAGTGCCATGAAAAAACCCACCTTTGTAAGCTCTAAATTTAATTGCTTATATGAAACTGCCACTTGTCCTTTTCCTGCGTATGACTAACAAGCCAGGGGACTTACAATGCCTGCGAGTGGTTCTGTTGCGCATGTCAAATGGGGAACAGCGGGGGGAATTTTTTTATATCCCTGTGGTAAGCGATGGGGTGACCACAAGGAGAGGGTCTGCATTCACCCAGTATTGGTGGTGTATAGGTGTGCAGCCTACTCTAGGTCTCTAAGCTCCTTCAAAAGTCAATGAGGAGAACAAGGGGAGAGGGGTTGCCTTTTGAAGGTGTTCACTTAAGAATGGGATGAAACTGCCTGCTGGAGCTGCTGAGTTATTTTCGCTGTCTATAAATGAAGATCGATTAGAACTCAAGTTTTAGACAGCTTAAAGTTAGGCAAGACTACCTCCTCTGTAAGCAAGCCCTATTTAAAAAGATTATTTCACTCTAGGCTATAAAATAGTTTGATTACATTATGTGTTTGGCAATGGAGACATGTCATTTAGGGGTAATGGATCTAAGTTTCAGTGGTGCCTCTGAGGAGGCAACCCAGGAGACGGTGAAAGAGCCAGAGTATAGCTGAGTATTTTATAGAATAGTCAGTACTACGCATACTTTTCCATTTTGTTGAGATTGTTTTTCATATGGTCTTGCACTTTGAAAACATTTAAACAGGAGGTAGTATTCCTTTTTATTACACACAATTATCTAAGTAGCCATGGCAAAATTCTTTTTTTATAATATCTCCTGATGAACAAAAGATTAACCTATATCTAGATATCCCTGGGGGAAAAAAAGTCCTCAGATCTACAGACCTCATGAGTGTCCTACCCATGCTTTCAAAGCTACATGGAAATTCTTTATAATCTAGTTAAAGTGAACAAATCCAACTACAATCAGAAAACTCTTCTTGAATCATTTAAAGCAATCAGTTACCATGCTTTTAATTTTCCTTTTAAAAATGATGGAGTATTGATAACATTTTGTTGTATAGTAAAAAATCAGAATGTATCTTCCCATTGAAAGAGGTCAAAATGCATTGTGCTAATTCCATGGTGTATAAAAACCAGGCTCAATCGTAAAACCTGAATTCACCGTATGATTCATTTCAATTAGCCACAGTCTAAAGTAATACACAGATTAGTTACTAAAAAAGATTCCACTGAAAGATTAGTGAATTTTGAAAATGAATTATGAAATCAAAATTTATACAAGGAAAAAAACCATAAAAACTATGTAGAGGCTCAGCTTTGACAAATGCTGGCTTACGGAGTTCTCCTTAACACAGAACTTACTTTTTCACAGTAGCTCTGATAGTATTAAAAAGGGGTAGTCCTTTTGCACTGCCTTATCTGAAACAAAATTGAATTTAACAAATTATTTAGAAAATTATAAAGAGAAACACTGTTACGGACTCTCTCATGCAGCACAGTTATACAGGTGCCAAAAGTTCTTCCTGTTCAAAGAATACCTTTGATTTAGGCAGGGTCATGCATTTTCCCTTTTGCTGGCATAGAGTGTGCTGTTAGGGGCACGCTTCTTAGCAAAGGAAATGGCATCCTACTGCGTCTTGCATGATAGATGGGGTACAGTTGCCAACCTGTAAACAAGAGCTGACGTTGCAATACCACGTATTTTATAGAAAGTTCTAAAAAAATTGAGAATCTGGCTATAGGGCGACTGAGATTCTAGCCATTAGCTCCAGGACTTTTATACAACCACCTGTTTATTTTTGTGAAATGATTATCACATAACAGTGGTCAGTCTGAAAAACCCAACCAAAATAAAGACGGAATAGAAAGTATGTGTGCCACTGACTATGTGCTACTGCTGAACTTTCACAAAGGCCTGATGATTGGTTGCTCAATTTCTGTGGAGTGAGTAATGGAAAAGTAAAGCAAGTATGTTCTTATTAGTTGCAAGAAACACTCTGTCTCTTTCATCTTAATGTGCATCATCAATTTTTTTTTGTAGGAGGTGTGCTAAATATTAATGCTAAAACCACTGATGCCAAAATACGTATTTTAAGAACATTTCAGTAAAAGAATAGAGATAAGAAAGCTTAGATATGATGATATTAGAATTACAGCAGTGTTTGAGCATCAGGAGATCTGAATTCAGGTCCTAGCTCTGCCCTCAGAGTGTTTGCATTAAAAACATTTAATTTTACATACTTCAGCTCCCCACCTCCAGCACTGCTTCCTGTTTCATCCCAACCACCTGTTTCATCCATTTAGAATAAACATTTTTTAGGGAATAGCTTTAAGTATTTGGATAGTACTCATTTCATAGATGCCTTGATGTTAAATAGACCCAATACAACTTTACAGTATTACAACAAGGGAAAGAATAATTCACATCACAATAATAAAGGGATAAAGGTATAATGAATCATAAAAGACCACTGGTGATTCATGCAGAAAGATGAAAATTATTTAGAAGGCTCATACCGAATTACCCATCAGGATGGTGGGATTCACTTTAGCCCCAACAAAGGATGTCAAAGCAAAACTTGCAATCAGCTTTTAAGAACAGCAAGACCAGGTCTGTGGAATTCAGACACTTCATTCAGGCAAAGTTTAATATCAAAGGTTTGGTAGGCTGGATCAAATAAAACATTCATACTAACGTTTCTAGCATAGAAATTCCTGGGTTTAGTACGTATGAAATTGATAGTTCACGAATAACAAGAAATTAAAGCAGAGTGTTCCCTTGTGTGGCTATTTATTTATTTGTTTGTTTTTTGAAACCTAATTTCTGAGGTTGGATACATCAAGTTATCAGTGAATACTGAAATGTAACAGGCATGACAAATATAAATATAAGCTCTAGTTCAGAGAATGATCTAAGATGAACTGATTACCTTCACTTTCAGGAAAAAAAAAAGGTTGAAATCTGTTTGCCCTCATGGCTAGGAAGGGGGGAACTGTCAATTCCTACTATCCACAGTATTTAGAACACTACATCCAAAAGGATCTTATTCCTATTGCTCTCAAAACCAGAAAGTATGAAGAAAGTGAAGAGATACCTAAAGGCAGGGGGAAATGCAATCCATTATGAAGGCTCAGGACTGAAGGATACCTATCAACCTCTGTAGTTCCACTGGGGGCCCATCAATCTTTGCGCAAACTGTAGTGTCATATTATGTTCTTACACAGTCCTTTATAACAGAAGATACTATCAGTGATGGTATCTTGCCTTGTGAATATGAAAATGGCCAAAACCCAAACCATGAATGACAATTTTCTTCTATGTTGCCTAGTCGGGGATCAGAAAAAGCTGCTTGCTAAACCAGGTGCTTTTTTGATGCTGCTTCTTTACCTCAGTATTAATTGACCTTGCTTCCCAAAGCGAGCCTCTAATTGCTGTGTGACTGCATATCTGCTGTCAATAATTCCTAATGATCGGCTCCAATTTCTCACTGCTTGAAGTTGCACTTTCTTGATCCCTCAAACGTTCTTTTGTTCTCGATGCCTGTATGTTCCCCAAACTGTGTGGTCTCTCCTTTATTTCACTCCAGCAGCTGCTTTGGCATTCTGCATCTTCTGTTTCAGATACATGAGTGGCTCCGCAGATTTGTGTTGTGAATATCATGGCTTCAAACCCTGAAAGGCTTTTATGTCCCAAAACGTTCTTGTTACAGATTTTATCCTGCCATCTGATGTGCAATATGGCCCACAGGTGGTACAGATGAAACCACCCTACAAGCTGTAAATGTTGATAGTCAAAATAGAAAGTTAGAAGAAAACATATAATGAATGTTTCTTCCTTTTCAAAAAAGCAAAACAAAAATAAGTCCACATAAGAAAAGAGTTATTGCATTAAAGCTACCAGAATAATTCTCACTCATTCAGTAGATAACTCTAAGTAAAATTAAACAGTTTGAAATGTCAAGGTAAATCTAGACTGCAATTACTGGGATCAATTTAGATATAATTAAGTATCTAAGTCAGAATGATCATACGCTATAGCAGGTATTCTACAGGCGCTTTGATATGCTTTCAAATCTCTCACGAACTTTTAACAGTAATAATAAAGTCACCATCTAAATCTGTCCAGGGTCACATGGCAACATTATCTCAAGGGACTCACACTGACATTGCTTAATTCCATTATATTTTGCAGAGTATCAACAGCACAGTTGACATATACAGCATACAAGCGGACATATTAGAATGGCAGCCTAAACTCTATTGCAGCTACCTACTTCCAAGTTTCCAGAAAAATTAAGTGTACAACTTAGAACAGGCAAAGTGGCAAAGCTTTAGGACTTGATCCTAAAGCCTGATCTGACTTGGCAAAGTCTCTTAAATTCTGCTTCAGCTAAATTTTTAGCTATCTATTGTTAAGGGTCATATTATTAGCAACTTTATAAATACACAGATACCAAGATAGTTAGGCTAATGGAGGTAGCATGTCTTCAGGTAATCCACAGCTGAAGCCCAGCTCAAACAATTCGAGTATGTGAATAGTCCTGTCAAAGCCAGCTGATTTAGCCATTCACATAAAAATTACATACTCTCAGAATCAAGGTAACCAATGAACAAATGAGTTGCAAAGCTTTATTTGGGAGGTACCTTGTTTTTGAGAACCACTGTGACATGAGAATATACGTAAGAAAGTTCTGGAGCTCATAAGCTAAGAAGTACCAAGGTACTACAAAGAAGTGCCAAAGAAGCTGGTAGGAAACCAACTTCCTTTGGTATTTCCCACCAAAGAAGCTGGTAGGAAAAAAGTGTGTATCCAGAAATACAAATTCATATGGATGCATAAAAGGCAGTGATGTATATATTTTGTATATATGTGTTGCATAATCTGAGATGGCTTGAAGATTCTTTCCTGGCAAGTTTGCTATGAAGACTGCACAACAATACGCCCTAACCTTTGGTCTCTAACTTTTCTACACAGATATACACACTCATTACTACACTTTTGCATCCCATTCAATGAAATGAAGTGCAAATCAGCATGTCATAAAAAAGCATTGCTCAAATTAAAGTAAACCAAAACAGAACCAACAGTGAAAACCTCCTTAGTGCCTATCAGCAAGAGTGTGATTAATGCAGAAAAAGGCTAACTTTGTTGAATGTTCAAAACCATCTACGTTATCTATTAGATAGACCTCCGTTTCTCATTTCTGGACTGAGCAGCATTACTGCAGTGCCACATCATTGCCGTGCCATCTCTACTTTTGCCAAGAGGCAGGGACAGTTTTTTCCACTCCCATTTTTTGATGGAAAGTCTCATTATCTCTGGTAATGAGAACACTCACTAGGATGCTGGAACTTAATATTTTAACCAGCAAATACAAAAGAAAAGGATGTGAGAAAAGTACTGGACATAATCTTTTTCTCAGTGTCACACAGCAGCAGGTTCCTGTCAAACAAACACCACTACCACTTTTTTTGTCACTATCACTTTTTTCTCAGCTGTTGAGGCAGAAAGATAGGACACTGCATAAGACTGAGCCCCATGGTCCCGAAAGAAGGAAAAGGCTTTTTGAAAGGCTCTCAAGAAATACGCCCTTTGAAAAGCGAAAAGTGAAAAAGAGAGGAGRTGGTTCATATGGTAGCTTAATCAATCAAAGGTAAAAGGAAGAAAATGCAAAATGATTTTTCCCCAGTTCAATGGATATTTACCCTCAGAGCGCCCTGCTGTATTTCTAGTCTCCTTCCCACGCTCCTGCTAAGTCCGACCTTCATCTTTACACACACTAAGAATCCAAACCCACTGCTTCCCCACGCAGACTCGGGCTCCATTTACAGCTTTAAATGTTCCAGATCCTTCTTTTTCCATCCCCTCCAATGCACTCAGATCCCCTCATCTCTACCCGCCTTGCCTTGAGCCCTGTTCAGTTTAATCTCCGACACAAGTATGCTCACAGCGCCCTTCCCTAGCCCGTCTCCAGCGTCCTCCTAGCATGCTAGCTTCTACTTAACCGCTCTTGGACTAGCTCCATTGCTAACTGAACCCAAAACAAAACATGAGGTGACCCCTCCAACTTTAAACTCCGCCCACAGCCCTGACTGGCCCGCACCACAGGGCCGCCTCTCACAGGGTAGTGCAGGTGGCACCCCCAGTGCCATCTTCTGCCTCCCCCGGCCACCGAGCCACGCTGCATTTCTGACAGGCTTTTGACGCTTCCCAGCTCCCTCCTTGGCTCCCCTCCGTCCCTTCCCTCCCAGACTGGGAGCACCCCAGCTCGCTCTCTCCTCACCGAGCCTCGGCCGCCATGTCCCAGGCCTCACTGCCCTCCGCCTGCCTCGTCCACTAACCCGYGTCCACCCCAGCGCCCGTTCCCGACCCATCACCTCAGTCCCTGGCAGGACGCGGCCGCCCCATTTCCCAACCCCACCGTTCCGGGGCCTGGCCCGGGACGGGGAGGCCGTTCCTCAGCCCTGCCGCCCGCTGGACACCCCCTCACCTGAGCAAGGCTCCCCCGCGGCCACCGCCCGGTCCCCTCGCCCGCCGCCCCCCGACCCTTCTCCCTCCCCGCTGTCAGAGCAGGAGGGGCGGCACCTGCGGGTCCGCCCCATTCTCCTCCCCTCGCCTCCCCTCCCCTCCTCCCACCGGGGAGAGAGAGAGAGACCGAGACCCGCAGGGAGACGGCGGCACCGAGGGCGCCGGGCGGGACTGCCGAGCGCAGTTGCTCGATGTGAGTGGAGGGAGGGGGGAAATAAAAATAAAATAAAATAAAATAAAATTTAAAAAAAAAAGTGAGGAAGGGGTGGAAGGAGAGCGCTTCGACTTCTTCTTTCTCTGCCCAGCAAGGTAAGGGAGCGGCGGGGGGCGCGGGGCTTTACTTCGCCTTCTCGCCGGTTTCTGGGGAGGGCACAAAGGTAGCGGGTCGGGGCGGCGGCAGGGCGGCAGCGGTGCTCCGCTCGCTGGGTCGCACTCGGTGTCAGACACCCCGCAGAGCGCAGCACCGGGGGCGGCGGCGGGGGGCTGCGGGCTGCGGGCTGGCTGCGGCCGGTGTCACTGGCAGGCTGCCGGTGCCCTCCCCCGGGTGGGCTCCAGCCCTTTGTTACCGTCGTTTTTGGACCGGGGAGGGAAATGACACCGCTCCGACGGGGCAAGGCGGGGGCGGGAGAGCACTAGCCGGGCAGCTGCGGGAGCCGAGCCGCCCCTGCGGGCGGGCGGCAGGCAGCAAAGCCCCGGGGAGCGGGTGGGCGCGGGGGGTGCAGGTGGTTCTGCTGGAGAGCGGGCGGGCGGCGAGCTCCCCCCCCCCGCGCTGCCATGCGGGGGTCCGCCGGCAGGGGGCTCGGCTGCCTCGTCCTCCGCGCCCCGGGGAGGCTTCGTCTGAGGGGGGGAGCGCCGGCGGTGGGCGGTCTGGGCGGGTGGGGGGTTGTTTTGGGGGCATTTCTGGGCATGTGCAGGCTGGTTTTGAGGAGGGGAGGACAGGGCGCTGGGTCTCCTTTCCGGGGGGGTCTGTCCCTGCCGCCGTGTCCCCTGGAGATGCGGCAGCCCAACGGGCAGTAACGGTCGCGCTGGCGGGCACCGAGGGCAGGCTGCCGTCGCGGGCCCTGTCAAAGGCGGCCCTTCGGTGACTCCCTTCACCGTGGTGACGACCGATCGACAGGACTTGTTTGCTGTTGGGAAGTAAAGGTGGAGGGGAGAAACCGGCTCCGATGGATCTAGCGCCGGCTCGCCAAGGCAGCTGACAGGTTTATGAAGGGGCGCCCCGCCGCCCTCGGCAGCGGTTAGGTACCGGCGGGATTCGGCCCTTCCCTCCCCAGTGCTTCCCCTGGCTTTCCTGAAATCTCCGAAAGATGAAAACTCTGTTTAAGGGTGGGCCAAGGGTTGTTGTTTGTTTAGGCCCCAAGCCTGCTAATATTTATCCATATACTGAAATTTAAGAATTATCAATGGTCAGATGTGTTTAAAGTGCAGGAGACTTTTTAAGTTACCTGGTGGAAAAATATTTCCCATGTCTACTGCTGGTCAGTATGTTTGTTTGAAATACCCTGAAGATGTGACCTTTTTTACATAATTTCATTTGGCTTTCTTTGAATTGGTGACTCTTACAACTTTTCCACTGAATGATATTTTAAGTATTATTGAAATAATATTTCATATTCTTCATACTTCATTGATACCTTGTTACAAAGAGCTTTTTGAAAGAGTGAAATAAAAGGCTGCTGAAGAAAAAAGTGCTGTCTTTTATTTCCTGACTAGGAATAACTGAAGCATAATTTTTTATTACAACTATTACTGTTGTTTAGAGCTGAGAGTGAAGCAAGTAGGTTATATATGTGACCTCTGAGAGGACAGCTAAAGCTTCCTGCACTTCTAAATACTGTAATGCACACTTAAGTTTGGTTTTTGTTAAAGGATATGCCCTCTAAAGAAAAACAAGGATGTGTCTTCTATTGACTGAAAAGCTTATTACATATGCACTAGTGGGATTAAAAAAAAATTTCTTTGAAAATATTAAACCTTATCCTGAAGAATTTGCTTGTGAGTAGGACAAAAGCACTTATGGAGCTGGTGGATTAACTTTTTAAATACCTCTTTCAAAGGAATAAGGATTGTGTGAGGATTCTCAGAGCTGTTGAGAAATGTTTATTTATTCCTCATTTTCACACTTGTGGATTTTGAACATATGGATACTTTTTCTCATGTATTCTCAAGTATTTCCAACAAAATGCTCCAGAAAGTCAATGAATAATGTTCAGTATGTGCCTACCTGTTTAAAGGGTTGGGCTCCAAACCCTGAAGGTTTAATTATACATCTGTTAATACAGATAACAAAACAGGTAGTGTTTGTGCAAAACAAATTTTTGGCTAAGGTGTTTAGCAGAAAAAGAATTTAGTTATAAAAACAAATATGTATGTATCAGGAATTTTTATTAGTTGGGTTTGGGTGTAGATAACGTAACAATCAGAAATAGCGATGTTTTTTTGGTAAGGCAGTTTTTAAGCTCAGGATGTAATACTAAAGGAAATAAGCAGTAATAGGCAACCTGATTACTGAGCTTTTACTGGGATAATTAAAATATGTGAAGTTTCTTAAGATCTCATGAGGACATCACAGAAGAAAGGAGGGGTGATCTGACTGTGTGAAAAGTTTGTCTAGAATTCAAAAAAGCACGTTTGGTTCAAGGTCTTCTTAAACGCATAATTATTGGCATTGATATTTGGCGGTTCAACAAGTCATGTCCAAAGCATTTTGCAGATACAAGGAAGAAGAAAACTTGGTACTGTAATTTAGGAGACTCTAATTAGTTGCTATGGGATATAGGGAATGAAACTATTTTTTAAGGGAAATCTGGAAAAATCTCTGTACCGTAAAGCCTATCGTATTATGAATGCTGGGCTGTTCATTCAGTGTAAAACTAGACTCAGTATAATGTCAAAAATATACTCTAGGAAACGTTACGAATGATAGCTAAAAAAAAAAAAGATTGAATGCATTTTTGTATAATTTTCAGTGTTTCTAGGAAATTTTAAGTGGGCATAGAACTGTAAGGATTTTACTTCCAGTGGTGTAACCTTTTGTAGTATCTTTCATATTAAGCATTTTAGAGTGGTTTTTAAAAGTGCTTTTATGCTTTGTATGGTTCTGTACCATATGTTTTGTATTTAATTCTTTGAATGACCACTGAAGTGCAGCCAACTTCGGGTGAATGTGGCAACTGTTAACTAGCGCTTAGCAACAGTGCACAATAATCAAGACGGGAAGTGAAGAAGAATACCATGTCTAATTGAAACTACAGGGGGCATTTAGGTAGGTAGGATGTAATTAACAAAACCTGGAGCTTGGACATGATATTAAGGCATCACATCTTTACCCTTGTAAAAAGGATTTCACAATCATTAATGTAAAAAACATTTCAGATTTTTKGTTTTATACCTCAGATGGATAGCCTCTTTGAGACGTAGGTGTTTTGCCTATTCTTGCATAATCATTTCTCGCACATAATGCAGAAGTCACATTCTCCTTTGCTTCTGAAACGGAATTGTGAAAARGAGGACTGTTGGGAAGACTGACAAATGAAGGAGTAGTAAGCCTTGACATTTTGACAAGGATGTCTTTTAGACAATTAGTCCCGCGAACTAGCGTTCATTAGATATAGTAAGTGATTAAGATATCTCTAATATTCTGAAACAGATTACAGTGGCAGTCATAAAACAACACTAAACTTTTACAATTAATGTGTTGTTACTTTCTCTAAGAATCATCGACTTTCCTCAAATCCTGTCTTCTCGTGACATTCCTTAAAGTGTTATGAAGTGTTGCTTGTAAGAATATTTGTTCAAAACACTTTTGCCTAATATAGTTTCAGTTTCATAATATAGTTTCAGTTTCATTTTTTAAAAATTCCAAACCTGATAATTTTGTTTCATGTGGTATTCTATGTGGAGATATATTCATGGACCAATTTTATGTCTTGTATATCCTGAACACATCTTGTTTCTAAGAACTCTGAAAATATCCTCATATTTTCTCATAGGAGAGAACTAGTAAATGAATTTTCAGTGAATCATTACAGAGGCTCGTTTGCAACTCTGAGCATGGCTAGTATAGCCCCTGTTAATGGGTTTGAACTTGCAGGTAGGTAGTGAAGATGACCCAAAATTAAGCAGCCAAGCTGTGAAGGTGCTTATAGTGGTGAACTGTCTGGTAACAGTAGGCTCATAATATTTTAATAGAATAATTAATGTTTTTATAATCCAAAAGAAAAACCACAGAATATCTGTTGGAGGAACTTACGGATGACAGAAATGTCAAGTGTTTATTCACAATGGGAACAGCCAAATTTTGTACACTGCTGTGGTTGGCTTGGAAGTATCAAATAGAAGTATGGAGTTCCTTATAGAAATGGCTCTAAAATGTAGTTATTTTTGGTTTGGGTGACTCCTGAAGCCATGTCAGCTGATTTCTGTTGTCTTACTATGTCACATGGTAATGTCACAGCTTCTGTGAAATTCTTTTCCGACATGAGAGGCCATAGAGAATTGTGTAAATGACTACTTTCACTGAAGTGTATTTAATGTAATTCTCATTGAGTTAGCATTTTAAGTTCCATGGCACTTCAGAAGTTTAATTAAAAAAACCCGTATACCTGATCTGAAGGTCTTACAGCATGTATTGTCAAATGCTTCGGTTAACTTGCATTTCATCAATGTTTAAATTTTTTTATTGCAGTTATACTACAGTAACTAATAGAATTTTCATAAAATATAAAAGATAGGAAGAACTGTATGTTGTGACATAAAATGACCAGAAGAGTAAGATGGTAGGGAGCAGCCTGAGACAGTATGACAAGATCTGATAGAAACGGTCAGTTAATATTCCCCATGTAAGGTTTTAGAGAGGTTATTCTGAGGTAGTTTTTCAAACTGATGGAGCTATGAACAGCAAAACAGTGTGGGCAGACTTAAGATACTGTTACTTAAGAGATTACTCAACATCTGTCGTAGTGGTTCCATGAACAAGCCTGGAGTGACTAGTTTTATAAAATGCTGAGCAAAGATCCTCCTGTTCTCTCTCTCCTATCTCCATCATAGTCTGTAATTAGCTCTTTTGAAGACTGTTGGCGTGATCTGAGCAGAGCACTTTGAGGCAAGTGAAGAAGTTAGTTAACGTAACTGTGGTCTGAAATGCACTCTATTAATACTGTTCTTTTTTTTTCTTTTTTAAATGAAGACTCATCTGTGCATCTCACCAAAAGTAATAGGACTTCCCTGGAATGCACAGTGTGAAGTTGTTAAGGTTAGTTAGATGGCTGACTATTTTAAACTGATGCATTTAGGGTGGCAAATGCAACAGAACACTTTGCTAGTACCTCTGTCTTTTTGCACTGAATTGTGCTGCATCTCCCTCCGCAGCACTGATTTCTGTGTTGAATGGAGTGTACACCACCAAAATTTCAGATAAATCAGTAGCGTTCTTTGGAAGACAGTTTAGGCTGCTGTTTTTCTCTAGAACCATACAGCATTTAAATTTGGCTTCATAAAGAAGTATTTGTGCATATGAAATGTTTTCCCTCTAAAGTGCTACATATTTGAGAGATATTAGGCTTCCCCTCTGCTTTCTTTCATAATGCTACCTCCAACTTCAAAACTTGCTTTCTTGTAGACTCTTAGGTCTCTAGACATAAGGAAACCTAAGGAGACCTTTTCTGGGAGTTTGATAGTTAAATTATGCTTTTAATTTGGTGGGATTTTTTTCCTCTGTTAATTCCAGTTGTTTTTTAAAAGATAGAGATAGTTCATATGCAATTTTAATGCCAGTGCTTAGTGAGACTATAACCTGAGTTGTATGGTCCCTTCCTTCTTGAGTTATCAGTAGAAAGTAATTAGTAGAGTGTTTGGAAATTGCTGCTTGCCTGATCCTCCACAATCTTCCTAGTAAAGAGGAAGTGACCACTTTTTAAAAACTGAAATGTGGCACAGCATCCTTGGTTTAGTGAGATCTGAGCTCTTTGGAGCTTCCTCCATTGTACCCGCTTCAGAGAGCTGTTGTAGTGGTAAGGACGAGCGGTTCCTAACAGCCGAGTTCAACTGCTTCTGATGCTGTGAGGAATCTGAGCAACTACCTCTTTACACTGGAGTCACGGGTGAAATAGGGACATTCACAGAAGAGTTTTATAAGCATTACTGTTGCCTACCTACTGATGTCTCAGGATGAAGAGCGTATGTGGCAAAACCTTGTCTTGATGGCTGTCAGTTTGGGATTTGCGGAGAGCCAAGTGCTCCATTCCCTGTCCTGAGCCTTGTGTCCTTCCACTGCTGGTATAGTACTTTGTTGCTGTTAGTTCTCTGCTCACTATCTCCTTGGTGATAAGGTGTTGGTTGTAATATGGTGTTTCACAGCGTACGATTGCGTCTCAGTCTTGCCATTCAGGAGATCATGCCATCTACTTTTACTGCTTTTGTTCCTGCCTCACTGACCATCTCCCTGTGGCTTGTCAGGAAGCCCCCCAAATTCTGTGTTCCTTTAGAGCCGTAGGTGGCTTCATTCTCCTGTCCTTTCAYACTTTCAGTCCACTTTGAGAACAACTGTTTCATAAAGGAAGCTTATCTTGTGATTTCTTTAAACCACTTGCATAGAATCAAATTCTTAGTGCAACTAGGTGATTCCTTTGAGAAGGCTGGGAATTAGGTCTTGATTTTTACAGCTTCAGTGCCCTTCACTGCATCAAGAAAAGGGAAACAGCTTCCTGCCAATCATGTTGTATGTGACATTTAAGAACATGGTGGTTTGCTAGTCTTGTAAAAAATGCTTTCAAAAATTTATTTGTATAGATGAAAKGTTAAGACGTTGTTGTTACTCTTCCTAATCTTAATCTCTTAGAGGGAAAATTCAGGCTGTGAGAACAAGAAGAAATTAGGTGCATTAGGCAAGTGATCAGTACCAGCTCACAGATCATTTTGAAGAATACCTAAGGGGAGGGGAGGGAAAGGGCAAAGCCATTCAAGAAGACTTTAATGCCTCGGATAGAGGCACACAGAACTACTGACGGCATATTTAAAAGCAGAAGTTCAGAGTGAAAAATAGGCATATCCTCACGGTCCCGATTGMAGCAGTTTCAGCAAATTCTGAAGGTTAGCTCTCGCCAATTTTTTTTTTTTTTTGGATTAGGAGAGTCAGCTCTCAGTTTCCAAGCCTCTCAAGGAGGGGGAAGATGACTTGACTGCCAGATTGTTATTTCACCTTCTTCCTCCAGGTCCACAATCATGGTTCTAGCAGATGTGGGAGGCAAGCTGGATTTCAAGGACAACATAAAATCTTACCTCTTGACACAAAAGCTTGCGACAGCTATGGAACCTTTCCTAATGAAACAGCAGGACATCTAAACATACAGATTTTTTTGTTTTGTAGCATTAACTTAGTAATACTTTTCTTATTACATGCCTGAGAGTGTTTTGGGTGCTGCATGGAAAATGCATAGGCAGTTGCCTCCTCCAGAAGTCCTCTAAGCTGTAGACTTGACAAACTAGAGAGGATTGTGTGTGTGTGTGCATGTACATATATATATATGAAAGAGAAAAGGACGTGAATTAGAAATGCTGGGGTCTAATATCTTAATGGGTCATAGGATTCTTTTTCTTTAATGATTGCTTGGCTGAGATGGCTTATACTGGTCTGAACTCTAACATTGTGTTCACAGTTTGCCTTTATATGTGTGTATGACTAGACCAGGAGTTCTTAGTGTGTAGTAGATGTGCCACTAGTAATGTTATTCAAAACAGTATGCCTCAGAAGCTCTTAAACAAAAGCCACCACGAAAAAACCACTTTAATTTTGAACAGCAGATGTGACCCTGTGGTAGAAAAGCCTGAGGAAAAAAAAAAAGCATTCTTCTGGCTGCTCTCAGCTATCATAATGAACAGTGTTTGCTTGCTGACTGTCCAGCATGGTTGTTTTATTGAGAGATGCCTTGTGCCTGATGGCTGTGCAGATGGATGCTCAATTTTCTTCTGCAGCACAGCTGGCTGGCTTTCTGACAGGCTTGGCTTTGGGGTGATTCCAGTTGTGATGTGGATTTGGTGTAGAAAGAGGGAGGCTGTGGTTGTGATAGGGGTTAAGCGCTCCCCTACACAGTGCAGTGTAGGTTTTCAGCTCCATTTGCTGTCACTGTAGTAAATCCATTTCTGATTATGTGCTAAGGCCAGACAGATTAACTGCCGAGTTGAACTTGTGAAGTTGCATGTGTGTGTTGCCAGAGTTCCTCCTGCTGAAAAAGGCAAATCTATATAACCTGTAGGTTCAGAACAGCTGAAAATTCATCCTAACATTGTTGCTTTGATGTCTGTTTAAAGGGGAAAAAAAAGGTTTGCTTTTGATCACCATGTTTAAAGGATGCTGTCCCAGCAGTGTAATAAATGAGAATTGGATCTGGGACTTACTTTCAGTAAAAGACAGTATTCTTCCACATGCTTTTTAATTGAATTGTCCTGTGAAAATGGGCTCAACTTTGAATTCAGTAACATGCAGTTCAGGGTCTTAGGGCTGAAAAAGAGAGAGGAATGCAACAGATGCTGTATAGTTTTGATACTTCCGATGTCTGATGATACCGATATCTCTAAGTTTGTGTTCTCTATTCTGATTCACTATATAAACAAGTACAGCATGAACCTTAATGTATAACCTTGACACATGACTGGATCTTTGCTTTGTAGTTCATTAGTAGTTTGTCCAAATTGCAAAAACTGTGTGTTGGGAAACAGATAAAGTATTTGCATCAATAAAACATTTAATTTTCTTTGAGAAAAACTGTATTTTGTGCCTTGGACTTTTTATTTTTAAGAAACGTACCTTCAGTTCTTGTTTCATTGTAGTCTAGCTGAGAATAACTGAGAACCTCACATTTAAATTTGACAGGTTAATAAGTCACAACTATTGATACAGATCAGCCATGAACCAAAATACATCAGAACAGTGTTTTACTTCAACAGGATTTCCAATGTGGCCCTGCCTTGAGTGTAAGGTTGGACTGGTTGACCTTCAGAGGTCCCTTCCAACCCGAATTATTCTGTGATTCTGTTGTTTGTTGTAAAGTGGGGTAGTACAAAACCCATAAAACTAGGCAGTATTACCTATTGGTAAGATACAGCTTCCTGAAACAATTCATCTGGCCAGAGGAATAGGCTACTGGCAGCATGAACTGTTTTGGTAACCTGCTTTCCGCTGTCATCTTTCTGGCTGTTTTTCTGCTGTGTGCTAGATGTGCTTTCTGTATGTCATCAGAAGTATGTGCTGATTGCATACCAAGTCACACACATCAACGGAGAGACACAGTGAGTTCTGTTACTGGCAGCTGTCTGCAGGTCTTGTCATGTTACTGGATGGCAACCCAGAAATGGTCTGGTAATGGAGGCATTGCTGGGCATATGTTAATAGGAAGGCTGCAAAGCTTGAGTGACTCCGTAAGAGGTTGTTTGGCCTGTCCGGGATGGAAGATTGAGCATCAAAGGGTAATAATGATACCTGATGGATTGACTTTGATGCATTGTCTAAAATCAGTCTTTCTAGATTAATGGTCACAATCAAACATTTTACTCTAACGAAACTTAAAATAAGCCCAATACTATTAATTTTAAAGCTTTTCAGGACTAAAAGAAAGCATGCATAAAAAGGAGATACTTGTTTATGTTATTTCAATCAATCACTTCTATTTACTATTTTGTTAATTGGTGAGGTTTGGGAATTGCTGTTCTCAATTACATGCCCTTGTGCATCTTTCTGATAACGGAGTTGTATGTGTGTCCATATGTTTTATTTTGCTGGGCATACTGATGCTTATGTGATGGTTCAGTATGTGCGTTGCAGTTTCCCTCTAGCTGCCATATTCTAGCTGAACATATTCCATATGTAGAGGAAAAACAGCCAAGTGTGGAAAGGAGGAGGTTGTGCTTTTTAGTTCCAATTATGAAAAGAGGAATGGAGGCTGGATGACAACATACCTTTTCCTGCTCCAAACGATTATCTGAATAAACCGTGGGAAGTTGAGGTTTATTATATAAAAAAAACAGCAAGGGGGAAAGGAGAACTAGAAATTGGCAACTAGAGATTGGATGTTCTTTGAGAAACTCAATTATAGGAAGAAGTTGACTGGTAAGTTAACAAGGGCCAGAGAGCAGAACTGTTTTAYGATTCATAACTAATCCTTTGCCCCATGGACAGAAAACAAGTGTATTCGAGGCCAGTGCCTGGAAGGAGGCTGGCCTCAGGATGAATTCATTAAAACAATTCTATCCTCCCTGTTCCAAAGTGCAGTTCATGCTGAGAGGGACTGATAAATTTCTCATTAAAAAATGCTTGTTGAAAATGAGGTCTATTCTGTGTGTTGTCACAGTGCCTTTCTGATCTGGAATAAATCACATAAACTATGTTTCTTTCAGCCAGCGTGCAGAGATAAGAGAATACACTGGTGAATCTTCTTGCGTCCATACTGTCATTATGTGTGCCAGGAAAAATGGCCCCAAACTATGAATACGTAAGGAGAAAATAGTTTAAGAGTAATGGCCTCTCTTGAAATGGGTTGATGTCAAACTGTTGAGTAAACAGTTAAATGCAATGTCACCATATAGCCATATGAAGGATAATACTCAGATTGTGATTTTCTTTGTTTTGGAAATGAGGCTTGCAATGATCTATCTGCAGTCATTACTGGCTTACCTATCCCTGATGTTTTGTAATTCCTTCTCTGTTTCTACAGCTAGACTTATTTTTACTTAACAGAGCTTTTAACTGGTGATCACTGTTATTTACCATTCTATTCCTCTTCCCATCCTTTATTGGAGAGAAGCACTATTATGATTTTAATAAGATTTTTGTATTCAATTGATCTCTGGGTTCCACTTCTGCTACTACTGAATTACTTGCTATTGAGATAACATATTTTTGTAACTTTAGCTTAAGCTTAGTACATCTGACCAGAGCAGGTCAGAGGTAACTGAGGATTGTTCTTGTGTTCTGAACATGGCCAATTCCTATTATGTTCCATGGCAAAAAAGATGGGGATTTGTTTGGATCATCTACAGCTTTATTTTGCTGGAGAATGGCTTAGTTCAAGGTAAAGACTCAAGTTAAACTTAATATAATAATAGATTCAGTTAGAAGACTTAGAGTTCTAAACTAGCAGTTTGAGAGCTAGAGAATCCAAAGAAAATTGTGAGACTGTGATTTTTTTTTTTTTTTTTTTAAGAATGAGATACTGGAAAGCAGGCTCCTCAGACCTCACTTCATAGAATCATAGAATTATTGAGGGAGATTTGAGGTAAACTTGCATCCTTTTACATTTYGACCAAAAAAACGTGCAATGTGTCTGGGGATTCCACCTTGGCCAAGGAATATGGAAATTTCTTTGGTCACTGAAAAAAAGCACGATGGCATACTTTAAGAGGGGAAAAGGAAACAACCTTTTTTTCCCCACTTATGTGGTTATCTCTCTCTTATCATGGCAGAGTAGTGTAAAGGACATACATTTGTGAATGCAAGAGAAAAAGCCTCTTCTAAAACTATGACAAATGCTTATGCAAAACTACAATGTAGGTTTTTTCCCCATATGATGGGTTATGTACTAGCATGTAGAAAGCGTGGGGCTTCTGTTGCCATGGTATATTTCACACCATTTACACTGATGTTCAAAAGAAACAAAACTGTCGCAGTACATAATTAATTTAATATGCTATAGCCAAATTACTAACATGCATTAGAGAAAAATTGTAGTTTTTTCATGTCTTGTTTAGCCAAATTCTGAATGTGTTAGAAAAATGGGTATATCTGTTCCTGGGTAACTCTGGGATAACTATCGTTGCCTGCGTGATCAGAGAGCCTAGTTTCAGTAAAGAAGTGGATTTCAGCTACAGGGCTTTCACTAAGCTGTGAAGAGGCAAGGAAAAACAGCTGTAAAAATGTTGATGTTAGCCATGAATTTACATAAATAACAACTTGCTTTCATTTGAATGCTCAGGGTGATACTACAACGTGGACTTGGGTCTGCAGAAGATCTGGTTTTACTTCTGAATTCTGCCCCTGAGAGAAGACACATGGCTTCTCCGCACCTCAGTTTCCCTATCTCTAAAACAAGGATGGTGGTCATTCTGGGAGTTTTTTAAGCACTATATTACAGTAATGATTTGCTATTACGGTCTTCTATGGCTGAGCCTAGAGGGTCTTAGTTCAAGTCTCCTGTCAGGACCTTGGGCTGCTGAGCTTCATGCCTCTGTCAGTAAGCTTTAGACATAGTAGACCAAATTGTGTTCTTGGCATACATACAAACAGTTACTAATTTGGCTTTTGTGTTCAAACCTTCTGTTTAATGTCAATTAACTTAATTTTAATTAATTGAATTCAAACGTCTCAGTCTCTGGTTTTCCTGCGAGATCTGGTTGCCGCATGCGGAGAGCCAGGGCAGCATCTCCACCGAGATGGCTTTGTGGTGAAATGGATTCGAAAGTCCAAGGCCCTTCGCCTGCGAAGCAGCCCACAGCTGGGGCTCTGTTTACCCATGGTAGTGGTGCTAATCGGTATCTGCATTTGGTATTAAAGGAGTATGTGAAATACCCAGTGAAAATAGGCTTGGCTGTGTCTCGCAGAAGGTCTTCAGCTGGCTAAAGCAAGCAGTAGTTGAGGAGGGAGTAAATAAAGCATTTGCAGGCCACATGCTGCCACAACCTTTCCCCTCCCCCCATACCCCCTCTCTTTTTTTTTTTTTTTTTCTTTATTTGGCCATATGTTTTAGTAGTCTAAGTATGTGTCAGTGGTAATCCAGGCTCTGCGCTTTTAAAGGATGATTAGCCAGTTTGTTGCCGAAGTGAGACTTTTTCTTCCCCATTTAATTTTCGTGAGGGTCATAATTGTAAACCATTTTTTAAAAATTTTTTTGTTTTTTTTTAAATTTTATTGCAGATTACTCTTTGTGTGACTAAATTTAACTACGTCTCTTTTTGTGGCCTGCCGGCCTGTTACCAGTTTGTAAGATAGGGGGTCAAACAAACCGGTTTGTTCTCTGGATGCTAATCTGAATTTCAGAGCCCCTGTCCTTTACCCCCTGGCTCTCTGCTCCCCTCCCCCTCCTCCCTGCTCTCCACAAACAGCCACATCGGGTCTCTTTCTCCCCTCCACCCCCCCTTTCCCCTTCTTTCCTCCCCTGGCCCAGCAGAAAAGTGAATGTTGATTATCTTTTCCTACTCATCCCTTACCCCAAATAGCCGATTCTCGCTTAGGGTGGTCGATGTACTAGAGAATTAATGCTCCAAATATTCAAATGATTTGAAAGTCTGCTGGTCTGTATGTTACATTAAAGATACTGTGGTGCTTTATGGGGATTAAATTTTATGGATTTTTATGGGTTAAAGCAAGTACAGGGTTTTATGATGACTTTTAAAAAAAGGTCACCTCTCTTGTCAGGGTTTGATCAGGGTCATGTCGGTTTTATATAGAACAATCATCAGGAATTGTGCTCCTCGGGGGAGTCATTTCTCAGGTCTCCAGTGAACCTTGGCCAAACATGGAGGGGTAACTAACTAGCATTGAACCCCTGCTTGTAACCCACCTTCATGGTAGCTCTCATGGCATGGTTACAGTTAGCCACCTTCTCGCCTGAAAAAAAGAAAAGTGGCTAGTGGGCATGCAGAAACGCGTTGTCATTGGACAGAATAAACCCTCGTACCTGTTATTTAAAAAATAAACAAACCCACAAACATGCCGCCCTAGTAGATTGAAATGTTGGTGTGTCGGGGAGGAGGGGAATAACACATAGGAAGAGATTTATGCCTTCCTTTGGGCTGTTGCTTGGTAACAGAAAATGCCTCTTAAGCCTATTTTTGGAGAGGGGAGGGGTGAAACTTGATTCAGTGACCATCTGTCCCGAGCTGGTTGATTTCCTGTTGAGCTCTCCTTTGTTTCTGTCAAACAATTGATTGTTACCCTTTACAGATAAGAATACTGTTGGTGACATTGCCCTGAATCAGCAGGTTGGCTTGTGGCAACCGCAAAACACACCTATTAATTTTAATTTTTTTTTTAAAATGTTTAAGGGGTTTTGGTTCTTCCAAGGCCACTAACTGTGGTTTTGCTGGGGTTTGTTTATCTGTGTTGTGGTTTTGTTTTGTCTTTTTTTTCCTCTTGGGGAGTGCCCATCAGTACTGTAGGCGAGTGTAATAAATGTAATTGAAGCATTTTTTTAGAGAGGATGTAATAATGCCCTTTTTTTAGTCTGAAATCGTTGGGAAAAAGTAGCCATGGTTTTGGGCACGTTAAGCCTTTTGGCAGTGGGGGTTGAGCAGAAATTAATTGAAGTCACTATTGAAGAAATCCCCTCTGTTTCTGTGAAAACAAAACCCAGATTCTTAATTGCAAATGGAATATTTGCTATTGTTCTTGCTTAATTGTCAGAAAATCATTCTCTGTTTGAGTACCTCCTGTTTGCTTAGTAGTAGGGTGCTGGATAGATTTGAACTCTGATTAGATTATTTTTAAGTCATCTGCTTTATTTATATTGCAGAAGCCTATATTTTTCCCTCAGTTTTATGCATGCAGGGTACAAGGTGCATGTGCATGCAAATATGTGCTTGTCCTCTGTAGCTGCCATTATTTGTTAAGCATTCCGATACTGTTTTCCTCCCTGCCCTGAATTTCAGCAGTCAGAGAAGAGGTTCATAGTTCCAGGTATCTGCTGAAGAAAAAGTAAGGCATGTGTGTCTACAGGAGACAGGTAATATCTGCAAAAAGAGAGTGAAGTCCCTCAATGCAATAGGACAATGATAGTCATTGTTACTTCCTTTAGTTAGTGAAACTCTTTCCTGGAGTATTTCCATGGTGCTGCGTTACCAAGGAGGGCGGGAAGGAAAGAGCTTCAGTACAAATGTCTTGGCATCTTACATGTCTTTGCTTATTTGAGTTTAGCCTACTTATCACTCAGTAGATGAAATTTGGAGGTAATTCCCAAAAGTCACTTCACAGAGTGGAAGGTGTTAGAAAAGTTAATTTCCCTTTTTCTTCTGTTTTTCCCACATGCTCTCCAGGTTGCTTTCCACAGGTAGAAGAGCTGTAGTCTGCAGCTTTTCAACACAGTCCTGGATGTATGTCAGATTCAGCTCTTTTTGAAGCTAGTGGCAAGGTGCCTACTGAAAATTGATATAGTGGATGTTGGGTCAGGCATGTTTGTGAGATTTCCTTTCTTTCTTTTTAAAGTTGCATGTGGTAATCAAAAATCTGTGGTTTGGCTTAATAAGGAAGGTTCATATCAAACCATGTGAATGAGCCTGTGTGACAGCACTGTGGCTTGCTGGTCGATTAGCCCTTGCATCCTCCTTCTTGGTTGCCCATTTCCTCACCCCACCCTCAGCCTTTCCCCCTATTCTGCTGCTGTTTGTTTGGCATACGCTGGGATCTGGCAGAGGAACTGATCCACTTGAAAAACAACTTCTTTTTCCAGGTTACTTTTTAGATAGATCAATTCCTTCATCCAGTTTACCACTAAGTAACACACCAACCTTGGCCAGTGCATTGGAGCATGTGGGAGTGGAAGTGATCAGTACTGAGTAGAATCTTTTTTTTTTCTTTTCTTTTTTTTTTTTTTTTTAAATCCATTAATGCCAAATACACTGTGAGGTGTTTTTAAACATGCATCCTCTGTTAGGTAGAGAAATCCTACTTTGGGATTAGTTTGGAAATTTTGTAAACTGGAGAGGTGTACAGACGTCACTTCTGTAAAATTAATTGAACATGCATATGTGCTGCTTTTTGCCCTTCTTTTGGTAGAAAGCGATAGGTACCACCAACATGCCTTTCAGGTATTTTCAGTCTGTCTTGAAATTACACTGACATCAAAAAAACATTTGTAGAACTAGTGTCAACTAGGTTGATGTTTAGGGCCCAGGGAGTTTAAACCTGGCAGTGAAGAAACTGTTCTGAACTGGTTTGAGAACTGATTCCATTTTTTTCTTCCTGCAGAACTGAGTTTCTGTGAGGGAAAAAAAATTAAGAACTTTGGAATTTTATTTCAGGCTTGAAAACCCTGTTCTAGATATTTGGAACACAGTTTTGTGTCTGGCATAGAGAAATTGATGAGTGATTGTTCTGATCCAGATTTTTTCTGTTCCGTTAAAAGAGCATTACTAAGCTATATAGCTCAAATTGTAGGGAACTGACAAAAAGTCCAGTTCTCCCAGCATCTGGGGTGAGCGGTTGAGTCCATGGCCTGTGCAGATGACAGAACAGTTAGAATACAGGCCTGCACTTATCTTCGTGCTTTCTTGGGTTGGGGTCATGCTGCACTTCTGCCATTAGAACAGATCTGATGAGTCCTTTGTTCCCAGATAAAAGCAGCTACAGATCTGCCAGTCAGAAGGCATGGTGCCTGTAGCTTACCTTACATACAGGAGGGCAGTAATTCTAGAAGGGGAACTAGGTAGAAGGCTGGCATCTGCTTGCATTCACCTTCTCGTGTTGCTGTTGCAAAGATGGAATTATTTATGTATATTTTTTGTCTTCTCCTGAACGCAGGCAACCAGAGTCTGAGCAATGCTAGTCAATGTCAGGGTGTTCTGCAGGGGTTTTCTTTTGGGAGGGGGAGCACAGAGGTAGGGTCATGATCAGCTGCTTCTCCATACTGGGTGAGTTCATGTGCCCTTCTCCTATGCCTCCAACCTATGTCGTTGTTACAATATTCCTATTGCAGCTCTGACTCATCCTCCGTTTACAGAGGTGATAGCAGTGCTGTCCTTAATACGAGTTTGAGAAATCTTCCTCTCCTGTGATAAAAAGGCCTGTTTGTGGTTTGCAGGAGAGAGTTTGGACACTGTAGCAATGACTTCCTGCTGTAAGAATAATGGTGCTATCCTTTCCTCCCCAGCTCCAAAACCGTGTACATCAAAGGTGAAAGTGCCAAGGTTCCCTTCTCCTAGGAAGGTATGGCCCTCAGTACCACTGATAGGTTTTCCAGAGAGGAAGCAACAAAACAAAGGTTTTTAGGGAGCCTTTTGTTTCCGACAAGTGGCTTTCTGCTGAGGCTTAACTTTGGAAAGAAAAGCCACATGTCTTCAATGGAGATATGTGGCCAACTACTTCATAGTCCATCACAGCCCTCTTCTGTGTTAGAAGCTATTCCTCAGGTAAACGCTCGCCTTTAGAAGAGGTCCTGGCCTTGGGCACGCTGGACTGTGCTTATCCTCCAGTCTTTGCTTTACATTGGCTTGGCTACTGGCTGAGCTGCTCCACTTAGACCACTTCTGGAAGCTTTATTTATTTTTAACTCTCTGAAAGTGCATTGCAGGACAGTCATCATGATCAGTTCCGCCCTGTAGTTTTCTGGTCATCTAACATGCCTCTTGGGTAATAGCTGTGGGTGGTGGGACTGCTTAGTAGTTGGCAGCAATCTCCATAAGAGATTGAAATTTCTGGGACTGCTTGTAACTGCTGCTTTAGTAACTTTTTCATCTTTTACAGTGAGGGAGTGAGATCCATGGAGAAGCTTCATGGGGGTTAGATGAAATGAACTGATTTAAGTTAACTTCAGTTGCTTTTCTGCTTCTTCACAGTAGAGTCATTCTGAGTGTAGGTACTGCTGGGAGAGAATCTGCCTTCTTCCTTGCTGGAGGAACCTTTTCAAGGGCTGGCCAAGCAGTGGCAAGCAAACTGACCCTGCTCAGGGCAGCAGTCAAGGCTATGCCAGGCCAGGCAGAAACAGTGTGTGCGAAACCAGTCTCAAGGTATGAAGCAACATGTGGTAGATTAGACAGAAGCTTGGAAAGAAATAGAATTCCTGGTGATTTATGCAAACTTATACCTGGTTTTAATAATATAATTCTGAAAATGGTTTGTATGCTAAAGAAATGCATTTAAATAAATATTTTAGGAAACTTTTTTTTCCCCTCAGAACTTATGGTTTCCTCTGAAATCCTTTTCTCCTAAAAAAATACTTTGTGGTTATGTCTATTTTTCCTTGTTTCCTCAGAGAACTGAGTGACTGAAAAAAGGAGGGACTGAGTGACCTGAAAATTGGACTTCTGAGGCCTAAGCTAATGTCTCAAAACCTGAGATGGCCTTCCTCCTGCATATGGCTAGATAAAATGTGCTCTTTCATAACCTGTTGGCTCATTGCTGTTGTGGATGTGCTTACCATTGTAGAGATGAGCCTGTTTCTGGACACCTGATTGCACTCAGGAGCGGGGAATAGCAACTCCTTTCTATATATATATATCTACAAAATGTGTGAATGGATAATGCAAGAGGTGTTCTTCCATACATAATGACTAATTGGATTTAATTTAGATAATCTTTTCGATTTAACTTGGAGGTTAATTTCTCCAGGTTGCTTGGAGAAATACTGCTGATTTGCCCTAGGAGCAGATGAAACGGTCTGTTAAAGTGGGCTTTGAGGGTGTAACTTTGGTGTTTATTAATGATGTTTAACATGATCCTGACATTCATATAGTGCAGTGTAAAAAAGACAATCTGGACTATCGCATGTAAAATGGGTGTTGCCACTGTGTGGTACCGCTTTATATATGTGTGTAAATGACTGCAGAAGACTGCAAATAAACGGAGGCAGTAGCTCTTACAGGTATCAATGGTGTCCTGAAATGGCAGTTTCTGTGAATGGAAAAGAAATACCTTACCATTTGGAAGACAAGTGAGTGAATGTAAGGCAAGGTAAGACCAGTGTCTCTGAACTACTGTTACCTTCCAGGCTTTTTGATGCAAACATTTTTGTCATCACATGATGACCAAGTAGGCCATTATTTCTACTTTTTTTTTCTCTCACTGAGCAAAAATATGTTCCTTCCCCTCCCCTCCCTTTTTCTCACTCTCCAACACTACTATGCTTTATCATTGTATCCAGAAAGTTGATCAGGCTTTTAGAGAAAACTTAGTTTTGATTAATAGGCAGATGTTTTTGTTGGCTATATTGCTGTGTATTTGTAATTTGTAGTTGACTGCAGCACTCGCGGGCAAGGAGAGTAGCAGACTTTCTCTAGCTTTCTGAACAGGCCTGGTTTGTACTTGGGGGGAGGAAACTGTGGGCATAAAGCAGTATGTGTAAAGTTCAAGGAGCATTTAGGTGTTCTAGGGGCTGGGTCTAACATAATCCAGATGGTTGAGTTTCTTGCTCATTTTTCCAATGTTTTTGCCTGGAGCTTTTTTTTCAGATTGTTTTCCCAAGTGACCAGATAGCAGCAAAGAGCAAGGGGATGGACCTAGAATTAAGCCGGCTAAAGCCAGCAGTTGGGAGATCTTTGTTCTGTTCTGTCTTGGCCGCAAGCTTCCCAACAGACCTCGGTGGGGGTGGGGGCATGGATCTCAATTCTTTACCTTCTTTATTTTCTTTTCCCCCTCCATGAGTGAAATGGAAATATAGTGTTAACTTAAATGAGCAGCTAAATTCTTCTTAGTGTTGGTGTTGAATTAACATACCCCGTAAAGCCTGTAAATAAACAGTGGGTTTACAGAAATGTCCTGGGTGGATATGTTGGCTTTTTATTTTTTTTGCAGTACATTTATTTAAAGTGAATTATCTATTAAGTCCAAGGAAAGTGGCTCTTCATTTTACTCTTCTCTTTGGAATGCAATTTATTAGTGATATCCAGAGGGGTCAGCAGCATAAATAATGTTTGTTTCAAGGCTTGTTGGGTGCAAAGGCGGGGGGCGGTTCACAGTGAAGAGAGCTGTTTTGTTTGGTGTGGCTAATCAGGAGTGAGGCTGGAATTGCTCATAGCTGTCATTCAGGTTTTGTTTCAAAGTCCAAGGACCTACTGGGAAAAACAAAAAGCTAATGAAAGCTGACTGTATTTCAACCCAAACCCTGTGGAATCCAAAATGATGTCCTGACACTCCGTGTATTCTTATTCTCCTGCATTCCCATGGTTACTAAGGTAACAGGTTTTTAGAGGCTTTACATCTTCATTGTCAAGTATTTGCTACACTTATTGTTGCTGTTTGCAGATTAGGGCAATTTAAACAATGCCTTTTGAAATGGGGACCAAAAAATACAAAAAGAAATATAGTAGAAATAGATGTAATGAATCAATTACCCTCTCTTGTTTAAATTTTCAGTGCTACTTCTCAGAAGCTACATACAAAAATGTCACACTGGTTTAGTGTGGGGATTTTAGGCATGGAGAAATGCTTTTTTTTAAGGCGTGTTCATTACAGGACTCTTTGAATACAGATGTGAAGAGTACCACATGTGACTTAGTGCCTTTTCCAACCAACAGAATTGTCGTGAAGAAACTTAAGTTAGTATTTGCACCAGGGTGTTGCTTCTCCACTTATAATACATCTGAGACAGTTACCTCACTCTTGTAAGCTGTGTTACTTTTGCATTACTGTGTCTGTGAAATCATACTTTAAAAATTAAGCAGCCAGGAAAAACTAGGAAAATACTTTTTCTAAAAAAGTTTAACTACGTGCAGAACTCTGTAGCCAAATGTGAGTTAGTGATGCTCTTCTCTGTCCATTTAGCTCAAGCAGAAATATGCTTGTTCACCTCTTCCCTGGAAAACTGGATTGTGGAGGAGATGGTCAGGCTTGTAAATGTGTCTCCAAGAAGATGACTTTTTAAATTGATTTAGTTTCTGCTGGCTTCTTGAAAGTTTGTGCATTGCTGCAGCAAGCATTTTCTGCATCTGTGGTAGGAGAGCTGTTTTTTTAAAAAAATTGGTGCAAATGTTAACTCTTGAAACTAGTGAGGACTTTACATCACACTGATTTGTGGGTTGACTGTTAGGTGAGTAATTTTAAATTCTTGGGTCATAGTTTTCTTTCTGTAAAATACAGATAATGCCCAGATATGAGTTTGGAAAGAAAACTGTAGATCTTAATCTGTGCATATAAAGTACTATGGGAGGTTTTGATGCTGTATATATAAGATTACATGCTCAGATCATGACATGCAAAAGATAAGGTTGGAACTCTTCCTATTAGTGATTTCCCAATGTTTCAGTTAACGTACAGTTTTAATTATATAATTAAATAGTTTTAATAGTTTAATAATAATAAAAATAATTTAAGTTTTAATTATATATGTGCTTTAATTTAAAAAGCATAGAATTCATTGCACTCATACACAGCCAACTAGTGCTATGATTGTATATTTATAACATAGTTTAAATAATTGCTATTTTTGTAAAAAGGATGAAGTTTAAATCTTTGTTGTTTCACTGATGTTTTTCAGTATGGTTTCTTTTTTACCCCCTCCACTCCCCTTGCCTCCTAAACGGTTTTTTGCTCTTTGCCTGCTGCAGTTTAAAAGCTTTTAAAGCATCAGAGTTTGTTAGCACCTTGCTGTAGAGCTGCTTACAGCTGATGTTGCTAGAAAGCGTGAACAGAGTTGGAAGAGGGAGGGGAAACACTAAAACTGTTGTTAAAGCTCTTTTAGATTAAAAAATATTACTTCATACATACTAAATCATTCACATTTCTGATCTTGCTCATTGCTAGTAACAGAGTTTGTTGCATCTTTTTATTTAACAAACTGAGCTGCTTATTATATATTAATGTATGCAACCTGTGCTCATCTGTAATTCTGCAGCTAGCAGTAGCATTTCTGACCCTGCATAAAAGCCCTTGTTTAAACTAAGTTTCGTTAAAACAAAATCTCTTTTCAAACTGTATTACCTACATGCCAGAATTTCAGAATAAGTAATCCTACAAAGTCATTTTCTAGGAACAGGCAACATTTTTCCTGTGACTGAATCCGTAGTTTTAATTTGCCATCTCTTCTCCCTTTATAATAAAGCTGTGTCAGTCATCACCTTAAAGATTAGCGTTTCTGTGAGACTGAATGTGTGAAGTGGGCTTGGGATTGAGTTTGGGATGCAGTTTGTTTGGTAGCTTTCCATGCTGCCATCTCAGACATCGCAGCTGTCTTAATGCTGACTGTTGTGCACGGTCTGAAGCAGAATGTATGCAGCAGAGGTATGGTATATAATGAGTCCTTTTTGCCTGGCAGAAATGAAATGTTTCTAGTTGAGAAGAATCCTACCAGACTGGGGAAGATACAGGTATTGTTTTCACTCTGCCTCCTTGAAATAAGTCCATTGCTGTATACTCCGTAGCCCTTAATTGGACAAACCCATGCAGACACCGTGGGTGAGAGCCCCATGCTGCTGCAATAAATCATCACCACCCCCCGTGCTTTCTTCATTTAGGCAAGACTCTCACTCTGAGAGTATGCCCTTAGATTACATTTTTTGTAAATGTAGGTTATATAAAGACAACATTCTTGCTGCTTATTTGCTGCTAAATGTAGTTTCTTTGGAAGCATAAGCTGGAGAGGCCTTGTTGAGTGCCATTTTATTACAGTTTTGCAGATGCTGCTGACGGTGGTTTGTGCTTAGCTAGGCAAGTAGTTACCCCTGTCTGGTTACAACCGCTACCCCCAATATCAGCAAGAGGTAACTTTCTTGAGGTAGACGAGACTTAGGAGGCTGGTGTGCAGATACTCTTAAGTACAGAGCAGATTATCCCAGAAAAAGGGAGGTGACAGGTAGGTGGCTGACACCAGAGGGGTGAAGCCGAATGCGGTCTGAATTATTCCCTGCAGACTGAATTATTCCCTGCAGCAAAGGACAGAAGGTGCTTGGCAAGCATCTCTCACAAATTATCATTTTAAAGTGTTTGTAGGGAAGCCTTTAATTTGATTAGGTCATTTCCTTAATAGTTCTACACGTGTGGTTGTTACGTTGCCCTGGACAAAGGTGTGATTTGACATCAAAATGTCTGTGAACATTTAGCTTTAGAATAAGCTATTTATAACAAGAACTAGATCTTTCTGGTAAATAAAAAAAGCTGAATGAAAGAATGTGAATATGGGAAATATATGTACTTCTGTGAGATTCCAGAAGGAACGGACATCTTCTTTCCATCTCATTTAAAGGTATGTATAGCGTGTGATAGAAATAAGGTATGCAACTCAAAAAAAATTATACTATGTGCCACAGAATTAGAATTGTTTATTAAAATTCTAATTTTTGTGTTCATTATTTTTTAAAAATTTGTTCAAACCTATTGTCACATTTTCAGGGCTTCTTTTATTTAAATTTCTTGAAAGTTTTATAAAGAGAGGAAAGATAGAGAGGGGAAAAGAAATTCTTTATACCTTGTGAAGCTTTTGAGATCCAAAGCTACTGGTATTCAACGTGTGGCAGTTGTAAGCTTACTAGGAGAGCTTGTAAATTCCATAGTTGGAAAAAAAAAAAAGTCACCAAAGTGTTAAGATTATAAGGACAGGCTTGAATGCAGAGGGGTCCACAAGAACTTGCCTTTTTTTTTTTTTTTTTAATTAGAAAATTCATATTGCTGTTTTACAAACTTGGAATAATCATTGAAAGTTAATGTGGCAGGAAGCTGTAATGACCCCTTGGCAGAATTTTTCCATTCTGTAGTAAGTACCTTCCTTTGCTGCTGGAGGAGGGATGAACGTTCACCCATCTCCAGTGTACAGAGCCCCTCAGAGGACACCAAAGGGGGCCTCCACCGTAGGGAGGATGTCTGGGTGCTTTGTGTATGCTCTGGCATTCCAAATATAACCAAATAGAATGTTAAAGCATTTGTGTGGACCTCAAGGGATCCTCGCACTTTGCGAATGAAAACCAACCTTCCTCCTTCCTTCTTCTGCTCCCCCATTCAAAAGGCAGGAGCAAGTCTTAAGCAAAAATGGATTTTCTTAACCCTTTTTTCTTCAATTCTACTCTTCTGGGTTTTTCAAGCAAGTTTTTTATATTTAACAGTAGACTTAATTTACTTTTAATTTTTTGGTTTAACAGTAATTTTATGTTCTAATCAAACTGCATCATAATTGCTCATCAGGCAGACGAAATAAATGGAGAACTGCAGAACTGGAAGCACAAAACTGTAATAGAACCAGAATTAGCAGCTGTTTCTTACTGCACCTCAGCAGGTACTTCAGGCTCATGGGCTTAGATCAACATGTCCAGCAGAGGCAGATACTGTTTATTTCACATCTGGGAAATACAAGCTTACCTGATGGTTTGTAATAGCAATCAAAAAAAGAAAATGTCTAACAACAGAGAGAAACTAATCTTCATAAAATTAGTGAGTATAGAGAACCTGTGTTTAGGCAAATAAGAGTAGGTAAACAGTGAGTATGTGCAATTTAAATTAGGCTGACAAAAATACTGGTTTTATTTGTGGGGAAAAAACAGGGAGTAGGGAAAAAGAAGCAAACTTATGAACAAAATGCTTCTTGAAAATATGTAAAGAGAATCTGAGCAGTTAAAACTCCTTACTCCACATCCTGGGTTTTTATTGTTGTTTATGTTATCCTGTTTTGAGCTGTTCTAGCAAGAAAGTTGGTAGGTGAAAGGTAGAGGGGATCCCATGGCTAAGGCTGAACTGTGAGTTTAAGCAGGCCTGCCCGCAGCACATGGACACCCTGCTGCTGGCCCCTGTTTGAGGGTGCCCAGCACGCTTTTAACTGCTGTCTTATGGTGCCGGCAGCAGGGGAGCCACTGGGGCAGGTAGGGTCTTCTCTTGCTGTCCCTCCTCTTTTATTTGGGATAGGGAGCTAGGTTTAGACTAAGGGTTTTGCTTGTTGTGCTTGATTCTGCCATGTACAGAAATTAAAGAGTTGTTATCTGAGGAGATTTCATTAGTTTTTATGGAAAGTACATGACTTTTGGAGAAAATGTAGCTGCCCAGAGCCAGAACCTACATGTTTATTTAGGCCAGTTGTCAATGCAGCAATGCTGCCTTGGGCCTTGTATGCAAATACTCTTCAAACACAGCACAAAACAACATCCATTTATTATGTCGTAGTTATAGTCTGAATAAAAAAAATAATAGAAACCCTATTTGGCTTAGCATAAATTCACAGCAAATCTTATATGCAGTTAAATGGAAGCGCTTTCCTTTATCTGGAAATCTGTGGCCTGTGTTTAAAGCAAGTGTGACCTTGCCATCACAACAAATACAGTATTTAATCTCAACAAGAGGCAAGGAGAATTGGTATGTTACAAAAGGCAAATGTTATGTATGTGGTAAGCAGCTTGTAATATATTGGCAGATACCAGATAACCTTCAGTAATATATATTTCATTAGGGCATGACACTGAATTTGACACAAAGTATTTTGGACTGGGAAATCCTGAGGACAGAATTCTTCACTTCTTCATGCTGCCCTGTTCTGCTCCCCGACTACGTCTCTCTCATGTTTTAAAATGGTGCCAATATCTTCTGTTAAGGTTCTCATTGCCTAGTTTCTAAGCAATTACATACAATAACTGGCACTTTAGCCCTTTGCCTTTGGAAAAAGAATGAGAAAGGATAGTTATGCTGAAAATGGGTGTTTAAATAAAAAACAAAGAAAAAGCTACTTATTTCTGTTTGAGATTTTTCTTTGCTAAGCTTCAGCTTTTGATTTCATTCCATATTAGATTGATGGGTTGGGTAGTGCCTGCAAGTATTCCAGGCGTGGCTCTTAAGACACAATTTCCATTTCTTTTTATGAAAGTTGCAATAAACTGTATACCAGCATATTTAATACAGAGTCTAAGTGTGCTAGCTAAAGAGCTTGTTCTGCTCTTCTTTCCATATAGGAATTACTTCACTAGCCCATGCGGAATACTGCTTTTCTGTCAACTTTTTAGATTCTGTTTTAAGTTCCTTCTGAAAACTTCTCTCTCATGGTAATCTTAAGAAAGAAGGCTACCCAATGGAAACCTTTCTCTTCAAAATAAGTATTTTGGACAAACTGAAATACATTAATGCAATCATAAGAAACTTATACTTTCACATGAGGCATTAGTACATGTTCTTCCCTTCAGCATGCTGATCAGTGATTAGATTGTAGGAGATTCTACTAGGTGCCTCGTGTGTGTGTGTTTTTAGAAATGTATTTGTAATGTTTCTGTATATATCTGTCTAGAGCTACATAAGTAAGGGTGCCAACCTTGACTGAATTTGAGAACAGAATTTTGCAACTTTGAGGTTTTTTTGTTTGTTTTTTGTTAAAAAACATTGTGGGTTTTTTTTAAAATGGAAGATGTTTGAATGCCCTTATTTTTAAATAGCAGTCAGAGGTTTTATTTATTACATGCCTCTTTAGATCTTTCAACAGTAAGATACTACCCTTCAGTGGGGTAGAGCGTATTTACCTCAGTAAGATCCAGGTGTGGCTGAGCACCAGAGAAAACAGTTGTAGTTCAAATGCCAACTCTCTTGAATTGTGTTTGACTTTTTTACATGTAGTTTGGCTGTTTAAAAAAAAATTAAAGTTAAACTTTGAGTTGACTTACCTGTTTGCATTCTTATACATTGCATACATTTCTGTAGTTCTCTTAAAAGACTTTGAAGACTGAAAGTATGGGTAAAATCAACAAGATAATTTAATTGCTGGAATGTTTACTGTGCTCCTGGTTCAAACAAGGGAATAACTTTAATTCTTTGTGGGTAAAACCAACCTAATGCTTTAGCAGATGAATAATTTGTAGAGAAATAGCACACTATGGGTTATATGGATTATAAATTTGCATAATCTGAAACTGAAGAAGATCTAAATTCTAGGAAGTTCCTGTTTGTGATACTTCAAAAGAACTATTCCCATGAGAAAAGGCTGTTCGCCTGAGCCATTAGGCAGCTTAGTGATTTATTCACATCGACAAAGATGACTAATGAAGAGGCACAGACATTGCAGGATCAAGCTATAAACTTCATTCCTGGCACACTGGCAGCTCTTCAAAATGTCTTTTGTTGACAAACAAGAAAGCTCTTGCAGCGTAAATAAGTGTTGCATCTTGCAGCCCACATTGAACAAAGATGGAATGAAATGTAAGAACATTCTTTGGTTTTGATGAAGTGGTTTTCTCTAATGGAAGAGCAGAACATAGAAATTATTCCATAACCCTTTTGAGGCTACAAGATTTTATTCACTTTATATCTTCTTAAAGCAGCCTGTGCTGAACACCATTTGCTATCAGAAACAGTGATTGAATAAGACAGGGGTTTCTCCTCAATAACAGTGCATAAATGAGGGATTGACAATAAACAGTACAAACCTGTTCTTTTCTTTCTCATCCTGTTTCCTTCCTATAAACTGACTTCATGGAATTTCCACACACAGCCCTTGTAATAAGACAGTCTGAGGTCTGACAGGCTGGGGAACAGGTTTCCTTTTCACCCTGAACACGATCAAGCAGAGGCACTGGTTGCCCAGGGTGGCTGTGCAGTCTGCCTGCTTGGAGGTTTTCAAGGCTTGATGGGGCAAAGCCTTGAGCAGCCAGGTCTGCTCTCATGGCTGACCCTGCTGTTAGTAGGAGGTTGGAATAGGGACCTTCCGATGTCCATCCCTACCTGAATTATTCTGTGATTCTAAGAATAAGCAACAGTTAAATCTGTTTGACCTAATTAAATGCAAATCTTCCAGTGTAAAAGGCAGTTTTCTGTATGGGTTCAACAAGAGCAAAATCCTGTTCCATTATATTTGTTTTCACTGAACCAATTAGAGTATGTGCTCCTACTTGAGCCACTTGTACTCTTGATTTGTCTATAAAATGTGTATAAGACAGCTGTATGGTAAATTGTTCTTGGAGGGTGTTGCTTCTGTTGCAGTTCTGCAAGCAATGGTCTTGGATCTTCAGCATACTAATGCTGAAGTGGATGAGAGAGTTGGAATGACCCACCCTGTTATCTGTTGGAACAGCATTTCTGTGGATTGTGAATGAACTTTGTAAAGTATTAAAGTTTCAGAAAAATTCTTAAAGAATGTCTGTATTATCGACATGGCAGCTCTCAAATCTGGGTGGAGAAACTGTAGGCCATGCAGTAGATCTTAACTAAATTATTCATTGAATAACCTCTTCTTTGACATTTAGTGCTTTAATAGAAAAGTGATTATAGCATGTCTCATTTCTTCAAACTATCCAAACTGAATGTATCTAATGATAATTAAATAGGCAATTTTTGTAATATTTGCATTAGCCTATGAATCTTTCTCATTATTAAGTATATGGGGTGCTACGGCCTCTGGTTAGATAGATATTAGTTGAATACCCTTAAGGGAGAAAATTTGCTGTTTCTCAGCTCAGTAGTGCTGTAGTAGCGTGAAACAAAGGCCAAACAAGTACAAAAGATTGGTTGCAGCTAACTTTGGTTTGTAGCAAGGGATACAGTGAAAACCAGAAGGCCAAAGGGGTTGTCTTCCATCTGTGCTGAAGATGCAAAGTCATGCTATCTAAAGGAAAAGAAAGATGACATTGCCCTTTAGCCTGGGTTTAATGTAGGTCAGTTGGGTCACCAGATGACATGACTTTAATGGCCAAACTGCTTTTAACAATTGCCTTGGGCAGTGTTTAATTTCACTGATCTTTGCCAGCCTTCAGGAGAAGAGAGAGGAAAAATCCACCTTATCTTCTGGTTTTCACATGGTGTGTGCTCTGCTGCTGCTGTGATCTTTTATGACTGGTCAGTATAGAGCAACATGTGCCTATGTGATTATCCACATATGAAAAGTGTCATTTACTTCCAGATTGCTCAAAACCCATCAGACCAAGTTGATTTTTTTTGTTGTTGTTGGTTTTTTTTGTTTTTTCTTTAACCTCAGTTTCTTGCTGTTGAATATCTCAGGGACTCAGCAGACAGATAAATTGTGTTCACATCATCTTTGTAATTGCTTGTAATTTGTTCTTCCTGGAAAAAAAACACAATTACTTAATTCTTCACATACAGATATCTATATAAATCTGTATTTATATTTTGATGATTTAATCCTCTTTTGTACTGAAATCTCTCTAATGAAACCTATTACCTAGTACACGTTTTCTAGTATGAGATGAAGACAATATATAGTTAAGTGCAACATTGGTTTGTATTAAATTTCAGGATGGGTTGATGAAAAGGTTTGTCGGCATTCTTGGGCTGTTTGACTTCCATACGCAGAATTTCTAGTCCGCTTAAGTTGACCTATGATTTATTATCACTCTTTCACATGCAATATCTTCCTTCTCGTTGTGAAGCACTGTAACAGAATCAATCACATACCATAATAACAGAAGAGGAAGGATAGAGCTGAATTACGATTGTCCTACTTCTTTTCCGTCCTGGCAATGGATTACTGGGATAGTAATAAAGGGAATATACAATGTTCTCTTTCGGAAATTCCTCAGTATATATCTTAGAAAGTGCGTGCACGTGTGTCAGTTTTGTATAGATGCTCTGTATGGGCTATTGCTCAGAAACAATGTCTTGAGGTTGTAATGGAAAGTGCTATTAACATGCTAGCTTAATGGTCCATGATGGTGGGGAAAAAAGACAAAAGCAAATGTTAAGAGTCATTAGGGGAAAAAAAAAAAGAGGAGACGAAAGCAAAAAACATGATTCTGCCATGCACATGCATCTTTAGTATATCTACATCTTGAAGGTCATGTGCAGTTTGTCTCCTTCTTCTCTTTTCTGCAATAACAGATACTGAAATTGGAAAAAATACAGAGAAAGCAGTAAGGGTGATCAAAGACCAACTACTACCATGTAAGGAACAACTATGTTGACTAGACTTCAGCCTGGGAGTAAGACTGCGGAGGTCCATAAAATACCGTGGGGCAGAACGTGATAGCTGTTCATGTCTTCTGTGGAAAAAGAACTGAGGAGCATCAAATTAAATTAGCAGGGGCCATGCTGAATGCAAACAAAAGGTGGTAATTCCAAGTGTGAGGTGGGTTGTGGCACTTCTTTCTCAGGACACAGGCGTGCTGAAAGCTTAGGTGATTTCCAAAGCAGCTGCATAAATTTATGGTTGCTGTTAAATGAGCCCTGATCTGCAGATCAGTGGAGGTTGGGAGAGTATTTTGGATAATTACTACTACAGGAATGTCACGGGGTTTGTATTCTTCTCTGAGTATCTGCTGTTGGTCACTGTGTGACTTAGGGAAGGAGGCTTGTGGTCTGACATGCCATGTCTGTTTTTAGGCTGTTCTGACCACCACGTTGTTCTTCTTTGATTGTGTSGGTCACTGGGTTGGGTGAGGTGGGCTGTGGAAAGTGTTCCAGGTCTGTTCTTTGCTCGCAGTGCATTTTCTGCAGGCAGTGAGCCAGATGAAAGCAGTGTACAGTTTTCTTTTCTGCACCATGTTGGTTTTATAGGTAATAAAACTAAGTATTACAAGTAATTCCAGGAGCGCCAGAACTAAAGCAGCCTAGTTTCCTAAAGTTTTGGATTTCTTGGTTGATAAACTCTGATTTAAAATGTTTTCTGTATTTAGGATGTGGTCAGGATCAGCCCTTCCCATGGCTTCTTTTTGTACTGCCTTTACCTTTAGCTGGGACACAGTGAAATGTCCTGCCTAACTGGCTAGGTTTCGTCATGAATATTGAGAGGACGAAATACCTTTCAGATATTTCTGTACTTCTGTCTCATTTGTATGGAATTGTGGGTTTAAGAGGTACTTGACAGAAAACATGGTAACATGAGCCACATTCCCTCAGAAACCAGACAAAAAGAAATAGAACAAAATAAATACAAATAAACCAATTAATCCTTCATCTTGCCCCAAAGTAGTAATAATATAGTTGAAAAAAGGCCTGTGAATGTTAAAAATAGATTTATTTTAATCTTTCTAAAGTTTTAAGTGTAATAGAGATTAGCTTCAATGTGCATGGCTGTGCACAGGAACAGTGGGGTATGAGTGTGACATCCAATTTTTCTTAGATTATTTAGTAACTGACACACATGCTGTGTTCTTGCTGGTTGTTAACAGCACATGAATTATGAGGCCAAAGAGGTCTTCCTCATGACAATGGCTAATGTTTGTAGAAATGCAAAGGTCATGATCATGACTACTTTTTTTTAATGCCAACTGGATACCGATGACAATTACTGAACTAGACGGATCTTAAAGGGTTAGTTTATTGACTTACTTTCCCTGCTTTGTGAGTGGTGATGGAGTCAATGCAACCGTCTGACTTCTGTGCTGTGCCAGTTTAAGTGAGTTTGGCCTTGGATAGTTTTCCTTCATATTTCTGTGGAAAAATAGGAGCACCTGGTTCACTAGCTTTATTTTTCTGTGAGGTACTACTCGATTAGCAATATTATTACCATCTTTAAAAGAGAAAAGAAAATCAACTTCTTAAAACACATTTTGTGCTTTTGGGATAACTTTCATTTCCTTCTAACCTGTAGTTTAAACTTTAGTGGGGAAAAAAATCGATGGTTTTCCAGACCATATGTGTGAATGGTGACAGCAGTGTATTTTTGAAAGGTAAACTTTTTTATCAAATTTGAATAAAGACCCCTTGAGTTAAGCCTAGGCCGTTTAAACAAATTACTTTACTTACCTTTGGCTGACAATATGTGAATGTATGTTTTGGTTTTTATTCAGTCATAATGTGTTTGGGGGGAATTGCAGGTGTAGGAAGTGTGGCCATGGGTTGTAGCTTCTCTCTCCCAGTTCAGGTGTTCAGAATTGCATGTCCGTGAACTTTGAATTGATTCTGAACCAATCCCTCCGTGGTACAGTGATCTTACATCTGCTTGTAAGTGTGTGTGCTGGACAGGGTGCGATTTTGGAAGTCTGCACTTCAGTGTGTTTTAGCCACCCCTTATAAAGACTGAAAATTAGAAATGAGAAGAGAAAGCCAGTATTTGGCTCTTTGGAAACCATAGTTTCCAATTACTGCACTGGGTGATTTCTGGAATAGTAAAATACTAGACTAGTATTTTGAGAGAGGGAGTGCAGGTCACACACACATCAGGAAGCTGAGTCACAGCTGGAGTGGATACAGCACTGGGAAATATCTTTCTTAATAGCCTGAGAAGAGGCATTAGATGACCTAATCTTTTGCATCTGAAATTTTTGCTCTTGTGACTTTATTTTCCTAGTTGCTGAGGTGAAGTGTGGAGGCCATCTTTTTATTTTCTTTTATACAGGAAAGTTTCGTCAGTGTAGAGCTGGTTAGTCTGAATCTGTAGCCTTCTCATGCGGGTATGGTAGGTAGAACTTAATTTTATCAGCTGTTAAAACTGTTGATTTATTACTAAAAAGATGAACTTTGCTTTATGGTGTGAATCTTTGTCTCAAAAGAGACTGGAAATTACGCAGTAAATGACTTCGTGTTTGGTAATAGCAAATTCGTATGAACTTTGTCTTAAGTTAAAGGAGTTGGTCTAAAGCCAGTTGTATCAATGCAATAGTTGAGTGTAAGCTTAAAAGTTCTTGTTTGAGTCCTCTTGGGAGCTGGGGGGAGTGGTGGCAAGATGAAGGTTGAAAGTCTTACCGAGGTTAAAATTGGCAATGAAAGAAGAGTGACTTTTAGAAACAAATGAGAGGAAACGGCAAACACTTTTGGACAAAAAAATTTATTTTTTTTTTTTTAAAAAGTAACTATAGATGAAACTGGTAATGTAATCTGCTGAGATTTGCAAGTAGTTTCTGTTACACAATTTAGTGTTCCAGTGCTTTACCAGACTTCAGTCATTTGTGTGAAACTTGGGCTTGCTGAACAGCTGTTGCAGACTACTCTGTCCTCTTATTTCAATTGAAGTAGTTGGCAGTTTTTTGGCATCAGGCATACAGAAGGAGCAATTGCTTTGTTTGCAGAAGAGAAAATATTAGAAAAACATTGTTCTTGCTTGCCTTTTTTTTTTTTTTTTTTTTTTTTTTTTATTTTTTTTTTTTTTTTTTTTTTTTTTTTTTTTTTTTTTTTTTTTTTTTTTTTTTTTTTTTTTTTAAAACATCCTTAGGCTCTAATTACTTTGTGCTTGGCAGGAGTAGATTTAATCTTGAGTTTGCATCTTTGCTGTACCTTCAGAAGTCAGCCAAAGCTATCTGCATTAAAAGCCAAAACTTCCAGTTTATTCATGCTCAGAAACTTGCTAGTGCTGCGCTGCTAAAATTCTGCCTCCCTTGGGAGTCCGTTACAGCCCATGGCTGTACAACCTTTAGTTGTACCCCTGGCCCTTACAAGCCGTCTGAAGGTCAGGCACTGAAACTGAGGAGATTTGTAGGGTTGGTTTTGTGTGTATGTGTGACTGTGTGACTTTACTGGTTAGATTTAGGCAATGTGCAGGTGGAAGCTACTTGACTTAGATGGTGAGGAAATGGAAATAGTCATGGGGGGAGTAAACAAGGAGGCTGAGGAAGATAGGGGAGCTTGGAGTGAAGGCTATATAAAAAAGTGAGAAGGAGATTGGACTGGCCATACAAGAATCTGAGGGTTTGGAAACTAAAGGGGAAGCACATGCTAGAAGAAACCAAGAGTGGCTTGATGAGGCGGAAGGGTGTGGGAATCAGAATAAGAAGCAGAAGTGAAGGGGCCGTTGAAGGCAAAGCTGAGCAATAACACTGAGAATATGTTGGCAAGGAGCCTAAGAACTGCCGAGGTGAGGGAAAAAAGATGTGGTGAAACCAAATGCTTCTGACAAATTCAGATACAAACATGGGATCTGGTTTGGTAAGGAGCCTTTGGATGATGGGAAAGAGCTGCTGGACTGGGAGAAAACTCAGGACTGGGATGAGGATCCTATGGGATGACTGGGACTGGCTAGTGAAGGGGACAGGACTGGAGTCTTGTCACCACTTGGGAGAGGAGGTGGGGGGGTTAGATCAGAATAATATGTTTCCACAGCAGTTTGTTCATTGTAATGCCTAAAACAGAATCAAAAGATTTTTTTAACCTTGTCATTCTTCTGCTGTCAGTAAATCTCTTCAATCTATTGGCTGACAGTGTCTTGCCTCCTTGCTGGTGGTCCACATGGAGCACCATGACCTGAGGGGAGGAACTCCAAAGACCTTTGCCACTTCCATGTGTGAAGCGGACATGGGAGAAGCGAGCACCACAGTACTCTTGCTGATCTGTAGGAATACTGGCAGTGCTGCTTGACTTCTGCTTGTCTTCATGAAAATAGGTCATCAACCAACTCCCCCTTCCCCCCCTATCTGGGGCTTAAATACGCCCACAAGCACTCTGTGATCACTGCTGTGACTGGGACATTGGGGGGTTTGGCTTCGTGGCTGGGTCAGGCTGCTGCTTGGATAGAAGCAGGTCATGGTCAGGGTCGGGAAAACCCAAGGTCAGAGACCAAAGAAGTACAAATGCATTAATTTTGAGGGCAAGGCAGGGGTGTGGAAGCCAGGCTGTGATGTGGAACGTGGGAAGTGCTGGCATGCCAGAGTAAGCATCAAAGCCCGTAGTCTGGGCTGAGGCAGAGGCTGGACTCAAACTCGGTACCAGAACACAGGAATGCCGGGGAAAGGARCCCGGTGAAGCAGGATGGTTGGGAATGAGTCCCCGGGTGTCAGAAAATAGGATCAGGGATTAAGGCTAGAAACTGCAGCATAACACAAGGTTTTAGGAAAATTGTCAAGCTCCCAGAAAACCTTCTGTAAAGATATACCTGCTGCTTTCTGTTTGTATGGCTGAATTTGGGGCTGCTGCCTGGTCAGCCAGCAGAGTGGGGGACTCCTTTCACTCATGCATAAAAAAAGGTTGAATCAAAGCATAGTTGTATAAGTGGGGATAACTGTTAGTGTTTTTTCTTAACTTATTGCAAATGCCTAGGTTTCACTCTGTCAGGGGAGTGTGCTACAAATGTGTTCATACTGTGTGGTGATACCCATGTGTTGTCCCAGGTATGGCAGGTACACTGGCACAGAGGGAAGAAAAACATCGTTACGCTGAAATCGCATTCTGAGCTCTGATTTTACAAAGTTTAATGAAGAAAGTCCTGATAGCACTGTTAGGAGAGTAAAATCGGTTCTCTGGGAAACAGGTAAGGCCCTAAATTTTTACAATTATACACTCAACTATTTTGTAAAATGAGAATTCTTAACTTTTCATTGAGGAAAAGAAGAAAGTGTGTGTGAAAGGTGGTCTGAAATGTTTAAAAAAAAAAAAAAAATGTAATTAGTGAGTTTTCATGTAGGTGAAACCAATCTCACTTAGGAAGGCTAGCTAGCCCCTCACTTTCATGACTGTAATAACATTCATTTGATCCTGGCTGCTGGCAACAGAAAGTAGCTTAATTTAGTGTGGGATGGGCTCATCTGTGGGTGGCGTGTAAGGTGATACCAGGTATCTAGGCTGTCGTATTTTTACCACCACTAGCACAGTCAGTGGACCAAAGTCCTGGCTGGTAGATGCACCTGCAGCTCCAGTTTAGCCATGATGGAGTGAGTGTAGGATTTTGAATCTGGATTTCCATGGGACTTTGGTTCCAACAAGTCAAGTGACTTGCACTGTCTTGTGTAAGGTGGAAACTCAGGAAGAGCTAAGCTCAAAGACTTGTAAATACATACTGATTTACAGTTTTTGAGCTGTGGTGAATTCTGTTGAAATATTCAGTGTTAATTCGTGGTGGATGTATGGAAGAGGAGGAAGCAGGAACAGAAGTGCCTCAACATTCCTTTAGATGGTCCTAATGTATAAGGTTCAGAGGATTCAAGTATTTCAGGTCAGAGGATTTTCCCAGTGGTTTGCACACTATCCCTGAGTCACAGGAGATGCATAATCATTTCATTTGATTTAATTTGGTTTTCCATCCCTTAAACAGAATTAGTGTCATTGGGTGTTTGTTTGCCTGTTTTCTTTAATTTTGAGACACATATGAGGTGCTTTCCTACAATTTGTTTTCCAAGACTAGATGATGTTTTGGTATATGGACTTTAAAATCTTGTGGGTTTAGGGTGAGATTACCTTAAAAATGTAATCTCTCGCTGGTACGTCAAATTGAATCCGAGAGGCATTTCTGTGTTAAATACAGTAAAATTAATTGAGGGAATATTTGAAAATAAAACCATTTCTTCCTTTCTTTTCTCCTGCCTTCACCGAACCCCACTCCCAACACCCTAGGAGTAGCCTATTCATGTATAAAGCTTCATTCCTCTTTCAGGACTGGTATTTAGTCATATCCTTATATATGATGTTGGCAATCTGTGAAGGGGCACATCAAAAATTACAGTTTTCATTTATCTTTGTTCTGCCCAGTGCGTTCGTCCTGACTGTTTTTAGTGGAGAGAGCACAGAGTGTTGCACAGGATGGGATGGGGAAGGGAAACAGGGCTAAGGGAAAGTGCAGCACTTGACTTCATAAAATTTGCTTTTTCATTTTAAAGCTTGAATTTTATTTCATGTTTTGTATAACACAGGATTTGGATTCTCCTTTACTTTTTTTGAGTGTTCCTCTATTTCCTATATTGTAGAAAAGTGCTGTTTATTAGGAAGCAGTCATAGGCAATGATAGCAAATGTTTTGGGCCTCCACCCACACCACAGTATAATAAGGTTCCACTGATTGTAAAATTTACTAAAATATTCAACATCACTTAGGAGAACTGCCAATCCACAAATTTCTTAAGTATGAAGACATGTAGTTGGTGGGGCTGTTATTTGTTGTCTCCCCCCGCCCCCGCTTTGGTTTACCAATAACTCTGATTCTCTTGAAAATTTCCTTCCTTCCCCACCCAACAACTGCTTTATAGCTGACAAAAATAAGCCATTTCCTAACCTTATCCTCTACCTACAGAGGTCATAAAAATTGCTAATGCAAACGCTGTTGCCTTCTGTTGTGTGATTCTAATAGGAAACGGATCACTGCAATTTATGGGGTACTTACCCTTTTCGGTACATGATGAATGGCTCACTTCAAATGATGTTTCCTCAYTGATTTCCTACTATTTATCACCAGAAACATCAGAGCAGGAAGAACAGTATTTAAACATGAAGTTGATTTTGAAGATGACATCTTTTTCACTACAGTGTGAATTCATGGCAATATAGCATTTGCTGTAGGAGAGGAGCAAAAGACATGAAGTCAGTTCTTTAACTTTAAATTGCTCTTCAAATTAGGTATCTCTAAACCCACTTTTTGTTACGCTGTATTGGCTTACTCTCCTGTTCTTTGGTAGGGAGGGCGAGGGGCTTACTCTTTGTAGGGTTTTCATCACACTTTGCCTATTTGTTGCCATGTTCTTGAAACAAGTACATGTGTTATTTATCTGTCATTAGTCACTTTGTCTATGTTGTCAAGTTTTTTGGGATATTTACATTTCATTCATGGAAAAATCTATGTGCAAGTAAATTCTGTGTGATATTTAGCAAGTGACTCTGAAATAATCGTATTTCTGTGGTGGTGTTTTATTTGGCTACATGACAGTAGATGAAGAATTAGAAGAATCCCTGCTAACCTGCTTAGTTTCTCTCTGGTTGGGCTGGATTGACTACAAAGTGGAAACTGTCCCTTTATTTTCTGCAGTGTCCATAGGGTCTTTTTCTCTCTGTGTTGCTATGTGAATCACTGGGCAAGACTACATATAAGCAAGGTAGATCGGGGCATGTATAATCCCTCAAAATATAGTTGTTTTTAAATTGACTTGAGTAGAAAATTGAGGCATTCCCTTGCAAAATACGGTAGCTTGTTTCAATTTAGAAGGATATTGCAGTTTTGCTGCTCAGAAGACTGGCTTAAATTTCATTGACTTGACAGTCTTTGAATACTTCAAACAGTTATAGCTCTGCAATAAATAAAATTGTTTCATCATCTTTAAATGTTGGTGTTTAAATTTGTTTGCATTCTTCATTTTCACAGATCCAATGTTAGCTAACTTGCAAGCAAAAATGAGGCTATGTAGGTTAGAAAAAAGTGTGGAGTTTCAAAAGTCCCTTTGATAGCTACTGCTGCAATTAGGTTTACTTTTAAATTGATATAAACTGAGTTTTGAAAAAAAAATGCACTGAATGAAACTGTTGAGGTGAAATGTACCTATTCCAGAGAACTTGTAATAGTTTTGTTTTAATTTTCACTTTGTAACAGCATAGCTGTCAAGCATTTTCTTCCATTATTTATCGCTTCTTCAGATTTGTGATTATAACTTTGCTGTTTTCTCTCTTACTGTTATGTGCTTACAGATTTTCTTAGTTTCAAACCATGATGCAAACAATGGAAGTGAAGAATAAAGTCTGCGGCCTTTCAAGTCTGTGCAGTTGTCATTTCTTTCTCTTCTTCTGAAAAACATTTTGCGTAAATCTATGAACAATCTACCAGGCTGCATATAGAAGACTGGAAAAAAATAATTCATATTGTCCACTTCCATTGCTAAGCATTATAGAATTGGTCTTCAAATACCTCTAGCGTAAACATGCTGGTTGTCATATGAAAAAAAGCAAATACTATCATACTTCTCTGCTCATTTGCTCTGAAATGGGCTTCATATAAAGCACAAATTCTTTCTAAATGAAAAAGCACTCTTCTGTAAAACCATCACTTCCAGCTGTCCTTTCCAAAATTAGTGTTATCAAGTGTTCCGTACTTAACTTTGTCTGCTTTCTCCTGTCCCACTGCAGTTACTTTCAAAAGAAGGACTCTGAGATTTGTGTGAGACGCCTGACATAAAATAAGAACAATAAAAATAGTTACCAGCCTTGCAGAACATGAGATTATATGTTTAATTCATGCACTGGGGTAAATGTTGTCCTATAAAGGGTTGCCTCAATTCCCATACTGTTCAAGTGGAGCCACCACGGTTAGTGACTAATATACAATCCCTTTGGAAGGGGATGTTAATTGGGYGGACACTGAGTAATGGGTAATTGTGTGAAGAATAGCTGTGGCTTAGATCTGTGTAATACTGGAACTCAACAGATAATTGAAAACATATCTTTGAAACCCAAAAATATTATCCGATTTGTTAGAAGGCAAGGAATAAACTATGTATTTTTACCTTGGGTATGTGTAAGGATATGAGTGGAGAAAGGGAAAGAAAAAATACAGTTGTTTTTCTCTGCTGTACTTTATCTCCCTGAAAAACAACCATAATTCATTTCAACATATCTGCTTTTCTTTGTAACTTAGTGTTTGGTGTACATGCTTGAGTGGCAGAGAACAAAATGTACTTTTTGAAGATAAGAAATGTTTTAAATGTTCATGATGAGAACAGCATGCACTGAACAAGCACAAATCATTCAGACACCTCTTTAAACTTTAGATGTTGAATTTAAGTGATTTAAAATTGGGCTGAAGTAATAATATAAAAATATACAGAACCTCTTTTTTTCTAAATCCAGCTTTTAGAATTTATGTTCTTATTGTACATCAAACAGCTGTTGATGGCAAGTGTCTAAGTGACTGGCCCAAATCTGAGTTTAATAGTATTTTGGGATGAACTGTTCCCAGTCTTTGCTCTTCTAAACCAGCCTCGTCTCTGACAATGGTAGAAATGTCTGTATGTACAGTCTTGGCTTTTGCTCTTGCTGGTGGCATGGCCTGCATTGAAAATCTCAGGTCTAGAGATCCTGACATTCTGGTGCAGCTAGAGAAGAGCATCTGAATCCTGATAGTCACAGAGCTGTGATAGGCATGTTTGTAAGGTCAGAACATGAGATTCTGTTGAGAAACCACTATTGTTGGTTTTCAATAGTGCAGTTGCTGGAAGATCTGTCAGTCAGGAAATTTCAAAACAAGTGCAATTGCAATAAAACTTTGACAGAATTTTAATAAAGTTACAATTGCTACATAAGTGTTCAAACCTATTTCACTTGTATCTTTACCTGTTTATTATCTGCCTCACATTGTTAATATGTGAACGCAAGAACTGATTACAAAAGACTTTTTGGTAGGTTTGTGAAGTATTTTAGCATTGCTACGCAATTCTTTCATCATCTTTGCAGTAAAATTTGACAGAGCTTCATGGAACTGTAGACCTCACTGAAAAATATCTACCTGAATTATTAAAATTATGTGTGACTAAGAGTAGTGGAAAAATTCTTATGGGAGCTTTGGATATGATGGACCCTTTTCTTTATTCAACTAATTTATAGTAATCATCTTAAATTATAAATCAGTAGTTTGTTGAGAACTTTAAGAAACACTTGTATTGTATTACTGTTTGTCTTTTAGAGGATAGATGAGAGAGACTTGTAATTGAGAGGAATCATGTTTTCATCATCAGTAATTTTACTAGGATGGTGTTTTTTTGGGTTTTGTTTTTTTGGTGTTTTTTTTTTTTTTTTTTTGGTGGGGAGAGAAATTAAATGGGTGATTTAACAAGGCTGTGTTATCTGTAAATACCATTATACTTTACTACTGGTCATGGTTGAAAGTCTTATGTTACTGTTGTCTAAAAAGCATTGTTTTTTTTCATTGAAGCTGAATGTTTGAACAGAGGTTTCTGTTGTAAATGAGAATTGCTTATTGCTTTGAGTTCCAAAAAGACAGATTTCATTTAATCCACATTAGCTGTATACCACAGAGAAGAGCACTCCACTGGGCTTCCTTTTGCAGGTGCCAAGTTCTGCATTGCCAGAAGGTGCAGCTGTGTCTGTAAGCAAAAAGTCAGAGGAACTGCAGTGGAGAGTGTTTCCCTCCAGTTTGTTACTCGCTACCTAGTGCTGTTAAATAAATACTGAATAAAACTGTTACATGTACTGGGTTTTTACCTGTTTATCCTATGCCTTGTGTTTTCTTTCTTTGTTGTTTTCTGCTGCATCTGAAGCAAGTGTTAGTTGTTTTTGTTTAGTTAACTTCCAGTTTCCTGACGTTTTTTGTGCAAAATCAAAACTTCAGGCATGTAAATGAGTTGGCAAAGAAAAAAAAAGTTGAACAACCTGTCATGAAACTTTTTCATCACTGTCACTCACCTCTGGGACAGAAATACATGCAGTTTCCAAAAATGCAAACTAACAAGTATTTGCATGTTTAGCGCTCAGAGACATGACTTCTATTTCTGTGCATCGGAACTGTAATCATACACTCTATAAAATTCTCTGCTTGGATAGTGTTCATAACAGCATCTTGTTCATCAGTGTAGTGATGGAAAGTTTCTTCTTTTGTACTAAGATGGGAGACAATTTATAGTGTCCTGCAAACCAACTGACTAGTGAAAAACCCCACAGAGGGTCAGCGTAGAGAAGACATCAGTCAAAATACTCTTCTTCAGTACTCCAGTACTTCAGTACAGTTGTGCAGCTTTAGGCTGGAGCACCTCTGCTGGAGTCAGCTCTCCCTTTAATGCTCTTCCAGAGACTGACGTACCACTGCATTAAGGGCCACCTATAGCTCCTGGTGTAAATAGGAGTACATCTTTCTCTGTCTGCTACTCAGACATCAGGAGGGGAAGAAGCACTTGATCTGGTTAAAACTTGTCATGGTGCTGTAAATGATGACTGACTTAGAACCTTAAGCAAGCCAGAAAGTACTAGTGGAGGTTGTTAGTAAAGAGGGAAGCAAATTTTCTGTCCATATTTTTTTTTTTCTTCACTGGAATTACTTCATTGCCCAACTGCCCGTTGGTGTCCTCTTGCATGCTTTAATATATGAAGAATATACCTCACTGTGTTATATGAAGATACTCTGTTTGGACCTGACCAGGCTGGCTCTGCGGACAGTTGTATAGCTGTTGGGGTGGTGTTCTGCTGGAGCTCCTTACTTTGGCTCGTCTTAGCGGTAGTGGGGCACTGCTGCAGTACGTTACTGCTGTTTTGCTTGACTGTGCCTTATAGACATCTCCAGCTGGTAGCAGCTATCATTCATTCAGCACTTTGTCACGGGGTATAGGCACACCTCATGCCATACCTAAATGCTTCTGCTGATCAAAAATTATTGTGCTGTACCTTTGATGAACTTGTACTGAGGAAGCCTGACTGCTGCTGAGCCAATGTAGACTGGGATCACTGGCATTAACCATCTTACATATTTTCTAGCAGAAGGATCAGATTAGCAAATAATACTCTCACTGTGGAATACTTTTCTGTCAATCCCAGAGATGAACTACAATATATCATGGCATTTGTTTACAAGCCAAATAGGACTCATCTTTCCAAAGAGATTCCTCATTTCTAATGAAGAACGCTTTGCACCCAAACTCTCCTAGCTGATGACTAAGTGCCCAAGAGATACTCAGCATGGAGGGGAAAATGTTTTGTACTTGCTGTTGTGACAATTACTGCCAGCAAAAAAACATCCACAGGTCTGTGCTCCATGAATTTGCTCTAAATGAATGTGCATATACTAACAATCTTCTATTTAATATATACAGGGGGAAACAATCAGTAACAAGTATACTGCCTTCTTTTAGAGTAGCAGTTTACTGTAAGGAATTTAATATCCTGATACATCCTACCATCAAACAGAAAAAGCACGAACGTGGTGTTTCTTAATACGTCTCTTCTGCGGTGCAGTGGCAAAGGTACTCAAGCTTGACTGCTTAGAGAAAGGCTGAACTTTGAAAGACACCGACCCAAGAAAGCAAGAAGCTCCACGTGAGCTATCCAGTCCACTGCTCAGAATGTGCTGCCTGCAGAGCTGCCTGCAGCTGCAGGTGGGCTCTTTCTAGTTCTCGAGCTGCCTCCTGCCTCGGGTATCTTTGCTCTGCATGTGCTGGGAAGATACAGCTGCGTGCTATGTTAACAAAAGAAACAGTTTCAAAGGCACAGCTTATCTTTGCACAAGCTGCTGCAGGCCCTGGTGCTCTGCCATTCTACCGCTGGCAGGGAACTACTTCTTTGCTTTCAGGCATGTAATGCAAAATTCAGCACTCGGATACTGAAATTGTCATATTTGTTGTTAAACTTCACCTCTGACTGACAGCCTCTAGCTTGCTTTTGGTCTTCGCAAATAGGAGGGGGAATATAGACCTGTCAGATGAACAGTACTAGCGGTTCTTGCATAGTTGAAGGCTCACAGAAAATAATTCTTTGCAGTCCTCCAGTGATCTTTAATGCACTTGTCCAATTCCTGTGGTCCAGTCATACTCTATATTGTGGCAGTAAACACTTGATAAATTCTTGCTACTGACTTGACAACACAGAGAGGGAGTGCTCAACTGAGGAGTACAGAGCTTTTACGGACAGAAAGCTCTGTGATCAACTCTGCTCTGGGGAACTCACCTTTGGCTGGCCTGGACATTTGCAGGGTTACAGCTTACCATTTATTGGTCTACTTTTTTTTTTTCCTAGTTTTGACTCAGCATTCCCAGTCTTAAGAAAAGTGTGGGACTGCAATCTAGGAAAAAAGTGCCATTATTTCTGACAGCAAACAAGGTGGCTTGGATATGAAGGAAGGCAGGTTTTTTGATAGCCCATACTGGGGGAGGGGGGAAGAAAGAAGGAAGCAGTCTTGCATTTATTTTCACATCCCTTAAACCAAGATCTGCATTAGCGGTGCTTGATATTGGGATTAGAGAATAACCTCAAATTTTGCACCCTGAGGTTCCCATATTCCTTTTGTTTCCCATATCCTTTTGTTCTACAGCCCTTTGTTCATGCTCACCTTTCCTCCAGACTCAGATTGCCCAGCCTTGCTGTCCTGTGTCCTGTCAACCTGATCTAGTCCCTCCCAACTTAGAAAGTCCCCTTTCCTGTTTAGCAACATGCAGCAGAGACCCCCTCCCTTCTCCCACCTGTGCCCCTTCTGCCTCCCAACTGGCATCCTCTCTGCTTTTAGCTGCAAGTCTTTGCATTTGGATGGTCCATTCACCCCTGTCAGTGTTCCCCATCTCTGCCCCATCCCTCCTGTTGGCCTGTTCCCCTGTTGGTTCCTGCAGCCGTCCCCTTGGATGGCTTGGGAAACTGCAGGTGGCTGATCCTATTGCTGCCTTAACATCTGCAAGCATAAAATGCCGGTAAAGAGACAGGGAGATCTTTCTCCAGGTTGTGGCCTACAGTCTTCTTGCAGAAAGAACATGCAGTTTTTTACTCTTGCTCTGACATAAATGATATTTAACTTACAGACTGCTCCAACCTGGTTGGTATCCCTTGAAAATTCATACAATTTATGGAAAGAACACTGTGTTCACTTTTTGAACAGCTAATTTTACTGAATTGATTTTATACAGCGTAGAGATAAATAGTGCTAGATTTTCTGGTGTAGCTGAACGAAAGAAGACTGCTTGGAGAACTGGTCCAGGCCAGATAGCATGGACAGTTGTTTTTGTAGAGGGGTAAGTCCTGAACGAAACAATCAAGGTCAGAGTGGCGTAGCTAAAACCAGGGGTTATTGAGCTCCTGTGACTTGGATGAAGCTGCCTTTTTTGGCAACCTCAGTAAGAGAACACACAGGCTCTTGTACACTTTTGCTTTGGTTGTTACATTGGTGAGACAGAGGTCTGTACAGATTGTGGCCTGATCTATATTTGAAATAGGTCACTAAGAACTGAGTCAGACTTGCCCTGGCTGGGAGCAGTTCCCAGAGTGCCAYGCCCTGGTCTTCTCTGACCTGGACTGGTTTCTTCCATGACCATCAAAGAATTAGAGCTTTAAAAGGAATGACTAACACAATTCCCCTCTCTCTGTGAGTGCAGAAAAGGTTTAAATGGACATATATCATGAATGAGTGGTTTAGAGGTCTCTTAAAGAATCACCGTCAAAGGTATTAGCAGAAAGTGATTTTAATAGAAATTTATAAAAGCGCAACTTAACAGAGTTCGATGGCAAGGTTCACTCTATCACTTACTACGTGGATGAAGTATATAAAGGAAAATTGTGTTAGAATTGAGTTGGAATGATTTATACAGAGACTGAGGACGGAAAAGGGTAAGGGAGACCCTCCAGTTGAGTCACGAGGTTCAGAGAAGACCCCCTTGCTTTCTAAACTCCTGATGGAGCTTAGGTATGGCTGGATCCAATCTTAGTCTCCGACTTGGACAACGGTTTATGTCTAACACAAAAAGGGTAAGGAGACCCTCCCTCTGAGTCACGAGATTCAGAGTAGACCCCCTTGCTTTCTAAACTCCTGATGGCATCTAGGTGCGGCTGGATCCACTCCTAGTCCCAGACCTCGTCAACGGTTTATGTCTAAGGGATTATATGTGTTTAGCAGCAGTCTAAGATTCATTCACAGTTTAAGATAGATTTTAACAGACTGTATTTGCTAGCGGGTACCTCCATCAATTCACACACACACATGCACACAGACACAAAGGTAGATAAATATACAAAGGTATACCTGTTAAAAATTTCCCTCAAGTTCAGTGAAATATTCACATCAAATGTCTTGGCATTTCTCAACAGGCAAAGGGTTGAGCCTCGAGGAGTGTTTCAGCCCAGGTCCCATGTCAAGTCAGTGACGGTCTTCTGAATACCACAAACTTGAGAGTTTGTGAGCTCTGAGAGGCATCCCACTCAGAGGGAGATGCTGGGTGCATCCTGCTGCAGTCCAGGAGAGCTCAAAGGGTCTCACTTAGGACCACCGTTTATAGGTTCACAAGATGATTGGCTTTAGTCATCCATAAATTTCCATCCTGGCYGCAGTCTAAGGTGGTAGTTACTAAAATTCTCAAGGTTTCAGTAACAATGATATCGTTCCACTTGAGCTACGACTCAGATAAGGGTATCAGGGGATGACACCTGGGCCAGGCAGTAGGAGTACGTTCCCAGCCTCAGCTATGCAGAGTTTCTGATACGGTCAAGGGGTGCTTAACCGCCTGACTCAGTACACCAAGGCCAAGGTTTCACTGGAATTTCTGAGATCAACACGTGGCCCAGGAGAGGCGGGGGGAATGCACCACCACAACATATAGTTATGCCCAAATCTTTTTCTTATCTTTTTTTGAGAAGGTGAGGGAGATGAGTGGAGAGGAACTACAAGATACATATAAATATATATAATGTGTATATAATAAAAATATGTATCTATATATGAGAAAAGAGCATTTTGCACATTAAATGCCTGTTTTTGAGAAGTGTGCAGAATCWTCTTCTTTACATCATGACATCTATGCTGGGTTACACCAAATCAGTATCCTCAAAGATAACGTTACTAGGGTGGAGTTTGGGTTGGTTTGAGGTAGATAGTATCCTCCTTTTAGAAAGCATTTTGTAGTGTTTTCCCCTTGAAAACTGAAATTCCTTGCAATCTTCACAAGTAAATATATTAGAACTTGGGGGAGGTAGGGGAAGAGGAGGAAATTTCAACTGCATTATAAGAAAAATTATTTTATTTTGATTAATTAGGAATACCAAGCAGGCCGATGATGGGGAGAGAAGGAAAGGAGACCTGGGTGTATGATCCTGCTCACAAGGGAGAGTGAAAATGGAAGCAACCATAATTTAATTCTGAAAGCACAGTATGTGCAAAACTTTTTCCTTTAAAATTTCTACTCTTTCAGTGTGCAGTAATGCTGACTCTGTCTCTACGATTTGTCTGGATTTTAAATCAGATCAGCGTAATTAGCTAACTTTACTTATTAGCTTGAGCTGACTCTAGTGATACAATGGTTGAATTGGTTGCCATTATATTTGTTTAACTGCTGTAAAGTAAGTTTCTAACAATAGGTTCCTACACTTAAATAGCACTGTCGAGCACTGGTGCCCTATCAGTCAGTCAGACCTTTCCCTCCTGCTGTCTACTCTGATAGACAGTTCTGCTGATGTGAGGACTCTGGAAGAAGAGATCAGGAAGAAGGGATGATGGATAAAGACCATCTCCTGCCTTGAGAGGAAATCAGAAAAATCCTTTCTTTGACTAGCAACAAGCTGCTTTGTCAAGGTGTCAGAAGATTAATTATCCTCATGCGAGAGGCGAGAGCAACTGTTTTCCCCCCTGGTTTTGGTGTAATGGGGTGGCATTCTTCTGAACTGTGGCAGAGAATTGCAAATAAAGAGGCTTAAGAGATTTCAGTCCCCTAACATTACTGTCCCGTAAGCGTTTGTAAAGCTCTTAGGCATACATCCATTATACTGTGAGGTTCTGCCAGTAATTGATTAATCAAAGTATTTGTTTCGAGTGCAGTATGGACTTGATCCCATGAAACATTTGGTGCCAACCGCTGTTAAAGTCTGTCAGCATTATGGGTAGTTAGGGTATATAAACATCAAGCTTTCAATGAAAAGAGATGCAGAAAACCTTTCCATAGCATAACCATGAATGTGAAAACATGTAACCATTCATTAGTTTTTGAAGTTTATAAATCAGTAAAAGGGAAAATCTCCAGTAAGTGTTTGTGGAGTATTTTTTATTGGAGCTGGGCAACTCTGCCTAATATTTTGTTTTATCCATTGTCTTTTTGCACGTTTTTGAATAAAGTAAGTGTAAAGTATAATAAAAATGAATGATCTTACATTTTGAATTAATCTTTTGGGGAATAAATAAAATGTGCTAGCTTGAATTCTGAACAGGATAGGTTTAGGTAAAGTGTTTTTTTCTTTAAAAAAAAATCAGAGACTTGAAGAAAAACACTACTTAAAATATGAGGCTGTTTTGACTATGTCATTTGATATATTAAGCAAGTCTCTTCAGAAGCTCTTTAAATCTTGCACAAACTATGTCATTAAAAGGACTACTTCTGTTTGGCCTTATCTCTGACTTAGTCCTGTGCTCAGATGAAGGAGAGCATTTTTTGTAATCTGTTGATTTGATTTTTTTTTTTTTTTCTTGAAAGGGTGAAGTCTTGAGTTAATAAAACTGAATTGGAGAGTTAGTGAGTCACAGAACTTTTTTTTAGTTTGGTTTCTTTGGAATAGTTTTTCTGGTTTTAATGTTTGCAATGCTAAACTATGAACAGTGGTGTTTGGTTTGGTTTTTTTTTTTGGTGCTTCTGTGCAGCCTTCCTTCAGATTAGTATCACTTTAAGATGTGTTGAACTCTAATATGCTATAGTTGAAATTGTAACAAAACCAAACATTTTAAACATGGATGTGCCTGACCTTGAAATGCTGCTGATAAAAGCTAATGCTGTTAAATTGCATGCCAAATTAACCCTCATTTCCAAATGCTTTGTGTGTACGTTTCCTGTAGGATAGGCTTTGATCCTACCAAGCAACACTTCTTTTACAATCAGTTATTTTTTAATGAAGGAAAATAAATGAACAAGTTTCAATGCCTGATTTCAGCGGTAGTGAAATGAAATGTTTTCTTTTGCATCCTTCTACCACTGTGCTTTGTCTACTGTATCAAATGCCTGACATGATACAGTGTTTTGGTGTGGAGGTAATACCAATTTTCAGCTTAAAACTTTATTTTCACATGTGTAAACCTTATCAAGGATTACAAGTTCATGTGAGAAAGGCACAGGAAACTGGATAATGGACTGGACAAGGGATAACTTTCTGAAGCAGTTGGTTTTTTTAAAGTCTTATTGAGGCTTAGCATCAGTAAAGATGGGTTTTAATCTAAATCAAGAGAAAAAATGTTGCTTGCTTCACAAATACTTTTTTCTTGAAGCATCCAGGTTCTTATTATTTTAGCAGTTGTCTATTTTGGAGCACACTTGGTACTGTTTTGTGTTTGTTTTCAATTCAGAAGTTATGTTGCAGGAGCATCTGCCTGCACAATCTATGGGTTTTTCATTTGCATCTTTTGAGAAGTATGGACTTTGTATGGGTTTTAATGGGATATAACCATGTGCCTTTCTGGACCGGCGGGCCTGTGTAACTCTGGTGGTGTAAACTCCCACTGAAATCAGACAACAGACGTGAGCAGAAACTGCTCACATACAGATACCGGCTTTTGCTTGTTCTTGTCTGCTGAGGGCCTCGAGTGTTTTCGTTTTAAAATGAAAGTGCATCTTTTTATCCTCTGACAAATGAACCACCGTCTGCATAAATTCATTTGAAGGGGACATTATCTTCCTGTGTGAACTTTGGTGGGAAGTGCTTGCAGGCCATAAAGTGAATCATCAGTCTCCCTGGGCTGGAGCTGAAATCTCAGCCTGTCTCCCTGACATCTCCTCCGGGATGTTTAGCTCCCGGTCCTCCCTCCCTCCCGCATCCCTTCTCTGTCACTGTGCCTGGGCTGCCTCTGTCACCCGGACCCGTCCCTGCACCTGCCTGGCTGGGCCAGGGCTGTGTCTTGCAGGTCCTTCCTGCGTAACGTCTCTGACATGGCGGTTTTGCTCTTTCATTCGGAGAGGGAAAAATCACTGTCCAGGCTTTCGCCTTCCATCTTTGCTACGTCAAGACCATGTTCGCAGGCCTGGGCAAACGTAGCCTTGTGCCTGGTCTGTGTGAGAATTGTTTTCTGAGCCTGTCACCTTGATTGTGTTACCTTTCTTTTTGCATTCCTCTGCCAGCGTTTTCTTGTCTTTATAGCATTGGACCTAAGCTCTTTATCTTCTCTTTCAAGGCCCTCAAATCCCTGAGGGTTTTTTCTCTCCATTATCTGCCCCTTGTGTCTCCTTGTTATTGAGATGTCAGCCCCGGGACCCATTCAGCCCATGGTGCCTAATGGGGCAGATGCAGCCGACCTTGATCTAGGTCCAAGCCAGCGCCGGTGAGCCTCTCTGGGTCCCAGCTCACTTGTGCGGTCTCGCTTGTGTGGTGCTTTCGCATCTGCTGAGGCATTTTGGCTCCAGGGGTGGGAGCGTGATTGAGCGGAGCCAGCCCAGCCAGCTGCTGAGCCGGGGCGGATGAGCCTTCTCCGAGTGAGAGGCGGCCGGTGGCTCTGCAGGCACCAGCTCTGCTCTGGGTGGTCTTTTTTTCACCCTGGCTCAGGGTGAAAAATGCTTTGTGTGGATGCTTTGGAAAGAAGCCAATCTGTAGGTCAGGGTAGCATCTTTCCTAGTATATATACTGCCAGCTCCAAGGTAATACAAAGCATTAAAAAAGTATATTGTGCTTTACATACGTACTTTGGTAGAGGCGTTTGACCATTTCGGAGACTCAGGGGCGCGGGGAGGGGTGAAGAGCTGGGAGTGAGCGAGTTCAGAGTGAGAAGACTCTGGATTTTCCAAAGGCTTTGTTTTGTTTGTTTGTGTGCTTGTGAGTTTTTAAAGCAGCATCCTCTTTCCACTCTAAATACAAGAATTAATGTTACTTCAGCACAGTAAACCTTGATGCACAGTTGTTTCTTTGTGCAAGCCCACATCACTTTCAGCCTGCTTTGAAGGACCCTGGGTTTGCCTACAGGAAAATCCAGAGGCAAGGCTTCCAGCTTGTGCCTAATGGCGGGGATTTGCAGCGGTGTGAGTGGAAGCGAGGGGAGGCCTTCCCTCCGGAGCAGCAGCAGATGCGGCTTGTGGGCGAGCGGATTGCTCGTGGCAGTGCTGAAGTGCTGGTTGGAAGGGGCGTCTGGAGGTCGAGTCCAGCTCCTGCTCTTTAACAAGACTGTTGCCAGCACTTGTGTTAAAATTCGTGTTAGAGGAGGAAGAAAAAGGTGACAGGGTATAACCAAAGATGATACTGTATTATAGCTGAAGGAACCTTAGGAAATGCTAATAGCGAGAGGAGAAGATGAAAGGTTTGTTGTTGCCACTTTTTAGCAGCATTTCTCTGAGAATTTAAGAGAAAATGAATTCTGCTGAAGTGACCTTTTTTCACCTCTTACTGGCTCTTGAAAAGCCTGTGCTCCCTGAGCCATCCACACAAACACTTACCCAAATAATGAAAAATCCAAGTGCACATGCTCCAAGGGATAGTTAAGCGTCACTAAAAAAAAATTCTCATCGCTGCTATTATGTTAGAGGGCAGTAGTTCCTAAGGAAAATTGATTTTTTTCCATTTTAATAACTTCAAAATGCTCTCAATCTATCCAGAAGGAAAATGTGATAACTCCTAAATGACTAACTAGAAGCTTTTTGAAGCCAGGAATATCTTTGTTGCTCTCCTTTTGCATATGTTTTCCTGTGACTAAGGATTTTGTTGAAACTTTAAAATAATATTTAGAAAGAGATAAAGTATCTGGTCTTGCTAAGTCCTGTACTTTTCTGTAGAAATACAGGGTAATTGAAGATGCTGTTTTTTCATTTTAAAATGAGGTATACAACAGATAAAATGTGAGCTTCAAAAGAGGCTGTTCTGGAAAGGAAGTGAGAAAAATGGTCAAGTTAACAGGAATTTTTTTTAGCCTTCCTTTTAGCACAAAGTGTTCTTGTTACACTTGCTGACCCAGTTGTTTCACTGTTATTTCAGAACGTACTTATTTTCTTTTTGATTTTTTTTCTTTCTATATTCTTGAAGAAGGAGTAATATGCAACATTTGCCTGATACCTGACATTAGATCCAACAGTCACATCTCTGCCTTCCTAAATGAGACTATTTCTGTGTAATACTATTTCTTACGTTTTTTAAAAAGGAGAACCAGTGTTTTTCTGTTTTGGCAGATTAATGGCTGTGAATGGCACCTTGCAATAAAATCAGTGTTTCGGCGCTGTCCCTGTTGGGTCTTTTGTATTTACGGGAGAGGAATCCCTGATCACCGGGTTGTTTTCTATGCAAACACTGGGAGAATGCTGGGACCAACAAAGTTGAGCTGACCTTACGTGCTGGCCTGTTCCCTGCCGCTGACTGTCATGTTTCAAAGGTTAAACTAACTGTGGATGAAATGTAATCAGTAGTGCACTGGATCCTTTCCAGATCACACTGGAGGAGTGCAATAACCAGCATTGTTAGCTTTGGGAGAGCAAGAGACAGAGGTCATTACCTGTGTGTGTCTGAGCATGAGGAACCAACTGCCTTTCCTGCTACCTCCCACGTATGTTTATTTAAATTTTATCTGGAATTGTTATCCTGCTGGCCCCTGCTTTTAAAAAAAAAAATGGCTGTTTATTCTTCATACACTGTAATTTTCATCTTTCTGTTGATTTCTCAGAGTTTCCGTGAGATCTCAAACCCTGTCATTAGATGGGATCTGGATCGATACTTGGGGAAGCAGAAAAGACTGGAAGAAAGAATTGCTGCGTTTTCAGATGACAGCCAAAAATAGGCGAGGGTAAACCAGRCAGTACTCTTCAGACAGAGAAATACTGCACCAGCAGAGGAAAGATGATCTTGGTAAAGTCTCCTTTCTTTGCTAGTGAGTAACTAGGAAAAGAGCTGGTACAGTAGGAAGCTGGCGAGGGACAGAGAGCAAGCGTGGGAGGAGGAGGTGGAACAGAAGCACCGCAGCAAAGATAGCATCTCTGAGAATTGATTTCCTGTTTCTTTCTATACTCAACCACTCATTTTCCACGAGTCCATCTCTCATTTGTGCCGTACTTTCAGTCCTCTGCATTCACATCTGCAGCAGGAGTCTGTTCCCAGCATCAGATAAAAAGGCTTTCTGGAAGGCACCAGAAAGCGTGTAGCATATGGTGGGGAAATACTGCTTATTGTCACGTTAGGGATTTCAAGGGTGACAGGCGGTGAAGCCGGTATTTTTTCTGCCTATTTAGCTTTTACACAGCCCGTCCTCTGAAACTGCCTGTACAATAACAATAGACTTAAGTGGGGAACAAAAAATTGTCTTCCTTTTTAATTCCGTGGAAAGGTTCCTACTCCATCAAAGTGTATTGTTTTCTTTATAGATCAGTGTATGGGTATGGCCTTGAAAACCAGTACATTTAGCAGCAATGGAGACTTTTCCCTGGAAAGAAGAGGGGGGTGGATGGGGGACTTCCACTTCAGAGCAAGTCAGACTTAATAGACCTGTAGAGAGGATTAGATTATTTCAATATATGTCTTTGTATACACTCCTGATTGTTATGTTATAATTAACAGCTGGGAATATGAATGCCTTTTCTTTTCCAGGATCTCTCTGTATGGGTTTTTCAGTTTAAGCATTTTGCGGTAGTTTCTAAAGAAGCCCTGACAAGAACAGAGGTCTGTATTGGTTTATAGGAAGGTCAGCTCTGTCCTGAGGAGCTCAGTGTAAGTTGCTTGTGATGTCGGGAGAAGAAAATGCCGTTATCCTCCTTAGCCCACTTTTACCAGACTCTCTCAGGATCGTAATCACAAGGAGAGAGAGCTCCTTATCAATGTTTCCATCTGTTGCCCCCTCCTGTACTTCAGGAGTAGAATGATCTCTTCCTTATTCCTGAGTCTTCATGAGATCTCCTCTCTTCTTCAGTGTGTGTGTGAGAGAACAAGGTGTTCTCTTCCTATTTACTTTTCTTATGAAATTCTTATTTTTGAAAGGCCTTTTCTTTCCTTGACCAATTTTTTTTCTTTCTCTCCATGCCAGAGCACTGGAGATGTGGAAGAACTGAGTAGAAGCACTAGCAACTGTCTTATCCTTGTGAAACCTGAGTAGTATTCTTTCCCAGTCCTGTGTCTTTCACCTGACACTTTGTCTACCCTAGATTTCTTTTTAATTGTTCAAAGAGCAGCTTGGTTTCTCCACCAACCTTAAGGTTAAATGCTTCAATATCCACTTTCATAAATGCTCCTGGACTTTTAGCATGCCAAGCAGTGTCTGGATTAGGCATAATTTCTGTATGAATGGTTTCTACTCTACTGGGATAACTATTCTAATGTCCGGTATTTGTGGCCCAAAATTTTGCTCAAGTATATCACTTCAGGGAGCTCTGCGGGCATTGTGGAAGTCTTTATTTGGAGGGCTTTTCAACAAAAGCAGTTTTAATGTGAGAGAGGTTGTAGAACCAAACTGCAGTCATAGAGGATGTAGATCAGCGTAAGTAGTGAAGATGCCCTGATCTGTTTTGTGGTTTTCCTATCAGGTCTATAAGGAGCCCATCAATTTTCTGGTGTATGTGGGGGTCTTCATTCCAGGGACCTTCTGCCAGCTCTGCTGAGTAACCTTAGGAACAAGAAACCAGTTTCCTCCACCTCCCAGGTGTTCAGTCAGCTGCCCAGAACTGGGTCCATGGCAGTCCCGGCTGAGGGAAGACTTGTGAGTCAGGTGCTTGCCCCTATGTAAAAATAACTAGAATTCCTCAAAGAGATAAAGGCCTTTAACATTGGCATTTTTAGGAAGGTCTGGCCACACTGTGTCTTTCTGCACAAGCAACGGCAGTTAAGCAGCAAGTCCTGACAGAGTTTCTGTTTTGCTGGAATATCTTAGTGATGAGGGAACCCAGGGCAACATAACTTGAAATAGCCTTGCTTGGAAAAGCCCTTTGTAACTGAAATATGGGGTCTACTTGGATTAAATATTTGAAGATTTTTTAGTATTCTGAACTGATCAGCTTGCCCTTTTGTTCAGAGTGCTCTGACATTTTTATTAGAAAGATACTGTGAAAAGTCACTAATGGTAAACTACTGTCCATGACTACCAAGCAAAGACCATGTTATTTTCTCTCTGCAGTGTAAAGGCCAACTGCATTGAAGTGGATCATTTTATGTGATTACTAGCTGCATCCATCTTCATTTTCAGACTGGCTGATGGCTATAAATACAAACACTTAAGTGTTTCTCTGAATGGTGATAGGCTGAATCTCTGAACTTCAATTTATTTTTCCTTCTCCTCAGTATAAGGGTTCAAGATGAGCCTGATGTACAACAGCATCTCATGCTTCCCCTCCATGTAGATTTACGTAGCACATATGTGTGCACATTATGGCCACAAGTCATTTTTCTTTTTAAAATCTGCTTCCTTCTTGACTATGTTCCTTACACCTTTCACTGCATTTTCCTTCTGTGAATTTATGAAGGCATGTTTATGCCTGAGTGCTATTTTGGATAAGAAGGTATCTTTAAAAGAACAATAATAGAAGAGGGGCTTCCATTTTGTCTATCTTTTGTCCATCCACCTTCTTTGTCTCCCAGGTCATGTATGCAGCAAAAATACTAGGAGCAGCATGGATACCATGGTGATACTCCAGAGCAGAACGGTTTGGAACCAGGGGAAAACCACATGTGCACAATATCTACTCTATGCCATTGGACTACTTTTACTCTTGGGTTTGTCCTGATGTCAGTATGTTGGTACAGATGTCCTTGGAGGATGTCCATATAGTATAACTAGATGTCTGCATTATGTCTTTCCCCTTTCAGATGTGTTTAATGGCTTTGTATTTTGGCAAAGTCACCAGGTAGCAGAAGGTGTTTGCAGAACTTTTTACGGCCAGCCTTTCATTGAGCCTTGATAGCAGGATTTCCGTGTCAATGCATACCATGTATTTTTATCTGGACACAGCTGTAGGTTGTCCTTTTATGCTGTCCCTCTTAGACTCTGCTGAGCTGTTTTTCTGGGTATATTTTCTCTGCACTTGTTGCTGAGAAGAATCAGCTGTGGATGCATATGCTTGTGAAATCCCATCCCTACTGAAGCTAACAGGTTTAGTTGCTGTATGTGTGCAAAAACCAGGTAAGAAACGTTGTTGTGCTAAAGGAAGGCCTGTTTCCTCATCATGTGTCAGGTTTCTGTGTTTTGTGCTAGCAATGGGAGATGCAGAGAGCACAGCTAGCAAGCTGAAACATTCTCTGTGTGCCACAGCGTTCCTCAGAAATTTCTTCTAGCACATGGATATTTCATAGCAGGGCAATTTACTGTCTTGTGAAGAAAGAAAAAGACCTGTTTGGGCTTTGAGTATATAGAATTCTTTATTGTATAAGACAAAATTGTGGCAAATTTTCCAATTTTAGCCTGGAAAGTTTTGACTTCTATCTCTCTAGTGTCTACATATTCTTATGGTCTTCTGTGTCTCAACTTTGCAGTTTGGTCCTTGTGATTAAAGTACGCCTAGACTTGTTTCAGGATAAAAATCCTTTGTTAAGCTTCTGGTAAGGAATATAGTATCACTCTTTCCTGTGTTGAGAGTGAGCGAGTGAGACACACATGGGAGGAGATGGGGACTGGGGAGAGAAGGCAACCTTGTCATGTAATTACATGAGAATATTTGCGGTATGTGCGTTCTCTGTAGGAGACTTTTAAATATGGATAAAACTAATGAATCTTCTGTTCGTCAAGCCTAGCAATATGTGTTAAGTCTTCTAACTGAAATCTGTTCAACAGATTTAAAAATCATTATTAGGCCTTTAAAATGTCACAAAGATTCAAAGGCAAAGAGGCCAGTTTGCCTCTTTAAATTATATTGCGTTCAGTGATGCGTTATTTCATGAGCTTGTCCAAGTCGCCACACTGTCACAGCTTCATTGCTTCAAATGTCACTTCAAGTAGGAGCATTTTTTATAACTACACAGTAAACTCAAGATGGCTTAATGGAAATGATTTCTTCATGTGTCAAAATGACCCCTTTGTTTCTCATTTTACTCTTCTGTTGCCTGCAGCTAATCTGCTTTTTGGGTTATCAGATCCAAGCATCTTACAATGCTGACTCTAGCAGCAGCATTCAGCTGGAATGCTGCCTTTTGTTTACTGGTTTCACCAGGCCTCCAGTGCTTTCTTTGGTCATCTGGTGGCTCCACTAATGTGATTTGCACTCCCAGGCTCTGCAGGTAGTCATGGGCTTTTATAAGGGAATTAGAGGAAGGCCTGCCACCCTGGTTGCTAATGAATCCACAGGGTATTTCTTGTTTCTGTTTTGTTTTTCCAGCTTTTTTTTTTTTTTTTTGGAGAGCAGACCACGATCTGTTTGCGGTTTTATGGAATTTTTCTCTGCTCTGCTCGGACTTCAGTTCCTAAAGTCGCTTCACCTGGCTGTGGTGACATTCATTTTGCTTTAAATAGAATTACCAAATCCTGTTGATCAGAATGTGCATTTGGGGTTGTGTCAGGATGTGTAAATAAATACAGAAAAATAGATGGCTACGCAAATACTCAAAACTTCTTTATTACAATAAATAATATATGAAAATTATACCTGGTACTACTGTATGTAGTAAGAAGAGACAAACCTCCACCTTTGTGAAAATTCTTTCTGTTAAAATAGCAAATGTTGGCATACGTAGGGAAGTTGAAGTGTTTTGCTAATGAGAGGCTGCAGCTGGAATCGTAAAATTTTGCAAGCACACCAGAAGTAGATGCAAGTTTAGAAACACCCTCAGCGCAGTCTTACAATTTTGAGTTAGTGAAGGACATGGTCAAGTAAATATTCTACTACAGTTTTTGCAAAAGCACACAGATCTGTAGTTATACTGGAGATTTTTTTTTTAATATGAAAAGAGTATACTCAAAAGAGAATATATGCTCAAAACATCTTGTACTCTTTTTCTAAAGTAGAGGAGAGTTTCAGACCCTGAGGAGTTAAGTTGAGTAGAATGTCAGATGCTGAGTAAGATGCCATTCCTTCTTATATCCACAACCTCTTACTTAAGTATCCTTGTGGATTTGAGTGGGGACTAATAGAGTGATTAGGGTTTTTTTCAGATTAGCCCTGCAGTTTTGTTAGGGCCGGTATTTGGCTTGCACAAAAACAAACACAATGTCAATGTTTTTAAAGCTTCCCACTAGTCTAATTAAGACTCGACCTACAGAGGCCAGATCAGCATGTTTTTATCTTTTCATAAAATATTTTTCATCTGTTTCTGTTGTTTTAGAATGGAAGATACCAAATCTGTGATAAAAGTAAAATCTGAAAAGGACTTTGGAAATAAATGGGCCGTTTCCATGCAAAAATAGATAATATTGAATCTATTCTTATTGTTATTTACCTTGAGAGCAAGTCTATCTGTTTATCCAAGTCTGAAGAATTTAGACTGATAAGAGTTGTGTCACTGATATGTGGTTTATAGGGTTGGGTCTTAAGAGTAGAAGAAAGCTTTAGAAAAACTGAAGTACATAGGCGTGTTTCAGTACCCTCGCTTTGTGCCATTCTGCGATGTTGATGCTGTAGGATTTATCTGTGATGTTTGGAGGAGGTGTGTGTTTTATTTATATATATGTGTGTTTATATTTTTAACATGTTAACTGAATACCGGAGCATTAATTTCTGTTCAAAGAATGTTAGTAAAGTTGTTGAGTTGGTGTTTCTACTTCAGGAAGAATCATGTAGAAATTCAGGTGCAGGGTTTTTAATAGTGGACATATAAAGCAAGAGTATATCGACTGAGTTTTGCTAGGCTAACAGCAGCGCTGAAGGTCCTTGTGACCCAGAAGTTTGTGACCCTTGAAATCTCCATTTTCCTTCTGTTGGTAATGTATCTTGAAGTACAAAGGACTGAAAAATGCATCCTGTGTGACCTAACACATTGATTATCTACAAATGGAAAATTATTTTGGGCCTATTGCTAAAAATGTGTTTGATACTAGTAAATATAAGGGATAGGCTTAAATTATATTCTTAAACAAATGTTCCCTCAGCACAAATTCACTAAGGCAACAGCTGATACTTACAGGTATGAATAAGATCTGCTATATTTTTCTTTAAAATGCTGATTTCAGATGCTTGGCCATTGTGCTGATTCAGCTCCATCAGCTTGGACGCCAGTGAGCAGAAATCAAAATTTTGCTTTATAAATGGTACTTGCATCTGATCGAAGGAGATCAGTGATGGTGAGGAATTGGGCAGAGTTATTTCTAAAAATGGTAATATCCAAGGTTCCTGAAAACGAGCCTGTAACACACACCAGCAGGCAGATTTTACAGCTCTGTCCAGAGCACAGAAGGAAGATAAATCATGGCCATCCCCCTCTCATTTTTGAAATGGTTCAACCCTGGGGTTTAGCTGAAGGACTTAAGGAGTTTTTGAAGTGCAAATAGACTGGTGAAGGGTAAACCTTTTCAGAGTTTCATTTAGATGGATTTTTTTTTTTTTCTATGTGGATTTCTGGCACCAGCTGAGATCTGGAAGGCCACAGGATTTTTTTGTTTCTGATCAATCAAGCAAGCAGAACTTGCCATGGGGGTGTACATTCTCTGCATACATATTGATCCTATTGTGTTTAAAAGTAGTTAATTTAATCGGGGCTTTTTGAAACCTTCCCCGGTAAGACTTGCATTAATGGAGCTGTCATTTCAAGGTCATGTTTCAGTGTCAATAACTTAGTGGTAATGACAGAAATTACCTGTAAGTTTAATATCAATATTTCAGTTATTCTATGTTAAAATTGCATTGAATGAGAACTAATTTTACATACATGCATGTAAAAATGTTCAGTTTCAATTGCAAAATGTTGCTTTCATTAAATGAGAGATTTTCAAAGCTGTCTGGTGTTACTAAACACATTAATACCAACAGTTGTGTTACTATTCACTGCTGTTTGGATCAGTGCCCTTGGCCTGCCCCATTGCATAGGGAGTTTGACTCCAAGAAACTATTTTACACCTTGTCTCTTCTAGCAAAATAGTTGTAATGTCAGAGTTTTTATTCAGGGCTCTTTCTAGTAGTTTTGACCTTTTACCTCACACTTTGTCTTGTTTAAAAGCAGCAGCATGCAGAAGATGGATTGCATATTAACTATAAACACTTCTCTCTACTGTGATAAATATTTAGAGATACAACATGTAAGGACTGTCTGTATGATAAGATGCCCATTTGAGTGCAGAGTATAGATTTTAGAAGGCAGGATACAGTTTACTACTTTTTGGTCCATATCTGATGCCAAGATCTTCAAGTATTTCAGATGAAAGCATTATATATTTTCAAGATTTTTCCTGTGAGGATGTTAACTGTAGACTTTGTTATTTGCTTCTTTGATTTGATTGGGTTGAAAGGAGCTTCAGAAAGTTACCCAGACATGGTGACACTCAAGGTACAATAGAGTCAGTGGCGAAAATTGGATTCAAATACCATGGCAGAATGTGCCTGTAAATCCCCCGGACTCAGTTTTCTCATTGCTTTTCTTCCTGGTAGTTGCAGCATGCCTTGAGCCCTACCACTTGCCAAGGATTGGGGTTCCAGAGCAATGTGGACTGAGCAGGCTGGGATGTGAGSTGGAAAGCAGAGTCTTGCATACAACTCTTTCAATCGTGTACCAATAATTATCTTCTGTAGTTTCCTACGTGTAAGTGTTTTCCCCAATCGAATGGGATTTTATCAAAGATTTCCATACCAGATGACTTGGTGGCTCAGAATGGGAGAGGAACTCTAAAGGTGGTGTGGGGTCCAGAGTTGGGCTCCTCTTTTGGAAGGACCAAACTCAACTGGTTGTTAGTTTAATTTCCATATATTGGATGTCCAAAATGGTACTGCATGGCATACTATGGGAAAATCACCTATATTAAAAAATGGTGTATTTATACCTTACTTCTGTATTTACAGTCTGGTGGTTTGATGTTGGCCGTGCTATGAGAGCGCAATAGAAAGATTCCAGATCAGGATAGGGACGTAAAATCGTAACTCATCACAAATTAATAAATATGGCTAAATACAATTAATAAATAAGGCTAAAACAGTGCATATTGTGATTTTTCCCTGACGTTACACTGAACAGAAGACGTTTGGTTAACAGGCCCCCTATCTTGGTCTTTGTTTTACAACTCTAGCTTTTATGTCAATTAAACTCACATGCTGTCAATCTCATGTACTATAATGATGGTTATTTCCTGTAGTGTTTGAAAACTGAACATGAGATGCTGTTTAAAGTTTTGCTGAGAGAGAAGAGAATTCTTTGCATCTCAATGCGGAGAAGGGATTCCCAGCATTTGTGGCATCACTTTTGCGAGTATGTCACGGGAGATACTAATATGACCTTTCCTTTGTTAAGTAAGAGATTTCTAGCACCACCCAGGACTCCTCGCTCTTCAACAAGTCCCGTTCCACTGACCAGGTAGAGAATTTTGGGCATATTTCAAGTCAGCAGTATTTGCTTTAGTCTTATTAGACATAGAGTGCAGATCTTCATTTAGAAACAGACATCGTTCTGTAGACGGGTATGTGGGTGTTGGCTGGAAAATCTATCATTCTAATTTAAAATTTTTCTAAATGGTGTGTGCTCAAATGTCAAAACACTGGGGGGCTGTTACTTGCAAATTACAGATTTATCAAGCAGCTGCGACATTAAAGTAATGTTACTTCGGTTACAGTATGCATTCGTCAGGGGCACAGGCTTGCATGATGATTCTGAATTCCTGTAGAATTTAACTGAGCAACAGCTGGTCTGTAGGATGTGTAGATTTTAACAAGGTAATGTTTGTGTTTTGGCGAAGGACTTGCGTGACATGCTGCTGAAACGGTTCCAAAGTGCCTTCTTCCTCCATTCAAGTCTGTAGGGATCCTGAGACAGTTTTTGTGTGAAGTTTCTCCACTCTCGCTGTGCCTCTTGATTTTATCACAGGTAAATTCTACAAAATTCTTCCATGGGGTGTTAGGAAAAAAAGGAAAATAAAAAGGCAATCAACACCACTAACTACAGCTACAACAGAAAGAATACTCTTTCTGGCCTTTAATTGTGTCAGATTCCTTTTCTCCACAATTGTTTTTCTTTTTTTTTTCACTTGAGAGAGGTTTATGGTGCTGTGTCCATCAGGATAACCCTGTCTTAGGGTTGAAGTTGTATTTCTCCCTGGGTTCCTAGAGGTGATGTTATCTTTTGTTCACTCAGCAGTATGGTCATTCCTAAGAGCATCTGTCACTTTAGGCATTGTAAGATGGATGAGTCTCAAGTGAACTGCTGGTTGAAGCAAATGGTGAAAATAAGAAAAGACAAGGGGGTTGGGGGTCTTCAGAGGGGACAGACAACAAGGAAGCACTGTTAGAAATCAAAAGTAAGCCAGGTGGTAGCGGAAGAAAGAGCCAAGATGGATCACATGTTAGCAGATCCCACAGGTCTTGGAAACGAAGATCGGTGGTTGATGAATTCTGAAGAGATCTTCTGCGTCTTGACAAAAATGCCACTGATTTGTTTCCTACTTCATTTGCAAATAAGGGAGGATCAGAAGGAGATGATCTGAACATCAGATGAAGAAATTGTATTTTTGTCATGTTGTGTTGCAAGGTTAGGACAAATTAATGCTGCCAATAATCAGAAAAAGGGTTACTGATATTTTGTGTGTCTTAAATATTGTGTGAGAATCTGTCAGTACTGAGTGGGCATGTAACAGTATAAAACCAAAACAGCATATCGGCAGTTTAGCTTTTGGAAAAAAACAGTAAACTTAAAATTCGTAGCTGTTTGTATTTAAGAAGGTACTTAATATTTTTAAAAGAGGGAAGATTCACTACAGTATCTCTGATTTAGCTGGACTAATTGAGTTAGACATTTTAACAGAAAGAAAATGATGTAAAAAAACCACACCCCAAACCCCAAGAAAACTCCCCCCAAGCCACTGACGAGCAAATCCATACCACACACACTCCCCTGCCCCCGCCAAGCCGAGCAAAGGTCTGTGTTTGGAAAAGCAGCCGGCTAAGGACAAAAGGCACTTACAGCCTAGTGTGTGTCAAGGTTTGGGAAGGGTCCAGGAGGATCTTGGCTTGAAAAATTATTTTGTCACACTATTGGCATTGGTCCATAAGGGGAAGCACTGGTTGAAAGGCGAAGAAATTAAGATGATTAGAAGCTTTAAAGCTTCACAAATGGTAGAGTATCTCTCTTCTCAATGGATGTAAATAATAGATGAAAGACCGAGAGTGACAACAAAGGATCAGGGCGTTTAAGAGAATGTGTGTAGCCTGAATAGAGGTCTGTGGCCTAGGGCCAAAGGTCTTAGCTTTGAGTGTAATTAGAAGAAAATACAAAAATGTCATTACTAGCAGGTGAAATGTTCAGCACGTGTCTGAAAAATAGCAATTTCAGAGCCAGGAGCTGTTGGAACTGGATTACTGACATTCTGCAATCATTGAAGTCTCTGCAGAGCCCTACAGTTTCGTCGGGAGCTGCGTGTTAACCTTGTTGGCCATCAGCGATAGATTCGCTGTTAGCATGGGGGGGGGTGCACAGCGCAGGGTAGCATCAGTGGTCCCTGGCAATAGAGTTGTTTAATGTCTCTCCTCAGAACACAACAATCCTACCCAAAACTTTTCCTGAGCGAGAGGTGAGGGTTATAGCTGCTCTCTTAAATAGGCTGATTTTTAAAAATGGGAGGAGGGGGAGGAAGCTTAAAGCTATATTGCTTTTAATTTTAAAACCTGGGTTTTGRATTCTAGGTGTACAGCTGAAAGAGTTGTGTTCATTCTGGTTTTGACAGCAGGCCCAAGGCTGTGGTCCCAGCTTTAAGCCTAAAATCCCATTTGTGAGCAACAGGGAAAATTCCTTTAAATCTTTTGGCAAAATATTGTCCATTTCTATTGAGAAACCAAACCAGCTTGTGTGCCTAAGAAAGTCTTGTCAAAGTCCAGTCAATGATAACTTAATTTAAAKTTTTTCCTGATGTTAGTTACTGTTCTATACAGCCCTAGGTATTTTAGGAGTTACTCTTCTGCCTGCTGCTTGCTACACCATTGTTGCCATTCTTTGGGGTATTTCAGGTGTGTTCTCTTTTATAAACTGCAATTTYTATTAGAAATGTTTTCACTTAAATACCTTTATGGGATGTCAGATAGGAGAGCAACCAGCTAATTCTGACTTCATTTTGAACACTGATCTCCAGTTTAGCSTAGATAACTGCTCACCCATTTAATTTGTTTCTTTTTAAACCAATAGTAAAATAATTAYTTCTACATTGTTACCTATTTTTTATGTTTCTGTGATAGTTAATTTTCTCATATTGATGTGCTAAGTTCCTAATATTTCATACAGCAACTTCAGTGCCAAAAATGTGCAGATTCTGTGACAAACTTGTACTTTACTTCTGGTAGAATGCAGAGAAGCAGCCATGCAGCTTCAACCAAGTATGCTTTTTAAAGCAGTCAGCCCTCCTTTCCCCACCCCAGTTCAGTTTTCACCCTAAAGCAGGTTTAGGTAGGCAGGTTTTGTTGGCTCGTTATAAACTATATGCTGGCACAAGTCATTCTAATTTTTTTCTCCCTTCTTATTTTTCAGGTGTTCAGAAGTTTTAAACAACTTCGCAGCAAGGCTTCACAAACTCTTAGCTGCATCCTTTAATCATGACTGCATTTCAAATAGGTTAAAAGGAATCTGAGAAGGTACCGTACTTGCCTTTCCTAATAGACAATACATGGTATGTTTGTATTCAGCACCTGTGCCTTCATTTCCATTGACTGCATTTTAGGAACAGTGTGGACTGTAAATAACGATTTTATTTTTGCTTCAGGCATGTACAATGTCTAAGTTCTTCAAAAATCTTGAAATCCAATTCATATAATTAAACAGCCTTCACCAAAGAGGGCCGATTTGTGCTTCCAATTTTTTCTTATATATCCATAATGAGGTCAACTTCATTATTTAATGACAGTTCTTTTGAAGCTGTAACAATTTTCTTCTGCTGTTTTACTTAGAAGCACTGCAAATACCTCAGCAACTGGCTAAATATATGTTTTATGCGCTTGGAGGGTGGATGTTTGTTTGTTTGTTTGTCCTCTCAAAGGGTTTAAAACAAATGGGAAGAAGAATGCAGATCTTTGTAATGATCGGGATAGATTTGTGCTTTGCTTCCAACTGAGATTCTCACACGTCTTTTTTTTCTGACTTCTTAAAGGGGGGAGGCTTGTCTCAGTATACAATATTGGGCTCGCATAGTTTCTTGTYGCATTTAAATAGCCAGCGTACCCAGAAGGCTGAAGATCTATTCCTGCTTTATGACCTGTTGTATCCCTGGGGCAAGGGCAGCRCTGAACAGAGCCAGGGGGTCATGGCCACAGCCCAGGTTCTGAGCGGTGCTTGTGGGTTCCCAAAACCTGTCTGCAGGAACATTTTGCTTGGCAACATCTGGAACATGGTAGAAGTCTGGAAGAGGGGGGAACCTCAAGGATTTTGCTTTGCCAGGTGCTAGGAGGAAGCAACATTAGCCTTTTTGATGGGGGGGAGGCAGATTCTGTGGCCCTGAAGTTAGGCTAAACAATTGCAGAGGTCAAAGGACAGCTGAGTGCGGTCAATGAGACACCCTGGGGTGTATTTTGTTACTTAGTAAAAGGAGCAGCATCCTAAAACCCTAAAGGATTCTCTTGAAAATCTGTGTTGTGAAAAGGTTTTATGAGTCTGATGGCAAAAAGTGCTGATTTAGCTGAGGAATGCTTGCTTTTGTCTAAATGAAAGGCTAATCCTTACCAAATGTTGGCAGCTATTATAGTGCAGTCAGTGCAGGTCTGAAAGGACAGTTAGAGTAGAAGTGTACTTTGGGATCCCAAATGTTTATCATTTTAATGGTTCTGTAACTGAAAAGATTTCTGAACTTTCACCTTTGATCCTAAAATTTATACCATGAGCAAAATATTTGAAAAAGTAAAAAGTAAAAACCTGCACTTACAAATTGAAAGACTTTGTTCCTTAGGGAGCTGCGCCTGCCCAGTTCCTCTATATCCCCTGACAAATTCGCTTTAGATTATCAGGATACTGCCAAGTTTAAACTATAACTTCTTTTAATCTGCTAACACTTATTAATTGGTTGAAAAAAATGTGGKTTTTTTCTGGTCTTGAGCAGTTTTTGCTGTTCTTGTTTCAATGCTCACAAAAAAAAAAAATTAATAGATTTTGAGTAATTAATTCCATGATTTGTTTAGCATTATCTTTCTTTAAAGCGGCAGCTTATTAACACTTAACATTTGTCATAGAAACAGATAAGAAATCAATGTCAGAGCCAAGACCTTGTAAATAACCCGAAAGGAAATGTAATAATGGCTGTCTCCACCAGAGAGGTGGTGGGGGAAGGACCAGGCATGTGGCAGAAAAGGTTCAGTGCTTTTTGTTTTCCTTTGGAAGGGGGGGTTGCTGCAAGACACAATGCGGGGCCTCCGACTCTTTGGCCCTACTGTCTTCCATAAACACTCATTGTCGAATTAGGAGGAAAAAGATACTTGGGAGCCAGTGGTGGTGGCATTTTTATAGTGACTWCCGTGGTGTTTTATCGTGATCTTTAAAAGAACACCCTAAGAAGAGTGAAAAAGAATAAATTGCATAATTTTCAAGGGGAAAAAATGAGCAAAGACATTGGCAAGTAATTTTTTTTTTTTTTTTGAAAGAAACTTGCTTGCAAATTATAGCTCTCCAAAGAGCTTAATTTTTAAACTCTTTATAAGTACTCTATACAGATGCTTAGCATTGATTTATGTCAAGGTTAAGGCACCTTTAAACAAATAAAGTTGGGAATGGATAAACTTACTAAAATACAAATCGCCTATTAAACACAGAAGATGTTTGTATAGCATTCAGGTTGCTACAAAACTGACACATCTTTAAATTCTCCTGATAACCCCTTCTAAACTCATCAGGAAATGATAGCATGTGTGTTTGAGGGGTACACAAGGGAGCGGCCAGATAGGATAGAGATGGAAGGTCAGACCTTAACTTTGACTTTCTAGGCTTCAGCTTCATGCTTCTACAATAAGGCAATAACAAATGAAGAAAGGATTAAGGTGATTTATTTATCAATGAGATTGGACTGGCTTTTGCTGTAGGAACTCGATAAGATGTCTGTTTGAGTCTGTTTTCAGCTTTATCCCTATAAACAATGAATATCACATTTTACACATATATCTATATGGAATTAAGGGCTATATAAAATAAACTGCATAATAAAACTGCTTAGAGAAATATATATTTGAGCTATAATGCTTAATTTTGTTTGTAACCCTAGAATTTAATTACTCAAACTATGTAAAATGGAAGTATATGGATTATTAAGATTTTTTCTCATCTACTGGAGAAAATTGTTCTGTATCTATGAAGTATTTATCAGGTGGTTTCTTCAAGTAGATTTTAGCCTACAGTGAGAATTTTATACATAGTATTTATATTCTGCTGTGGCAGCAGTCACAGAAAAATRTTATGAGCGCTAGTTTCTTGAGTGTCAGTATTTACTGGAAGTTTTATATGCATGCCTTCAAGAATGCATAGAACCTGTGAATTTTCTGTGTTATTGACTCACTAAACCATAATAAGCAGCTTTGGGAATCAAGATTGCCTGTGCTAGCATGTTTATGTTGCAGGTAAATTAAGTCTAGCCTCTAAACATCATTAAGACTTTTCCTTTTGGGAGAAAAACAAGTAGAGAAGCACATCTAATGTCTCCAACAAATAATGTATTTTATTATCATTTTTTCTTCTTCGAAGACATAAAGACCCCATACACAATTTCACATCGTAGTGAGTGATGAGTTGCATCACAGAACAAATATAAGCATTAGAAATAAAAAATTGTTTTCTTCTCCTATTAAGTGTTAATAGTATGTAATTTTGAGTTTTTGCATTTCTGTCTTAAGTAAAGATAAAGGTTTTTCTTTGCCAGACCTAAATGGCGTCATAAAAATGGACATTTATCCCACAAATACCTATTGGGATTCGTAAGTATCTAGAAAAGGTAGCTTGCATGTCAAAGCTTTTCTTTTTAGATATATCCCTGGATGTAATGTTAATGTTTTGTTCTGTCGATTGCCTGTTTGTTGCAGATTTCATCTTAACTGAAACCTGGGATGTTGCAGAACACCCAGTAGTGGTGTGCATCTTTGATCTGAAACAGGGGTTGCCTCTGGTAATTTCAGAGATTCTGGAGAGAGCTTTGTTTATTTTACAGAAGAATTTGTGGTATTCTGGGGAGGGGAGAAAGCAGAGTCAGCTTTGACACATGATGAACACATGTTGCATAAAAGGAAAAGAAAGAACTCTACAAAGCACTCTGTACTTTGAAGTTCATTTCCACTAAAATTCAATATAAGAAATTTATTGGTTTTTAAAATAGAAATTCTATGAGCAATTTAGGCACTTCTTCCCAGCAGCAGAGAAGTTGCAAAAAATGTCCACATGGTATTAAACTTGACATTACTTGTGGGTTTAAGCTGATTGTTATGGTTTTGACCTATGCAGGGTTTTCTTGTCCGTGCAGTGCATTGCTTTTTGCATAGAAATGGCCATGAAAGCAGCTGGCTTTTCTGGGGTTTTTTGTCTCTGCATCACAGGCTAAAAGTGACTGCAGAAGAACGATGTTAGATATGCCTCTCGACCTAGAGACTGGATGGGAGCTACAGATAAGAAAAGATTTGTTTGTTCCTTTCTAAAACATATTCCGAGTTCAGATGAGCAGAAATGTGATCATTTTGACCTGTTTGAAAATGGTATTTTTGGAAGAGCTGCACAGGAATGTGCTCTGAGTAGACTTTATAAACATTTTGACATAACCTCTCTGCAAAAAAAGAGGGGCTTGTTTCCACCTTTGGTGGCTCCTTTTTAGGGATGATGGTTTCCAAGCCTCGTAAAAACAAGAACTCTTTTTCAGACTTGCCTTGTTTTCAGACAGGGCTCTAGGGAGGAAAACAGTCATTTTTTGGAGTTGAGGAACCAATAACCCACCTAACCTTCTTCCATCCAAGTGTGTTACTGAAGGCAAGTTTGATTACTTAAGCCTTTCTTCATTACTCTTTGATTTAATTTTACTTTTTAATCTAGAAATCTGTGTTAGGGATTTGTTTAATAATCTTCCTGGAGAGGGAAAGGAACAAAACTTGATGGTGCTTTTGGCAAGATTATGCACTTTACAGATGAAGGAGATGTGGGAAACGCCGCATGTGAGGCTCTTGGGCGCGGGGTGTTCTCCTTTGTACAGTGTCATGGACATGCTCTGGCTGCAGAGACTGTCTCTTTTTTGAGGTGGTAACCCTGAACTTACTTTCAGGTTGCATATTTGAAGCATTGCCATGCTACATCTCCAACTCTGCCAGCTTCAGGGGGGAAAAAAGGATTGCTAACAGCAAAAGAAGGGTTAGAGTTTACAAAGTCCTACTCCAGTGCTTCATTTTTAGTCTGTTATAGCTGTCACAAACCAGAACATGCAGCAGATAGGATGAATACTGTGGAAAAAGAAAATACTGAGTGGATGTTTCTGAAGAATTGGGTCATCTCTGTTTGGAAAGTGTTAAAAGCCAATGTAATCTGTATTACCATTATGCCTATTAGAATCACAGAATCATAGAATAGTTTGGGTTGGAAGGGACCTTTAAAGGTCATCTAGTCCAGCCCCTCTGCCATGGGCAGGGACATCTTCAACTAGATCAGGTTGCCCAGAGCCCCATCCAACCTGACCTTGAATGTTTCCAGGGATGGGGCATCTACCACCTCTCTGGGCAACCTGTTCCAGTGTTTCACCACCCTCATTGTAAAGAAATTCTTCCTTATCTCCAGTCTGAGTCTGCCCTCTTTTAGTTTAAAACCATTCCCCCTTGTCCTGTTGCAACAGGCCCTGCTAAAAAGTTTGTCCCCGTCTTTCTTATAAGCCCCCTTTAAGTATTGAAAGGCCACAATAAGGTCTCCCCGAAGCCTTCTCTTCTCCAGGCTGAACAACCCCAACTCTTTCAGCCTTTCTTCATAGGAGAGGCRTTCCGTCCCCCTGATCATTTTTGTGGCCCTCCTCTGGACCCGCTCCAACAGGTCCATGTCTTTCTTATGCTGAGGGCTCCAGAGCTGGACGCAGTACTCCAGGTGGGGTCTCACCAGAGCAGAGTAGAGGGAGAGAATCACCTCCCTCGACCTGCTGGCCCCATGCTTCTTTTGATGCAGCCCAGAGTACGGTTGGCCTTTTGGGCTGCAAGTGCACATTGCTGGCTCATGTCCAGCTTTTCATCCACCAGGACCCCCAAGTACTTCTCGGCAGGGCTGCTCTCAATCCCTTCATCCCCCAGCCTGTATTGATACCGGGGGTTGCCCCAACCCAGGTGCAGGACCTTGCACTTGGCCTTGTTGAACCTCATGAGGGTCCATGGGACCACTTCTYGAGCTTGTCCAGGTCCCTCTGGATGGCATCCCGTCCCTCAGGCGTGTTGACCGCACCACTCAGCTTGGTGTCATCTGCAAACTTGCTGAGGGTGCACTTGATCCCACTGTC
>JAYKAV010001942.1:318599-511635 GCA_035582835.1 Phoebastria nigripes | reverse complement strand
AAAAAAAAAAAAAAAAAAAAAAGGAAAGGAAAGAGCATGGGGAAAAACACTTATACTGCAGATGTAGATACCTAGGATGATTTTTATTAAGGATTTTTCTGTTTAATGCTTGTACTGTACAATCTGATGTTGAGATGTGTCAGAATGGATTACATTTTAGCTTCTATTTTCTGTATCTTTGTAGTGAATTTTTATGCTGCTTTTCTATCAAATAGTGTCATCTTGGTTAGCAGTCTTAAAAAATGTCAAACAGGGTATATGCATAAGTTCCTATATAAATGGTAGCCTGTGCATACAATAAATAAATAGCATAAGCCATGATGTTTAAAACTGAGATTTTTGCAGCCTAGTGGCCTAAGGATTTACAATAATTTACATACATGGTTTGCTAAGCCATAATGCACAGTCCTACTCCATAGTCCTGTTGAAGACAATAAAACAACACCAGGCAGGTGAGTATGTACTTACAGGATTGAGGTCTGAAGGCAGGTCATGAGGAGTGGTGTAGAGAGGATGTGCAGGAAAAAAATGAGTAAGAATTACAAACAAGTTGAGCAAACTCAATGGTTGGAAACGACATTAATATCATTAGCTTCATATGGTGGTCTTCGTTAGTCCAGTTGTGCTGAAGAGTTGATCACAAACTTTATTGATAAGGCATTCAAAGGATGCGTGGGATTGTAGGTGTAGTGCTCAGCTTCTGTGTAACCAGGCCACATACACTTAATAGATCATCATCGCTTTCATTTTCATGAGTAGTGCAAGTTGAGATGCCCTTACTAATGCTCCTTTTTATGTCATTATATGGCTCTTTTGAAACACTGGTAACTTCCCCTTTCACTTTCTCAGGATAGAAGCAACCCCTCAGGGAAAAAAAAATACATAATTCATGAAAGTAAGCAATTAGTGATAGTTATCAGCATTAAAATTGTTGACAAATATGGACTTGTGTTTCGTATTTAGAAAGATATAACAAGAATGTTCACTGAGCTTCCCAGTCGTGGAAATTAAAGAAGTCCACATATAATTTTTTTAAAATGGTGTAATATTAGACAGTGTTCCTCTGAACTAAACATTAAATCTCCATTAAAAACACAGCTTTAAATTAATTAACTGATGCATCTGAGAAGATACAGGTTACATTATAGATTATTGTAAACTACATAAACACATTTTATGTCTCTAATAGTTCTGAATAGTTTGTTTTAATTAGTAATTACTAGATATAGTTGTTAGCTAATAATTTACAATAAGATCTGTGTATTACTAGCAGAATAGGTATTGTCAGTGAATGACTGGACACTTATGTATATGAAAAGTACATAAAAATAACAAAGTTTCAATAAAAATCTGTTAGGTTTGGGAACAGGTACCAATTTTGAATACATGATTTGGGGAACAAATTTGGGCTCGGAAAAACATTTCAGTAAGCAGCAAAATGCTACATGCAGTTACAGTTATTTAAATAGTTATTACATTAATTACTTAGATACTACATTAGTTTTATCTGCTGTGTTATTAGTGGTGGTAGCTGAAAGGATCCAAACACGTAACTAGACTGATTGTGCTAACATGCTAAGTTGGTAGGAGAATAAATCGTAATTCATGTCTGCAGCTGATTGCAAAATCAAAATTACGCAGCAAAAATATGCCTTGATCCTAGAGCTGGGATTAAGCACCATTACTGATTTGGTTGTATTGCACAGGCATTAATAATGTGGTTAATAGTCCTATTGATTTAGGGGAGAGAACATAAATGGGGAAAGCTATGTATGAACATGCTCATTTTAAGGAAGCAGACTGAGATTTTCAAAAGTGCTCCTTAGTGATTTATTTGTGCTGCCTCTGCAATGAATGTGTGAGCATCCAAGTGTGAGCACATACTCCCTTTAAAATAATGAAGTCTTTTAACATTACCAAAACTTCAAAATGAAATGCTTTGTGGGGTGATAATCTTTTTTTTTCACCTGAAGGTTTTTCTGTTGAAAGAAAAGAGAAAATGTACCTCTTCTATTGAAGGTGCATAGTAATGTTCCATTCCCTATGTACATTGTGAAAGATCCCAGTAGCATAAAAGGATTTGCTCCATCTTCTACAAATTAATTTAAAAAACCCTAGAAAACCATCACAGTAACTTATCTGCTAATTTCATAACATCATTTAAAAGGGCTCTAAAAGCCTTGCAGTCAGAGTTAAATCAACATAATTAACTCCTGAAAGCTTCCATATTATGAAGGATATAGACCTATTCATGTAAAGTTAATATTCCACTATATAATCGGTTACATACTACTGAGCATTTCTTTTTTTATTACTGGCAACTGAATTTTTATTAACTCTTCTACTCTTTTGTAGCCTTTATGGTCAAATTTGTTGTCATCTGACTTCTTGTCATTGTCCACAACCCTGTATCATTGACCTTTCCATGAAACACGAGGGGATGCAATGGGAGAAGACTAAAAAGGATATATATTTTTTAAATTATTATAAACACAAAATATGGTTTATTTATGGTTTCTAATTAAGTTCCTTTTTCCACAGCAGGAAGGCAGAGGAGGAATAATTAGGGAAATGGTATATTTGCAAAAGCTTGGGGGGAAGGAGAGAGTTGTGTGAACAGATGTGGGTGGGTGGATGAGAGTGTAAGAGAGACAGTAAAAATGTATGACTGCATGCAAGTGCTGACAGAACATATAGTGCCTATTTGTATATGAGCATTTGCGTGCATAAGACAGTCTTTGCACATGAAAACTAGCAGTGCATTTACAACAGATGTCAAAAGATGTTCCTTGATTCCAATTACCCCACCAAATGGTTATCAGCTACTGTTTTGCTCCATTAGTGTTCAAGTCTCTTTATAGTACTTTTTCATGTAGTTTTCCATACTCAGGTAGGCATATATTGCCTTAAATGCTTCTAGCATAGCATCGTTTATTCACAGAAACTAGTCCTCCATGATKTTTGCATATTGTGTAGTCACTGTAGGTGAGTTCACATAAATTAAGTAGTGAGGTCAGATGTTTTCTTTCATCTGCTTGTTGTATCTGTTTACTGAGGAAATGGCATCAAATGAAATTTGGCACATGCTTAATCCTTAAATCATCTCAGTCTTCACTAGAGGAATGTGTTGAGCATCCCCAGTGCACCGACTGCACCAGTTTTCCTCTCGCTGTGTCATAGGAGTTCAGCCTACCTGGAAAGCGACATTTCTTTTCTGAGTGGGAGCCATAACCTGGAGAAAAGTAAAGCCAGTGCAAGGTCTGTACTTTGTGACAGTTCTCGTCAAAAAGCTTCACGTGCAGAAATCTTGCAAAATGACTTCTAGCTCCAGTTTGGGGATAAGGAGAACTGATTGTTGTCAGGTTTATGTAGTTTGATTCTAATTACACAGACTTAACTCTGAAACAGTATTGTAAAACTTCAGACTTATAAAAGATTACATCTAAAGATTCTGGGAGAGTTTTGTCAGAACATTTGGAAGATGAAGAAAGTTAGGCAATAAACACAAGTGCTGAACTTATAACTTAAAATTACTGAACTACAATTTTGTAAATCTTGACTTGAGCTTAACTTGCATTGACTTTGTAACATTGCACTTCGCAATGTATTCTATGTTTGATTGCAGCTGTAAACTGCAATCACACTTTATGTGTACAGCTCAGTAAATAATACTGTTAAAAAGAACTAAAGAGACATTTCAAATTTTAAGTAAAAGAGATGAGATTGAGTTTCAGTTTCTATTTCTTGGTGGTTTTCCTTTTTCAGCCTCAGTGTTACATCACTGCTGGTTTACACCGCGAAGCTGAAAACTCCCAGATCACTGAATTTTTAAAAACACAATTCAGACTTAATTTTTGCAGTATTTGGGGGTGATTTGAAGTTGACGGCTTCATGCATGTAAGTTCAACTTACTAACACCATCCTGAATTCAGGTGTGAATTTTACCTTTAGTATGTTTATTGTTTTGTGAACTATGCCTGAAGACTATGGGGATAGTCTTGGGGTGGAAGGGATGGAGCAGTAAGGGCATAGCAGCGTCCATATTAGCACCACTTGTGATTTGCTTTTTGTTTCATGTTGTGGGGGAACAGCTGCCCTGTTCCACCATCCTGCATGTAGCTCTGTTGTGTATCCATTTGTCTGTCTCTGTCCAAGGAATTGTCCAAATTTATTTGGACACATGTCCAAATTTATTTGGTAATCTGATGCACTACTCCAAGTACAGATACTATTAATTGAGCAATAAGAGGAAGAACCTTGTCAGGAAAAAATAGGCGTTCTTGATCTTTCCCATTCCTCTGACACAGTAGTGGCAACATCAGACTGAAAGACTAGACTCTAAACGGTATTGGATGCTATCAATATTTTCTTAAAAATAAAATGAAAAGTAAAAATGAAAGGAAACTCCACTGTAAACAGAGTCAATACAAACTAATCATTCATTTTTCCTGGAAGAGTTTGTGAACGAATTATTTGTCTATCACTTGCTACATAAGATTGTAAACTCTTTTACAGTTGAGTTTGAATATCTCTAACCAAGACAAAAGCAGGGTGAGAATCTCAGGATCTTGAAAGGACTGTGGGGGAAAAAAAGGATCTTACAAAGGTTATGAGATAAGGGGTCTGTTAATGAGACTACTCTGCCTTGCACTCTTGTATTGACTTACACATAAGTCTTCCCCACTGAATGCTACAGTTAGTGCTGGGTATATACTTTTGACTTCGAAGTCTACACTTCTAATTAGGGTATATATTTGTTATTGTTGTTATTAACTGTCATCCTTTCTGCTGTATGCATGTTCATGATACATCCTAATGCTGCTCTAATGGGAAAAAATACTACTCCCAGAACATCAATAAGAATGATGTAAATAATAGAAAATGCTAGCTGTACCTGAAACAACCAGTTCCCAAACAATTCTACAGCATAAATAGATGCCTGGTCTCTCTTTGACTAAGATAACCCTCTGAGATACAGAAGCTGTGCTGGGCCTGGCAGTGCCTTTGTGAAGGAACTTGCTTTCTTTTCCTTTGAAGAGAAACTTTCCTGTGGGGTTAGGCCAGATCAGAAGCCAGATTATGTGTTTTGGAGAACACAATTACATCATTAGGTTAAACACAAAGTAAGGACTTGATAGAGCCGACTTAATGGAGGGTGTTTGCATCAGATTCATCATTCGCTATCAGGTAATTGTGAAATTGCTTTAAGCCATAACAACAACACTCACCCCCTCCCTCATCCTCCAGTTCAGTTCCTCTCCTTTAAAGTCTCTGGGGTCATGACCCACCTGGAGGCCAAATATGTGGTATCTGGTGTACTGAATGATCTGATTATATTTTTACTAGCAGAGCCTTCAACTCAATGTGCAGTTCTACTCCAAAGAGGTATTGGGTAACAAGCCACTTTCCAGAGGTTACTTTTTTTTGGTATGTGAAGGACCATAGTCACCTATTTTTCTAACTAAAAGTGGGTAGTGTTTACTGTACTTAAACACTGCAAGTCTTCTGGAGCTGTGAAGAAGCTGGGCTCTGGTTCTTCTTGAACATCCARTGTCATGTTTCTGCACAGATCTTTTGAAACCTGGATGACAGCATAGGACAAGATTATTTGATTGAACTGACAAGACTTTCTTGTAAGTTCAGCTTCTGGGGTTGAAAGAGTCATCAGAATTTCCCTGGGTCCTTCACCGCACAGTTAAGCGATGCGGTGCTAAACTCAATCATCTTTGAAATTTTGCTTTATATTACTTCCATTTCTGTCTGCCTTGATGGAAGCTCCCGTCAATTGTAGTTTTGTTTTCTGTAATGAATGCCCATATTTACTTTTTTATTAAAAACTATAGCATTAATACTTCATCACTTGTGGTCAGTTTAGTGGAATTTCATGATTGCCTTGTTCATGTCTGTTTGTAAGGACCCAGATTGAGATGTGAGGGCTGCCTTCCAGCTCTGTTGTTAAGGCAGCTCTCAAACTCCAGCAAATCTCACAGTTAATCCTCCAGTTCAGTGATGAGCCACTGCAAAGACGACTTAAAGTAGGCTTAGGAAATCTGCTTTGAAGAAGCATAGCAGCAGTGGAGATGTGTTGGGTAGTAATCATGATGCTTTAGTATCTGGATCTTTGCAGAGAAGAACTCTGAGAGTGATAGAGCCTGGAGGTGCAGGTGATCTGAATGTTAGGAAATTCTCCCTCTTATTTCATGTTTTGCTGCAGATTCCATTTTGAAATTATCCAATTTTAATTGTGTCTTCTAGTCTCTCTATAGTAAGTTTTAAGGACATGAAATAAAAATTGTCTGTCTGAGTAGATGGCAAAATTGGTGAGGTAAAGCGAGGAAGCCTGGAGAGTGGCTGTTGTCAAACTGAACCTTCTTCCTTGGGGAGGTGGCGGGGGAGGAGAACGTATAGCAGCAAACCTTACTATACATATAGACTCTGCATAATGCACGTATTAACATCCTGCAGAGTCCAATCCAAAACAAAGCTCAAAAGGTTGCTAAGAGAAGTAGGCAACTTATGAGTTACACTGGTATCCAGTGGTGCAGGTAAAAGGAAAGGTGAGTGTTGGAATACTGTATTACAGATGTGCAAATTGCTCATCACTGGGAATCTAACCAGCTCTGTGCTGAGCTAGCTGCAATTAGTGCGCATGTCGATATGGAAAGAATTATTTACCCCCAAATCAAACCTCCTGCCCGTTAGAAACCTCTCAGTGCACCCAAGTAGGCTCCAGCRTAGTTCAGTGCAGTATGGCTGGATACAGGACAGTGGGTGTGAGGGTGAGCACTGATGTATCAGCGTTGACAGGAGAAAAACAGGCATGTGAGACTTGGGAGGAGCTCCTCAGTCAAGTCCAGCTCCGTTTTCTCTCGGACACTGTGTCAGGTATTCTCAACTGCACTCAACCTGGGACTGTCTTTCCCACATCCCCCTGAGCTCCCTGACGCTACATCAGATGTGCAGAATTTTAGGGAGCGCTTGTCTTAATTTCACTCTAGAAAGCAACAGGGGTTTTGTTTGTTTGTTTGTTTTATTTTTACCAAATGGCCTCATATAGGAATGTAGGATAGACATATTATTTGGATAACTTTTTTTAACAATGAGCATTAATTTAGTTACATTTAATCATTGGTTTTGCTCACATTTAAATGCAGATATGGCAGGTACATGTCTTAACAACAGAAATGTTTTTTTCCTCTTTTTTCCTTCCCTTCAGATTCCACCAATTTATTAATCCTCCAGACTCTTTGCTGCCTCCTCAGCCCCCCTCCGCACACATGAGCACGTTTAAGGCACCTTATGCTCCTGCTGCCTCCTCTGCCGCTGCTGTGGTGCGCTCACTGTGAGCTGCCTCCCATTTACACTGGGAGGAGGAAAACGAAGCGCTTCCTAATTGCACCAGGCGTTTAGGGATAGAATCAAAAGCGGAAACACTAAGGCATTAATATCTTGAATTGGTGCTCCTGGCTTTTGGGCAGGCTGGATCAGGATGGCACAACCCGAACTGGCCAGCAGCTTGCTGTCAGAGGGTCTCGCCAGCTCCTCTCCCCTGCAGAGGGAGAGCCTCCAGCTCCTCCTGCCCCTGCTCTTCCCCCCCCAGCTCCCTTGAACTCCAAATGAGGCCCAGCTGTCCTAATGGCCTCGGGCAGTGTTAGGAAATCAGCTGCCCAGTGCTGGCTCCCTGGCGCTGGTCTCCGGGGCTCCCAGCTTCCCCCACCGCAGCCCAGCAGGACCCCCGGCCACTCTGCCCTCTGGTACCTCCACCTGCCCCGTCTTGCACAAACGCATCCCCGACAAGCCTTCCTCCTGCTCCGCTTCCATGCTGCAGAGACCAGTGCTCACACACATTGCGGTTCCTAAGCTTTCCTTTACTTGGCGTTTCCAACTGCAATCTTGTTTTCTCTTGGCAAGCTGGAAATGTCCTCCAGTAATATTAACCAATCTTCTCAGGTAAATCCACAACAATTGCCATCCACAAGCAAGTCTCTTCGTATAGATTCCAGGGAGGCAAATTAAATAGGCTTGGCCAGCATTTTTGCTGTGTGCATACTATATTTTATTAATAGTTTCCCGTCAAAATGAAAATAGTTGGCATAGATTGTATACAACATATAGGTTGTAGAAAACATGGAGGATGAGCAGACTTCAGGCAGATGATGTGCTGTGGGAATGCAAATATTTTTATTCTTAAAGATTGATTCATTTTTATTATGGTATTTTAACTAAAGTCTTTTCATTTGACTACATTCCTGAAATCCTACCTTAAGCACATCATACCTGACATGAAATTCCACAGCACAGAAATGAAATTTTACGGTATGCAATTTAATGATATAATAATTTGTCATGATTTCACTGACATTTCTGGAAATATCATCACTGATTTCAGTAAAACCAGGATTTCAGTCACTTAGCTGTTTTTCATCAGCTCTTTGTTCAAAGGCACCTGACAGGATTTAGTGTACTGCAACCTTAATTATGCTTCAGTGTAACTTTTTCCCTAACTCACTTTGTAGTTGTGTGTTTGAACACACTCCCTGACATTCCAAATTTAATGAATATAGAATTAAAAAGAAAATCTACTTGTGTTAAATACTTTATTGCTGAAATACCTGAATGTGTCACGTTAAGAAATTGTGTTTATCTCTATATTGTCTCTGGTTGGGGTAGGGAAATGCTGTTGCCCCAAAATTTATTAAAAGCGGGTCTAAGTCAGAGATGTGGAATTCTTAGCCCAAAGTTGTATAAAGTCTCTAAGTGAACAGGGAACTGAGCTTCTCTCCCAGGTGGAGGTGAGTAATTAGATAAGCTTCATGCCTATGTATTCCAGTAGTATAGTAATATTTAGCTCTTAGATATTTGTCTATACCAGCAGATCTCAAATGCTGCTGCAAGTGGCTGTCATCATTATTGCTCTTTTACAGGTGGCCCTGAGGACCTTGAGCAACCCAGTGACAAAGCAGGAGTGGAATTGTAGGTTTTCTAAATGCCAACTTATCTTCTTGGCCAAGGTCTCTTCCTGGTCATAGGGCTAGGTGACATCTAGTGAAGGGAAGTACAAAGATAACATTATAAAGTTTTGTACTTTTCTATCGATTTAACTGGGGAAAAGTTAACCTCTGTTGAAATAAAATTCTCCAAAAATGCAGTCATGTATTCAGAATATTGGAAAATGTTAGATTGCTGTTTCTTTGGAACAGATGTCATATGGTATAATGATCCAGCAAAGTGGTAAATTTCATGTTTCAGTGAGTCTCCCTCAGCTCATTGTAAAACTTCCATGGCCATCCTGCTGTGAAACGTTTACATTTGAGAGTCTATATCCTAATGCGGGGAGCACAGGCTGTGGGCTGTATAACGTCACCCAAGGAGAAGTAATGGTCTGTTTGTGCTTGGATATTTCATGAAGTTCATAAATTCATCATTGTTATAAACATAAATGTTAATTGTCAAAGCAGATATTTAAATGATTGTTTTCACTAGACTCATGTAAAGCATAGTTTAAAATAAAAACATTTCACAGCATTTGCTGTGTATGGTTTGGATGTTATTTATTTCTCTCTTTTTTTACTTACATCTTCTGTTGTAAGAGTATAATTAGACAATTTTAATTATATGGATGAGACTACATATAAATCATAGTGTTACATTGAAGATAAGAGGTAAAGACCCTGAAAAGACAGAACTGACCTTCTGCATAATTTCAGTTAATATTAGCAAGAGCAAAAATTCAAGTTATTGGATGTCTCTATGTATTATTTCTCTGCAAATGATGGCATACTGACAAGTAAAATTATGTTAACACAGTTAGACAACTAGTCATGAAGCCAAACTTGTCGTTTTTAATTTTCTGTGTTACGTACCCTTCTGTAGTCTACTCTGAAAATCCTAAAAAATATGGTGATAATGATTTTATCTACCTTTCATTAAATTCTACACCAGGCAGGTTCTTGAGGCTGTTGAGAGGCCATGTATGCAGAAGACACAAAGCAGTGTGTTGGAAATGTGCTAAAAGCTGTTATTAAAACAAGAGGACACAGTCTACCAGATTGAGAGAGAAATGTGAACGTGTAGTACTAGTTAGAGGTGTTATTTTCATAGCATACTTTCTTACTAACTTTGTATCACTGTCATGGTGGATGTTAACGAGACCTCACTCTTCATTTGTAAATGGTCTGCATATGCATTTTCCCACCCCCTTATCAGATGTTTTCTTTGTGTTTTTAGATCATGGGGAATTCATATGCAGGGCAACTAAAATCTGCCCGTTTTGAAGAAGCTCTTCATAACTCTATAGAAGCTTCTCTGAGATGTAGCAGTGTTGTCCCACGGCCAATCTTCTCACAGCTGTACCTGGATCCTGACCAGCCTCCTTTCTTGCCGGAAGGTAACCATGAAAGTATGGCACATTTCAATTGTTGTTTTTCTGTGTGAGAAAAGGGTGGGATATGTTTCATTAAAAAAACAAAAAGCCGCACAGCAGTTCATTGTGTGACACAAAATCTGAATCTTGGGCCTCATTAAGGAGAAAGAATGGCATGCTGGTTATTTTAAAAGGAGCTAAATGCAAGTACTGATGAAAAGTTTATTTTGTTTTTTATTCTTGCTCAGATGTGAAGCCAAAGGTAGAAGAATTGGATAAAGAGCTAGTACATCGCTATTCACAAAATGGAAACCTGGACTTTTCTACCAACCAAACTGTTAATGAAATGGAAGATGAAGAGGAGGATGAAGACATGTCAGATTCAAGTAGTCCACCCATCCCATATTCACAAAAACCTGCCCCGGAAGGGTCTTGCACTACTGATGGTTGGTGTCCATTCTTTTACATGTATGATCTTTACAACTAATTCTCAGTATAATGCATAGTCTCTACAGTTAGAAACTTTTGAGCTAGAAAGTCTGGAAACACAGTTTATAGTCAAAGCCTTAAATCTGAGAAAATACAGAATAAGAGGACTTGTTTCAGGACATAAAATGTAATGTATTATTTGAAAGCAGGGTCTAAGACTTGCTGTGGCACTTTATTAGTTTCTGAAAGCCCCTTATTTTCTTTGGTCATCACTGGTTTACTGTCCTCAAAGAAGTTGCATAAGTCAGCATCAGTATGGCTGGTTCTCAATCTATCCCTAAATTATTCTCAGAAACATTGGCAAAGCTGGATTTAGTTGCTTCCATCTAGAAGGCAGAAGGAAGAGTTTAGAGAGAGAAAATGGAGAAGCGACTTGGCGTTCCTTCTGCTGGGATAAGGGGTATGGCAGTGGAAGCTTGTCAGTTTTATCTTTGCCACCTGCCTGCTGGACATTGCTAGTTTACCCTGAGCTGTCCTGATGTTGTTCTAGATAAGCAAAGTTGTTGACAGTACTATTTTCGTTTGTTTTTAAAATGTGTTAAAGAAAGGGTCAGATCATTATGAATATACCTGTTGGACCAAGTAAACTTGATGTAATTGGTTCATCTTATCTCATAATTGTGCTATTCTGAAGATTTAACTTCCTTAAAGAAGGAAGATCTATTCATATTTATTAGATATGCTACTCTTAAAAACAACTCCTGCCCCTCTCAAACCCTTGGAAACAAACAACCCTTCCCACCAGGTCCAAAACCCATTCTTGACATTTTATTCAGTATCTTCCTGAATTGTGGGCGTCCTTGTGCAGAGGTCATAAAAAGTTGTAATTTGTAGAATGGTTTTGTACCTTATTATAGTGTATGGTTATRTGCAGTGATAGAAGTAAGCACTAGTGACTGGTAATCCTTCGACATTTTGGGGGGGTAATTGGTGGCAAATGTTGATGGTTTTGCCTTTACCCCTTCTGAATGCARCTTATATAAGCATGTTTACTCTCCATAACAATGTACCTCCAGTTCCCTGTAATACAAAGGATAGAAAGGCTGGCTGCTATGGGAAGCTGGGGAATATTCTTGGGAGAATTTGTTATTCACACAGAATTGTGTGTGCTATCCTTTGGAGGCTTGTAAATTGGTAGGAGCAGAGAAGGAGATGTATTCCTAGGAAGGTATTCTCAATTGAGACAAGCATCAGTAAAGGCTGCAAAATCTGTGGAGAGCAGGAGCAGTTCTAATCACTTCTGTTAAAGAAATGTAAAATGAACTGGGCAGGATGCAAAGGAGAACCAAGGAGTTCTATCTAACAAGGCTCTTGGCCTACCAGGACAAAAGCTGAGATGGTGTATGCTTACACCTTCTAAATATATCAAGGATAAAACACTAAGGAGGGAGAAGAGCCGGTCATGCCAACAGGGCCCTGCAGAAGTGTAATGGATGCATAAAAAGGTTGTGAATTCAGGTTAAAGGTTTAGGATTCTTTAACTATTGGTGACACGATTCTGGACCAGCCTGCCAGTAGTGGGAGTGGGGCTCAAAACCTTATCTGGTTCCAAGGCCACCATTCATTCAATTGTGAAAGAGCTTTTTATATGACATCAAGAGATCTTTCTCAGTCCCACTCACACATTCTGGTGATCCCTTGTTGCACTTGCACGCCCAGACAGAAATGTTAGTTGTGAGCTTCCAGTTAAGTGTCTATGTCCTTACTTGAGATGTGACCTTTCATCCACGTGCAAACTGTTCCATGTTCGCCAGTGCCTTTGCYGTCTCTGCTCAGGATTGCTTCATAAGGCTGCCCTGCCCAACGTGGCAGTGCAAGGAGGTGCTCACTGTCAAGAGCTCACTGCAATGCAGACCTCTATGCTGTGGCTGCATATTGCATGTCACAAGGTTATGCCTAGTTATGCTATAGTTACATAATATATGTAATTATATGCTCATGTATATATGTAATGTTATGCTTTTTAGTATGTCCTGGAAAAAGGTGACCTTCCAGAGGCAGTTCTGTGTTTTGATTTTTATCTAGAAGTCTTTTATGATCAGAGCACCCTAGAAGAAAGTTTCCTATGTTACATCGCAGAATTTTAGGATTGTTCATTAGTCTTTGTCAAGTTTACCATTCTGAATTTACAAAACCTGTCTTGCTCTTCAATGTTGTTCTCAAGGAGCTAATTTAAGAGAGCAGTGGTTTTGTATCTGGAAGAGGAAAGGAAAATACATTTTTTTAAATACTGCTAATGATCTGCTAGGACAGTTTTACATAAGTGTTTAAAACACCCAGGTTCCCAAACATTCATGCTGCACGCCGTATCTCAGCAAGATATTAATCTGATAGCTCATCTTTCATCTCATGAATATGCCCTTCCAGAGATGTAAGACAGGATCGCTGCCATTGTTTACATTCCTTATCTTAGTTATTTAATTACAAAGATAAATAACATTAGGAAAATGTTAAATAATACTGATAGACTAATTGAAGTCACTGTAAGCATTTGGATGCTTTAAACTAAGCATGTATTTAATTGCTTATCCAAGAGCAAAATATTGGTACTAGAACCTGCAGTTCATAGCTCCGCTTGCTGTAAAACCCATCTCCCGCCTTTTAGCACAGATGGGGTGAAACCTTTTTCCCTTTTAAGGTATTTGTGCTGTTTGCTTTTCCTGAATTCAGGATTTATGCCATAACCATCATATTATTTTCTGTGGTAAATTGTTCTTTTATTCAGATGGCTGAGTTGTCAGTCACATGGGTGCAGAAAGTAGATCTTAATGCCTTTATTCATCAGTTAAAAAAATAAGTGCCTCACAAGTGACAGTTTGTTGGATGTTCCTTCTTAGCTGGCCATAATATTAGATCCCTTAACTCTCCTGTTAGCCCATTGGAAAGAGCAAATGCATTTGCCATTGATCCTATTAGTCATAAAGGTAAAGACTTCGTAATCAAGAAGAATAATGGTATTTGGGGGATTCACTTATTTTCAGGGGCTTTTTTTTCTGCTCAGCACAAACTTTTGTAACTAACTTACCCGTTCTGTGAAAATAAGGTCTTCATTTTCATACAGGTACCTCAAATATGCAACAAAATAATACAAGAAGCTGTTCTGAACCACTTGTTTGCTGTAGCTTTAAAAGAGGTTATTTCTAATTTGTGGAATAGCATTTTATGCAAGCTGTGGGAAACACAATAGTAGCACCTTTCTTTTGTTAGTAAATCCTCAATTTACCTGATGCTTAAAGAAGGGCCAAGGTAGTTTCAGAAGCAATTAGGTAAGCAGGTACTTAACACCTGATCAGTTACTGTGAAGTTACAATAGCAAGTGACAGTGACCGGTAATTCATATGTAATTCTTGGAAGCTAATTCGTTATGCAAATACCCCATTTATTGCAGTACAACAAGGGGCTGGTACCCCACATTGAAACTACTTCTTGTTACTGGTGGGGAAAGGGAAAATATATGCAAATTTCAATTTAAGAAGATTCCAGCACTTCTAGGAGTTGACAGTTGTGGGGATATATTTTTATTTGCAGGAAGATGGGACTGGATTAATGTAAATGAAGTGATGTTGGAGAATGTAAATGTGCTTCTCAGAAGCAAAAACTAATGAATTTTCTTTCAAAGAAATGCAGATAATGTCTGTAAAAGCTACTCATTATTCTTTTTTGTGAGTGCTCTTGTTATTTGCAAATCTCTAATCAGAATATAAATGCCTGTTCTTTATTTAAAACAAAGCTGAGATCCTGTGGGAAGATGATTTTTTTAATGGAACAGCTCAGCTGTGTGCTTTTACTTTTTATAATTACACATTGATAAACAATTTCATAAAGAGAAGCTGGTTTGTTCTAGTGGCTCATGGGTTTTCTCCTGTTCATACTTAGATGTCCGTAAAAGGTACATAGGTAAATGTGACGCTGAAGTGCCATTCTTTTTTCTTTTAGGAAATAAATATTCATTCTTTCATTCTTTTAAGAGTTATATGTGTTAGTGCTGCTTGACATAGAAATTCAGGTGCAAACTCAATTATAAATTAATAATTAATAATAAATGTAAATGGTTTTTGCATGTTCTAAATCTTAAACATGGGCTGCACAAGTTCTGCTTGTACAGAGCCATCATGTCTTTCCTAATGTGTTATCTCTCATAGATAATTAACTATCAATGCAAAATCATGCAAAACAGAAAAAAAAGGTTTGGGGTCTCTGTGTTGCTTGCTAGTTAGAAAAACACAATTTTATACGTATAAATATAGCAGAGAAAAGGGTTAATCCCTCCTTCCTCTCCCCACAGTCAGTTACTTGCTTCCAAATTAATGTTTCTCACATGGAATTTTCTCATTCAGTTTAAAAAAACAGCAGGAACTTAAAACTCGAAGAGTGATTTGGAGCCCCAAAAGCCAAGGGAAAGAAGGATAATGAAGGGCTCTTGAACATACCATCCGCTTGCCTTTGAAGGAAAATTCAAGACTTTTACTGCAAGAAGCAGATTTGCATTCTCTCCATACCTCCTGGTCGAAGTCAGCCCCAGCTGTACCTGGCCAAGCTCCGCAGCCCTCCCTGGCTCTCTTGTGGCAGCTGTTGAATAAACAAGAGAAGAGCCCCTGGAGGCTCTGAGGGTCTGTCTGTGCTGCCCCCTCTTGCTGCGGCCCATCGGGATCCCTTTCCCCTCTGCAGAAGGGGAGCCAGAGGAAACCTTTTAGTGTCAGCCCTGTTACTTGTCTCGCTCCCTCAGAAAACGAGGTTTCGGCAGTTCCCTGCGAGCTCTGCTGCCCATCTGTCGGTAAGCTGGTAGCTACTTTCTGCCACTTCTGGCAGAGAGGTAGAGATCCTAAAGGTACTGAATTTCAGCAAGATCTCTGAAGTTCAGGAGCTGGTTGGATGACATCGGTGTCCCCAAACTGATGTCCCCTGGGGCAGGAAAGTAATTATAGCTCTCCTCTTACACAGCCTGAACATTACAGAGGCATGTGGTGGCCAGCCAGTCTACACATACATACCTCTGATCCAGAGATGTCGCYGACCAAAGCAGGGGAAGATGCTGGAGGAGATTGTGCAAGGAGGAAGAAGGGCAACATGGAAGGGATCTGAGAGCACTTTGGGTGGAGTAAGAGACGATACAGGGGGTAAATCTTAGGTATTGTTTGCAGATTAGACAGGATGCAGCATTTCTACAGTACAGCCCTACATATCTTAAACGGTGGGAAATATTAAATATATTCAGATCAACAGTCTCTCAGGTAAGAGGCTGCTGTTACCTGTGATAGCAGACTGAGATGCATCAGTTTGTTTCAATGGGTACTGCTAAGATGTTACCGAATAATGCTTATAAACTCGTTAAGATGTTGTGATGTTGTGGTGGGTTTCCTTAGGGTTTTCCTGCACCTTTTCCCCTGGGGACTTATGCAGAATGGTGATGTGCAGCTGCTCTAAGTGTAGCTGAAGTTGTTTTGCTCCTAGCCTGGATGATAGCAGAGTCTTTGCTTCCGTCTCAGATGTTGTGGAGTGCTGGAGCATTGCTTCATCTCACTGGGGCATCAAAACCCTCAAGGAGCCAAAGAGGCTCTAAGTTTCTCATATGATCTTCAGCCCTCTCAATGTCATCTGCTCTTTCTGAAAGCAAGTCTATATTGAAACATAACTGTTAACAACATTGACAACCAAAATCCTGCTTTCTTTGGCGTCCTAGTATTGCTGTTACTAACAATTAATTCAGAAGCCTCTTTTTAAACACTGTGCTTCTGGGCATTTCCTGAAAATTTTTAGGTAGAGACAAGGATAAAGAGTAATTGTGTAAAAGCACAGGTTTAAATCTGTCTTGAAATCTTACCGCACTTGCTGTTTCATAATCCTTATCTACAGATTTCCTGTTTGCCCACATTGTCAGCAGTGGGTAATTTTTCTATTTTATATCTAGACGTAGAATGGTATTTTCTAAGCATGTCAGCTACTCAGATTTCACTGAATGCCTAAATATTTAAGGCCAGTTTTGAAAATTCTGGACATAGTACCCAAATGGCATAAACATTTGAATAAGCAAATTCTATTTTGAATGTAAGGGAGTTTTGTTCCTATGTTTATCTGCAACTGTTTCTTTCTAAATTACATTGAAAAGTCTAGATAATACTTAGCCTGATACCCAGCCTTCCATTTGATTAGGATCAATATGTTTCTAAGGAATACACTTAAAAAGAGTTTAACATACTAATATCAAATTACAGCTAATCGGAAGAGAATAAATTTTGCTTTAAATATGCAGTTTTAATGCTTTTCCCCTAAAACATAGGTTCCTTCTTATTGGTAAGTTATCACTAAAATCTGCTGATTTATAAATAAAAACTTTAGGCACTTCATTTTAATACATTGGCTGGAAGAAGGCATGTGAGGGGAGAATCCAAGCTAGCTTTCAGCTCGAGTGAGCTGCTGCTGGAACTGAGCTGATTGAGTAACTGAAGAAACTATTCAGCCAAGAACTGGTTCAGCAGATTGTGGGTGTAGGCACAAGACTGAACCTGTGTTGGACCCTGTTTTCAGCAAGCTGCTGCTTGCCAGGTTCATGCTAGCTCACTCTGTGCATTCCACTTTGCGCACGCTCTTTGCCTGGTACAGTTCTGAGATAAAAACAAAAAACAACATTAGCTTTCACTATCTTTGCTGAAGTTTTAAACTATGGGTTTTAGCGCAGTGGGTAAGAGTGCAGACAGATATTAATAATGGCTGAGGTGGCTGCTGGTTAAGCTGTGATCACATTGTGTTTCCAGATGTTTAGTCAGTGTCTTTCTCCAGTGGTTTGACTTTTCTTTACAATTTCTGTAACAACTGTGGACTACTTGAGTAATATTTTAAATTAAGTGTAAGTAATACATGTTAATAGCTGAAGTCCTACTAGATACTACAATAATTTCAAATTTAGTTTGATATGTTTGTTTTTAACAATAATGTTAAAACAGGACATACTATGATTTTTATTTTCTTTCTTTTGAAATATTCATTCATGCAGATGCATGCCTGTGTTGTCTATGTTGTGATATTTCTATGGCTGTAGTGAAAGAGTCACGGTCAATGGATAAATGTGTGATGTCTTTGGACATCCTGAAATAGGAGGGGTTTCCACCAGCTGCTGCTGGGAGAGGTGTGAGGCCAGACTGTAGCACTGATCTTACAGCTGGAGAAGTGAGAATTGGAGGGGGACACAACATAATAGTCTGGTTCTTCATAAAACTTGGTAGTGCTTTCATTGACTGCTGCCTAAGGGAAGTCGGAAAGCCTGGTGTGATCATATCCTTTCCTGTGGAGGAAGCCACGCAACTGTTGCTTTCTCTCACACCTGTCATTTCCTTGCTTGAAAGTAGRAGTTGCTCAAGAAGAATAATATGATGGAGCTGTACTAAAAAGTGACAGGTGATTGTGAACCCTTAAGTCCAGTGCTGAAGCTAATGGAAGAGTCTTTGAATGTTGTTAGTTTACTTAGTCAAAAGAATTTAACTTTGAAGTTGGTTTTGGTATGAGCAAAAGATTGGACCAGATGGACCTCCAGAGGTCCTGTAATTGCTCTGTGATTCGAAGTGCCCTAAGCTGTCCCATCCAACCTTTTGAAAATCCCCACTGTGGCTGCTTGGTGGGTGGCTGCCAAGCTCACCCTGAGTCCTGAGCTCGCAAGGGCCCCATTGCGGTGGCCGGCCACAGCTCTGGGCTGCCCTGTTGTGCTTTTTTGTGTGTTCCAGCCTGCCATCTGCTCGTTGCAGGACGTGGAACAGCAGAAGCTTGCTCCAGTCCCCGGTTTTGCCCACTTCTGCTGCTGGCTTTAGCCCTACATTGACCAGTAGCACAAGAACAAACGTTATGTTCTTATTTTGTGTGCATATATGTATTTGGGTGGGAAGAGAACTAATTGGAGACTTGAAGTCATGCAGTCCATTGAGACTTCAAGAGACTCAATTGGAGACATACAGAAAACACGCTGTACATCTCCAGAATCAGTGAATTAATCTTTTGCTTGCTGGAATTCCTAAAACGTATAAACAAGTTAAAAATTAGATTTTAAAATACTTTTCCTTTAGTAGTGAGTACTAAACTTCAGTCATCAATTTTTATCATTCCTTTGTGTTACTTAGTGATGTTTATGTACCAATGCCAGCCTGTTACAAGCAACAAAGACAAAAATGGTTCTCTTGAAAAGACTGTAAACTAAAATTTGGCAAAGAAAAAATATTATTTGGGATGTTTTAAGAGCTGTTTTCTGTTACAAAATCACAAACTTTCCTTCTTATTTTGGATGTTTTTTGAAAAATTGAGTTTCTGAGCCACTTGATTTCTAGTCTTTAGAGACTTATTTCTCTTCGCCTGAATGGGTTCAGGATCTCTTTGAAATAATGTTTATCTGTTGTCTCTGAAACCCTGAGCTAGTGGATCTGATGAGATGCTATCTCAATTTCCTCTATTTCCCTTGAAAAGAATATATTAAAACCCCCAGTTACAGCATCAAGTTGTGAAGCCCCGTTTGCTTTTGGAACTGATAAAAAGAAGAAAATTAAACAAAATCTTTTGAAGATTTATCATTTGTTTTGGTTTGTTTTGTAGGTTTTTGTCAAGCAGGCAAGGATTTACGGTTAGTATCTCTGTGTATGGAGCAAATTGATATCCCAGCAGGCTTCCTGTTAGTAGGAGCCAAATCTCCCAACCTTCCTGAGCACATTCTAGTCTGCGCTGTTGACAAGCGGTTTTTGCCAGATGATCATGGAAAAAATGCACTTTTAGGTAAGAGATTTTTTTTTTCTTCGTGCCATAATAATTCAGAGAAAAAGGTCAGTTCAAAATTATCTAAAGTCATTTCAGCTAATGACCTTATATTAGAAATATGTTGAGGACAGGCTTGTTTTTATTAAATGAAATCCGTAGCTGAACCTGCCTTAAAAGCCCATTTTAAAACAAGTCCCTGATTCCACAATTAACCACAATCGAAGCTCGGTGATTTCTGTGTGGGCAGAAGTCAATTGTAGCCCTGGCATTCTAAATGTGAACTATCCACATATTCTTTATCTCTGCTGATGCTTACAGCATTTTCATTTAAGAAGAAATATGCTCATGCAGCTGTAGAAGATGAGCTATCTATTTTTCTGTGGATTAAGGGACAAATTCTGCCCTTGGCTCCACCAGGAACATTGTTCTCAATAGGAGCTCTGAGGGCAGTTTGCCTCTCAAAATCTAATACATAGGGGAAAAAAAAAMCCCATTTATGTCATAATTGGTTACATTTATGAGCTTTAACATTTTGATACAAGAATGCTTCTTGGTGATTGAAGACAGGCATATGTGCACCTAGATTTCCTGCCTGGCTCACAACTGGTACACATTTTAACAGGCTAGTAAAAGTGATTTAATGTATTTTGGCTCCTTAAGCCTGTTTTGAATTTACTCTCTCCTTTCTTCCTCCAGTCATTGTGCTGCCTAGAATATATTCAGAAAGACCTTTCAACAGGGAGGAACTTACCATAAAGCATAAATACCCTGATTTAACCACACTGTTTAAATTCTGGTCCAGACTAGCAATATTTTGCATATCTATTGAAAACACCTCCTGTTTGTACTTACGAGCTTTAATGTTATTTCTCCCTTAAACCCATTTAATATGCTACTACACACTGTAAACCTTTGGACCTAAGGCAGAAATCCCACTGGCCTGAGTTAGATGGGAGCTGTGGTATGATGTGCCCTTGCTGGGTACGGCTGGGGACATGGGATCGTGGGGTACTCTGGTGTATACTGCCATCCTCAGAGGAGCAGCTCCCCCACTGAGCRGGGGAAGTGTCAAGAGTTGATCAGTAAGAACTATCTGGTGTTTAGTCTGATTAGATGTGGTACTACTTGTCTTTGTTGGTAAGCCTTCCTTGCCCCCCCCCCCCAGTTTTGTATCCATCTATCATCTCTGATATCATTTGATAATGAGCCTAGTGACTCACAACTCTGCTCTGGCATTGCTGATGTTACATACCTAAGTGCCTCTAGGCCTGTGTAACTGGTACCTATGAGCAAAGAATTGACTCAGTAGCTCTGTGAGACCCTGATGACTGTTTCTGATAACTATGGAGGTGCACCAATAGTTCCTGTGGGTTGCAGGGGAGAAGGGAAGGACTGATTCAGTCCCAGGAGAAACAGGATGAAGAAATCTACTTCTTGGCATCCTCAGCAACATGATGGTAAAAGATGATAATGAGGCACGGTAAGGCTAAAGACAATGGCCTAATTGATAAGAGTTTTATGGAAAATGCATTTTGTCAAAAAGACTGAATATCTTTTTCATAAAACTACGAATTTGGCTGACACTTGAGTGTAGGAACCAGTATTCTCTGAGGTGCTTGGCGTTGTGGAAAATAATGATACTAGTGAGGATGAAAAATTGGTTCTGTTACAGATCTTGAACTGATGGAATGGAAAAAAACAAAAATAAAGCATTTCTATTAGGTAGTCATCAGCCAAGCACTATTAGAAATCATTATTGATGTTCCAGAAAGAATATAAAATATTTTTTCCTTAAGGGTTGAAAGTGATTCAGAGATGAGTGAGGTGGCAAATAAGCCAGAGGAGTTTAATTGTTCAGCATTAGATAATAGAGGGCTTATTCAAACAAAGATTTTAAGGCAGGCCCATTTCAGAACATGCCCTGTGCTTTGTTCTAGGAGATGTTAGACTGCTGCCGTCTATGTGCAAACATTGCCATTAACATAGTTGTGAATGGCGCTGGAAATAAGGATGCATATAGTCTTCATTCTGGACCCTGTCTTCCAGACCTCAACTCAAAATTTCACCCCCTTCTGTGAAACCATGTTGGAAACATTGCAGAAAGCAGTCTTCTGCCATTATTCCTAAATATGTTACTTTCATGAAAGGTTGTAGGTTTTTAAAAAACATTCTGAAGCACTCCTAACTTTTGCCATGACAATCTTGACATTAAATGATTGCTTTTACGATCTTAATAAGCTGTAAGGTCCAGCTTACTTGGAAAGTACCTTGTATAAGGAGTCTCGGAGAAAATTCAATAGATATTAAGGTTAATTTTAGCCACATGAAGTTGTAGTGGCTATTATGGGTTAGCCACTGTTTTGAGAGAGGGAAGCATGCGGCTTGGGTCCTSTGTTTTTTAATGTAGAAATGTGGAAGCAAAATAGTCAACCTCATAGAAATTTCCTAGCCTGGCATCATAGCTTCCCCCCTTCAAGTAGTTGTTTCTCTCTGCACTGTGTAGAGTGGAAAATTGGTGGTAGGATTTTGGTGTAAGTTAGTATGACCTAGAAAGATGGAAGAGTTTCAGAAAAGCTAAGACTAAAACCTGCCTGTGTTTGGCTGCTTCCTGACACGCATGTGCTGAGCAAGGCATCTACAGAAGCTGTCTGGCTGGAGGCATCCAGTCGCTCTGAACTGGATGTGCAGGTAGGTTAAAATGGCCTTATTCCTAGCAGATAGCACAAGTCATTTAATCTGTGTGTATACCTTCTGCTTCATTCTTCCAGGATTTTCTGGGAATTGTATAGGCTGTGGAGAAAGAGGATTCCGATACTTCACGGAGTTTTCCAATCATATCAACTTGAAATTAACCACTCAGCCAAAGAAGCAGAAGCACTTAAAGTACTACCTAGTAAGAAGCTCCCAAGGTGTACTGTCAAAGGGACCCCTTATTTGCTGGAAAGGTAATTAAGGTGCCCATTCACTTAGGGTTTTTTTTTCATATTAGTGTGATGTTGAATGAAAAATTGAAAGTTGCTGTTGAAAATGTGTGCATTCAAAAGTAACTGTGGAAGATTAATTTCTTTACTGCTTGAAGGAAGAATTCCGACTGATTTCAGTGAAGTCTGGATTTTGCCAAAGAGGTTTATTTAAGTCCTAATAGTAACCATGCAGTCATAAATGGTCTTCCTCCATCTCCCTATGCTTTCAGTGGGAGCCCTAAATCTACCCTTCTTGGGATGTGCAGCCATCTTGGTAGAAGAAATAAGGCTGCTCAGTCTGCTGATTCTTTTCTGTGCCTGAAGCAAGATGACTCACAGCCAGGGCTCCAACATCGGCTTTCCACTGATACTCATCTTAGCAGGTGCAATTCAATCTGTCTAATGCCTGAGGACAGCTAGCACGCCATAAGATTAAGAAAGCTCAGGTCACTGATCTCAGGGAAAGAGGAGAAATCTTGCATACTCTTGCCATTTATGGTGTGTTTTACACTTGGGCTTACCCTCTTCCGGAGCAGCCTGTGCAATGTTGTTATGTGCTAAAGAGATGACATTTGTGACCCCAAGGCAAGGTAGCCATGGGGTCTGTTTTTGGAGAATGCAGGTTTTTGGAGCTAAAGCCATGCAAAGACTAAAGGAGAGAATGATTTACCTACTTTCTATCTACTAAGTTGGTATATATGCAGGCTGCTTGTCTTCCTCAGCTGTGATCTCACTCAGTAAAGACAGAGTTTGATCTGGTGCCTGTTGCCAAAAAGGATGATGTGAGGAGAGGAGAAGCTCCACAGGAGGACTGACACGCATCTGAAGAGTCACATCCTCATGTGAATGGCAGCATGACACCAGAGAGAGATGGTTATCACCGAGCTGTATGAGTGATTATAGTACTGTATCAGTTAGTGGTTCAAAGGGATCCTGGCTTCAGCTGCTTTTCTCAGTTACGAGTATAATTAACTACTGCTTTAGAGTGGATATGTTTTTCACAAAAACTACAGAAAGATTTAACTTGGTGGTCTCTTTTTGAAGTTCCAAATACAGAAAAAGGAAACCTTATTTTAATTTTGGAATCCTTTTTCTGAAACCCCTTCCTGATGCTCATGTAGTTGGGGTTGGTGTGTGTCCTGGTAAACGCTGCCAGGGGTAACGCACATGTGGAAAAGGCAGATACTGGGGTCGCTTTTGGTTATATGCTGATTGCAAGTGTTTTGAGCACCCATGAAAGTTTAGAAAATCGACCAAGAATCAACCTCATGGGCATTATTTTGATAGGCTCTATCTCCATATTGCTACCATCCATCTGGTAACCCTTCACCCTTTACTTACATTAAAGGTCAAATTAGAAGAAGAKAAATGCTTTTAAACACTCCCTTCTCTTCAAACAAAACCTGATTAGATCTCAGTTTTAAAAATGGATTAATGTGTCATTTTTAAGGTGACTTTCTCCTGCCTCAACTCAGTTTTCATCCAGACAGACGCTCACAGCGCTGAGATCTCCCTGAAGGTTTTGTGGAGGCATACTAGGAATCTGGGTTTCAGCACAATTTCTCCTTTTAAAGGGCAACATATGATGGTTTGTATAAAGGTTGTGCCACAGAAGTCACTGAGTGTTTCCTGGGATATGTCCAATACCTTCAAATCTCTTGGAAGCTGCGAACTGAGGGCTCTTGCCATTTTGCAGCATCTGGTCTGTATTTGCCTGGCCCTCTGAGTGGCCCCCAGGGAGGTTTTCTTAATTAGAAGACAAAGTTGACTAAACTGCGAGAGCCGTATTTTCGTTTATGCTGCCATTTGCCGCTGTTTGTTGTACGTGCTGTATGTATGCTTTTAACATTTTGTCACCTTTCACCACCGTGTTGCTGAACTTTCCTACTGGAAGGCAGGCCTTGTTAATATGTACTGTAGCTGCTTCGTTTGCAGAATGTAGAAGCAGGCAATCATCTGCTGCTAGCCTCTCTGCTAAACCAAATTCTTCGGTGTCACCGTCCACGACCCCAGAGGGTGGATCAGCTAATGGATACAAATCAGGGTTCACTCAGACAGGTAGGAGCTGAAAGTGCTATAAAGATAACCATTGGGGGTGGTAAGTTACCTCAGATATTGGTGGTTCAGGGATGCTGTAAACAACTGGGTGTTTACCTCAAGCCGTGTATAGATTATAGCGGGGAGGATGCCTTTCAAAATCTGCTTTGTGAAAGATTAAGACCCAGGTGAGGCTGAAGGTTAGCTTAGTCCTCATAAGAACAGTCGATTAAAAAGTATCAAAAGATCTTTTGATTCTTGTATATGGTTCTGTGTCTCCCTGTGTTTGTTTCATTTAATTTTTTGTGGATCTCAAAAAACTTGAATTACACATTTATAGGGAGGCGTTTACTTAGTATATAGACTAGGTTATTTGTCTTGAAAAGGAAAATAATCTCCTTTTGGGGTTAGGGGGGCAGCTTTTATTTATTTGCTTGCTTATTTATTTATTTATTTACATTTTATTTCACACAACGGTGTACTTAAAATAGCAATTTCCCCATACACATACAGTGGTTTGTGTTATGTGAGCTAGCATGCATCTCATAACTGTTCTAGAAAGCTATTAATGACCTACTTAAACAAGGAGAAACTATAAAAATCAAATGGACATTGGCTGACAAAGCAGCAGCATCTTAATTTCATTTATTTATTTATTTATTGCATATAGCCAAGGTGCTTTTCTTCGAGCTTTTTTTCTCATTGCTTTATTGCAGCTTCATCTATGCTGTTACATGTTTTTGTGTCTGTTTGTGCTATTTCTTGAAAAATTAAAAACAGGAGAAAACGTTCTGTTCGTTGTTGTAATTGGTTGGTATGTAGGTACCAGAACATATATTTCTCTAGAGGAGTATGAAATGCAGATGAAAAAAATACTTCTTCCACTTACAAAGTAATTTAAAAAGGAATAACAAATAAAAGCTGAACATATGCATTCTTATGAAATTGTAATCACTGATCAGTATGTTCAGAGACGCTTTGCCCAGGTGGTCACCCCTGTCTCTATTTAGGAAGCTGTATGCTTTAGGCGTTGGTGCAAATGAAATGAGAGTGTCGTTTGAACATCTGCATTTCACTGCATGATCCATGGCTTCCAGATCCTGGCATGAGAACTGTGCAGACGCATGAGAACCTATTTATTTGAAACAACAAGTGATCCAATATTTACACAGCTTTGTCTTCTATTGTACCTGCCAAGTTAATAGATACACCTTTTATATACTGCTTTCTCCTTATCACTCAGTGCAATTTTCAGTCTGCTTGGTGTTTCTGTGTCTCACTGTTTGTACTCTTAGGTCACAGTTGTCAAAACCTTTTCTTCTTCTGCTGTTATCTTCTAGTGAAGATAATGCCACATGCATACATAGGAATCCCCTGTGACCAGGAGAAGGGGGGAGGGCACCTTTTTCGGTGGCGGGAATTCTGACATGTGTCACCTGTGATGGAGGTCTGACTGTTTCTCTCCTAGGCTCTGCATAGCTGTACTTTGAGTTGAATTCTCGGTTGTTTTAAAACGGGAGTACTTATTAGCAAGTTGCTGTCTGAAATTGTTTTCAGTTTATTGTCAACTCATACCCATTTTTTCCTTTTAAAGTTGTGTAAATATTTCTGTTTTCTGCCTTTGTAAGTGAGCAGTTCAGTCTCCAAGTTCTAGAAGACACCTGTAGGTAGACAGTTATGGGCACACACAGGGTGCTGCACTGAAATGGTAATTTTGTGATAGAAATTAGAGCACAAGAGAATTTTGAAATACCACAGTTAAAGCTGACAGTACGGCGTGGCCATGACGCTGCAGTCAGGTGTCGGGTCCCCCTTTCAAAACGGCTTGGGAGGACGCAGTTCCGTGGCAGAGGAGAGGCGACTGGCAATGCAAAAACAGCTGAAACCTTGAAGAGAATCAAAAATTCAGTTTTAGGCAGACAAGAGGGAAAACTTCAATTCAGGTGTTAAAAGGGTGTTAAACAACTAGAAACAGGGTTTTTCAATAGAAGGATGAACAATTTTAATAACTAGTAGTACTACCAGTTCTGCTTAGGTACCGGTGTGATGTTTAAACATATACCAGCCACATCTGCATTCGTAGATAAAATTTCAAGAAAATACATTAGAACTAGAGAGAAGAAAAGAAAACCCAAAGCTTCTGGACAGCTTACTTTGAGGAAGGCTTTAACACTACATATTTGCTACATCATATTTAATGAGAGACCAGCGTTTTCCTCCAAAGCCCCTGACCTGGTGGTCTATTTTGTTAGCCATGCAGCATATTTCCTGTGAACGTGGGCAAGGTTTTCTGGTGGAGCAGCAGCAGAGGCTTCTGTGTTTGTTCCCCATCCCAGTTACTCCGTCTGGCAAAGCAGACTCTCCTCCCCGCCCTTCTTCGCCAAATGGTGTGTGGCCTGAGGGTGAATGTATTTGGCAGATCAAGTTGGTCTTTGCCTTCTGTTTTCTTTCCCTGGCTGTTTTACTAGGACATCTGTAGGTGAACTTAGCCTACTTTGCCTACTCATTGCAAACTACTTTCTGGACAAACGCTGAGTTAATATTCTTTCACCCCMGTTATAAGAATTTGGATTTGTCTGTGTATCTAGCATGCTGAGAGGTTTGGAATCAGTTCTGATTTACAGTTTTATACTTGGCAAGCATTAGAATTTGTTTGTTCTTCAGTTTATCCATCTATAAAATACAGCTAATATTTTTCGGCCTTGGTAAAGCTCTCTAAGGAGTTGCTGTTTGTTAATTCATGCAAAGAGTTTGGGCTCAGATACTCTTTGTTTCTTACCCAGACTTATAAATGGACATACACTTTCATAGCCTTATAGACAGTAGTGCTGTAAGGACATTATGTATTTGATATTTTTTTCTGCTCTAACTCAAGCTCAGCTGTGTCTGACAGAGGTTCAATAACTTGTTCTTCAAAATCTCAGGTGATGGAGATTCCACAGCCTTTTTAGGCAACTTATTCCAGTGCTTATTCTCTATGCGTGCTGGGGGCAAGTCACGTAAGCTCTTTGCCTTAGCTTTCTCATCTGTAACATGTGATAGCTGTGTTTACTTGCCTATCCCACAGGGGTATTTTGAGGAGCAATGAGATAGCCCTTTCTACAGTTAAAAAATATGTTTTGAGTGTATGTGAATACAAAATATTGTGAAAGAGATCAATCAGTGGATTATGAGATTCTATAGAAATGCCCAGTTAAATGTTTGTTACAACTCCTAAAAGATACGGATACATGATGATTTCTTAGGAGTGTAAAAAAATTGTTTGCTTTATATGCAGAGATGAGTTTAGATAAATGTGTATGACTGTTCATGTGTATATAATACAAATTATATATGCACATACATAGATATGATTTTTAATCATTACTTAATTAAACAACTTCTTTTCTCAGATTCTTCAGTATTCAGTCCAGCAAAATCATCTTCTGCTGTTAATTTAAGTGGAACTCAAGACCCATCCCGGAACAAGAACATTGTGAAACCTCTGGCTCTGTCAGTACAGCTCGTAGGAAAGGCATTTGCTGCAGGTACAGTTTTGCTTTCCAGGATAGCTGAGAGCCAAGGGAATTATCAGCTTAGCAGCCAAGAAATAAGGGAGTCATCTTTTCGGTGGGAAAAGGAAAGAAAAACATTCACTACGCTAGCGTTCTCCAAAACTCTCATATTCTTGCAGTCTTCTGCACAGAAATTTTCCATGGCCGTTACTGTCCACAAACTGAGCCACACCTTGGCTTTCAGATTTGACATTCTGGTAAAAGTGCATGTCATATCCCTCTTTGCACTTCCTAAGATATCTAAGAGAGCATAGAAGTCACCTCTTGATATGACACTGATTCTTGCCTCAGTAACTGAGAGCTGTGTGTTGTTCTGCATTTGTTACAGGTATAGTTCCTCCAGATACATTTAATGGAATTTAGTCTCATTTAAAGGAGTTTTAATATCTGTGCTGTTTTAATTATTTATTTCTGTATTGTGTGTTTAATAAATTAGAACCCTCAACTGTGGCCTCTAAATCCCTCACCGGTACTCTGTTGTGATATTCTGATTGTTTATTAATTTAGCTAGTTAGTCCTTTAAGCAATGAAAAAAAATTATCACACTGATTACAGGGAAGTATGCTTGAATAAGAAAAAATATAAATTTATTTGGTTTATATATGCGCATGAGCATTACATTTCATACATAATGTATTACATCTGCTATTTTATACAATATATTTTGTTATATATACATAATATTATTATGTTGTATCTAATGAATCATTAACAGTTCTTTGTGTAAAAGACCCTTTTTCCCTCTGTACTTGTGTAAGAAGGAGAATTTATCATGCACTGAAATTACTTCCCACCATTTCAACCACTTCTGTAACTGACCCATGTCTGCCCTATCTGTCCATACCAAATCATTGACTCAGAGTACAAATGGGGAGCTTACAATGGGCAAGTGATGTTATTAAAATTTTGCTAATTGGCAACCTGAGAATCTTGTGCCTGAATTTATTTGGATGACTGCGGCTAGAGAGTTCCACGTTACATTTTTTTGAGCCAAATACCCGGATCTCAAACTCTTTTCTGTTGCAGCTGACATCAGCAAGCTGCTGCAYCATCTCCTGCTGTTGCTCCTGGAATATGTTCCTGGGAGTGAAATCCGTGTGGAGCTGGCAGATACAGCAAGGAGCTGTAGTCCTCACTGGGCTCCATGTCTGCTCTATGCAGTTTATGACATTTTTTTTTCTCCTGCAAAAATTAGGTTCTGAAAAAAAGTAAGAAGGAGCTCAGAAGCGTGAGGATAACTTCTTGTGATCCTCTGTTGTTGTAGTTTCATTTCGTGATCTGTATATAGTGGGTCTTGCCAGGGTGTCAGACCTGCTGGGACTGGAGAATTGTCTTAGACAGAGGTGGCAAAATTAAGCATAGTTTGCCTCAGTAATGCTCAGAGCATGTATACTTTACAGCAAACTGTCCTGTCTTCTCTGCCCAGTCTCCCTTGCTAAACCTTTAGATTAGAGCCCTGTAGTGAATTACTGTGTATGGCACATGGATGACTGGCAGAAAAATATATAGGTGCACCAGAGAGGCTTAGAAGTCTTTACAAACTGAATTCATTATGTGCATTTTTTTAAATTTTCAGTGTCTAAAAAAATGTGCCACAAACTTCCCAATAATTTTTTTTGTGTGTAATTTTCTATTTCATTTTAGTGGGGTTTGTTTTGGATTTTTTCTTCCATCTGTCCTCCCCACCCTGAAATCTGGAGGCCCTGTTTCAAGGTTAGGGTTTTGCAGCTTGTGCCCAGATTATTCTCTGCCAAGTACACTTCATGCTTTCCCTGGAGTATGTTTCTTTCAGTTATGCATCTTGCCCTGTTCCTTTGTGTCTGCATGCAGCCGTATTATTTTGTTTGCTTGTCTTCAAGATTGTCTCAAGCTATACACTCTGTATTTTATTATACTCAGCTCCTCTTTCACTGCGTGCCACTGATGTTGCTAATGGAAACGCTAATGGAGGAAGAAATAATGTATTGAGTTCTACAGTCTCTCGGCCAATGCCTCACTCGACATCTCCAAGCCCTGGCTGTGCAGCTGGAGACCAAGGTAAAGAAAACCTCTCTGTTTATTTTAAGCTGCACTGGCTGTTGAGCCTGAAATTTGTGATTTTGTTCTTCACATCATTGCTGTTTCTGCAGTTCAGTCTTTACAGATCCATTTGGGTTTTGGCATGACCATTAATGATAATGCTGTACTTTTTAAGACAGGTAACAACATTTTTCACATCGTAGTCTGGCTTCATGTAAATCTAGGTGTAAACCTCTGACGTTCTGTGGCATGATACCAGCTCAACACCAATGTGAAATGGAAATGTGGGCTGGAATCTAGGGAGGATGGAGTTTAGAATTAGTTTCTGCTTTCCTTCTCAGCATCAATGTCCAGTTCTGGACCACCAAAGAAACGTCACCGGGGATGGTCTCCTGGGTCCCCAGTCCCTCCTCCTGGTTTAGCGGTACCTGTTCCTACAATTCGGCCTTCGGCAAGAACAGGTAAAACTTGAATCATACAGATTTCATTTGTAAAAAGCTGTACTCAGCCAGACCAGTAGCCCTGTGCTGCTTCTCTTAAGTGTTGCACAGAAAACATAACTAAGCTTGTTGAAGTAGTTAAGGACACCATGGAGATGCCCCAGAAAAACACACATGATTGCCTGGTCCTTGTTGCCATAATCTAAGATGGGACAATGGGAAAGTAAAATTATTGGGGGGGAGAGAGAGGAAAGGAAGAGGAGAGCAATATTAATAAGGATCCAAAGCTATCTAAGTCCCCCAAATGTAACTCAGTTCTTCTAAAATTGTGCCAGTGTATGGATATATGATCATATTTGAAGGATTTCCATTAGCCTTCACCTTGAATGTTGTGTCTCAGTCTGGTGTGGCATGCTGCAGAAACAGTACACTCAGTTCCTGCACAGGAAAAAGGGCTTTATATAATTTTGGCCTAACAAAGGACACTGATGTCCACTAGGTCATCTTCAGTTAAAAGCATAAAGTCTGTTGTGCATGGAAAAGCTTTAAGAGGGATATGTAACATCATGATATGAAACAGAATTAATACGAGTATGTGTGAATACTCATCAATATCTATGTAGGTACCTCTTCATACATAGTTATCAACAAAACTGTTCACTATTTAAGCACTTTTCGGTTGTGGGATTCAGAATACTTTGTAAAGGGGAATAAACAGTTACTTATTCCTGTCTCTATAGAGTGGGAGAATAAATACACAAGGAAGAAAAAAAATAATTTGTCCACATGCACAATATATTTTTAACTCTGCTTTGAAGGGCTTGATTTTGAGATATTTTGGAATTGATTTTCAGAGATACTCATCGTGGGAAGGAGGGTTACATGGTAGTGCAGGCCTGACTACTTGAGCAGCTCAAATCAAGTGCAGCTTTTGTAGATTTCTAGCTTCAGAGACCTGCTGAAGATACGTGATATAAGGCAATCTCCTCCCTTTTGTTGAGTTTGTCTCCACAAATCCACTACCTCTGCTGTGTATTCCATTTTCCATGAGTCTTTCATAGTGTTTTTTTCGATTGGATAAACAATTCCACTGCTAAAACATATGCATGCATGCATTCATTCATGCTGCCTATGATGCTTTTCTGTTGATGGCATTGTTTGAAAAATCTGTTACAAACCATCAAATGGAGCCTGAGAAACTTCTGAAGCAGACCGCACGCTGAAACCTGATTACAGATTACAAAATTCTTGCCTTTGTTTCTTTGTACTTGTGAAAGCTGCTTTTGCTCTTTCATGAGTAAAGCCTAATTTTTATCCTTGTAGCAACTGTCTGTGGACAACTTTGAGATTTTGGCCTGTATTTATTTTTCTTATCTACATATATTCTACGTCAGAAGTCAGAGCAGTCTCTCTTCCCTTCTATTGAGAGGCAGTATTGAGAGGTAGCCTCTGTCTTAGAGGTGGCCTTTTGGCTTAGTACTTGGCTTTGTTTGAAGATGCATATTCAAACCTGTGTTTTCCTTTCTCATTCCCACCAACAATACAGTGGTCAGAAAAAGTTTTATTTTAGGGGTGGGGCTACAGGAGGATATAGGCTCTTAATTTAAATTACTTAAAACTATAGCAGGAAATGCAGAGACCTTTTGAATTTTATTACAGTTAGTGATCTGCAGTAATTTTTTTTATTTGTTCATACGGCCAAATCACAGTATGAGCCTTTTAGTAATGGAAGCTTCTCTTTTCTTTATTTTATAGAGCCTCTTTTGTCAGTCCCAGTTCCTCAATCCATGTTAACTGGAATTTTACAGCCTCAACCCATCCCAGCAGGGGAGACTGTAATAGTTCCTGAAAACCTGCTGAATAACTCGGGAGTCAGACCAGTGATTCTGATAGGTAAGTCTTACACTGGGGAATCAAATGCTGTGTTTTGAATAAATGCATGCTCCCCTAGGAGAAAGGGGTTTTTGATTTCTTTTTGTTGGTTCTGGCATTCAGTACAATACGAAGTCAGTTTGTCATGGACAGTTTGCTTTAGTTGCTCAACACTTAAAATTGGAAGTTAAGCGATTTCTGGAGAACCTGATTTGCAAATGGGTCACAACTAGGTCAAATTTATACAAAACCTCTGGCCAAATTGAAGTTTTGTACAAATAAGACTTTTGTAAAATCCAAGAATAGAAATATTTCCATGTAATGAAAATAGCTTTCCAGTGTAAACAACTTACAAAACAAGCAAATATTTCCTGCAGCATTTATAGTCCAGATCTTGAAGTCCAGGGATTCTGCATGAGAACCAGAAAATTTATTTGAACTGACTAATCAGAAGTGAATCATACTAACTTTTTGTCTTTTGTAGTCCATACTTCCTGTAAGCAACTGAGATAAACTGTCAGGCTTTCAAAATCCGTTAGCTGTATAAAGTACATTGTTAACCCTTAGAAAGACATTGCTTTTACTTTAGAAGTATGACTCATAATGCGAATAACCCTTTCAAGCTGAGCTACTTGGGCATATTATATAACAAAGATGGGTCGGCTAGTACTGCCAAAATTTTTTTGGCTCTTTAAATCTCTTTTCAGTCCAGCATCATACAGATGGTTGTATAAAGTAGCTTCAGTGTTAACAGAACATGCCTATGAATTCAATCCATGGAATAATTTATCATTCCTGAAGATATGGAGAAGGTCTCCAAGTCCTCCCTTGCACAGATAATCCTAATACACACAATTCCCAGAGAATTAACAGGGCCGTGTACTAGTAAAACCATCAAGGATAGGGTTACACTTCTTCTGGTTTGTTTTGCTTAGTGTTGTTTTCTAGAAGCCATCAAGGAAAGCTTTAAAAGCTTTAAAGCTCTAGCATGGTGCTCTAACGGTTTTCAGAGAAACACTTCCTTATTAAAGATGAGGGTGCCTACAGTCATCAGCTTAAGTSCAAATTGAATGCAGCCCTTAGGCTCTTGGAGAGTTGCCAGTGAAGTCCTCAGTTAGGCTAAACGTTAGTGGCCCTGAGAAACAGCGTCCTATTAATAGTACAGAACCAGATGTACCCAAATGGATGGGTTTGGCAAAATCTGTGTGGAAATGTTTTTTAAAATGAAAAGTTTCTCAAAGAAAAGAGGAGTTAGCCTGTGCTCATGTGCTTTACCTTACAGAACAGCATGTTGTTGATGTTTATTTAATCTGTTTATGAAAACAGAATGGAAACATGGCAAAAAAGTTAAATCAATCACAGCAATACCACAGTGGCTGAATCAATGCTAATGTGACTTATGCTGCTTTTATAATGTTAAGATCAATGTACTTTTGCTTCCATTGATTTTTCTGTTTTGTACACTATATTATGGAGAATCTGTATTTAAAGGTCAGGGTAAGACCCAAATAGATAATATTCTCATTTGTATTTGGATAACAATAATTATTATCCTGCTGGTATGCAGTTACTGTTAGTTTTTGCAAATCTATGTGATCACTTGTAAAATACARCAAAGAATCACTGGCCTATCTCATGTATTTTGTAAGCAATTATAATGCCAAGAACAGTCACTAATGCAGTATATTTTGCAAGATAACATTAAGGAGATATTTGGAAATGTATACATTGTGCAAGATTTCATGTAGTGGCATATTTTGTGAATTTCTGGGGTTTTTTTTGTTTCTTTTATCAAAGGTTATGGCACTTTACCTTATTTCTATGGAAATGTTGGTGATATTGTTGTAAGTCCCTTGCTGGTGAATTGTTACAAGATTCCACAGCTGGAAAACAAGGATTTGGATCTCTTGGGTTTGACCAGCAATCAGCTGCTAAGTGTGGAGAATATGATACTTTTAACTATTCAGTATCTTGTCCAACTAGGTAAGCAATTTGTCATAAGCACTTGTTTTTATTTGTGACTGTCCTTTTTTCTCCCCACCCTCTTTATGTCCATTTCAGAGCCAATTTTCTGGCTATTTTTGTGCCTGGCAGAGGTAAGTGGCTCCATCTAGTGTGTGTGACTTTGCTACTTTGTTCATCAGGCTGAAGAAGTGAAGTGAATTTAAAGGCTGATACTGCTTCTGCTCTCCCCATGGGGATTGACCAGGTCACCTTTGTGAAAATGGATTTGCAATGCAGATAACTCATTTGCTTAGGGTATCAAACCATCAGTTATCCCAGCTCTTTCTAAGGACACTCAGTCTGTTTTATTCAGTTTTGTGACAAATGCTGGCAGATGTGTGATGGTCATCATTGTTTTGGTGACAGCACAGTTTACATGAAAACCACATTTGTTATTCAGACTAAGGCAAGTGATTCAGTGAATATCTCATTCTTGTAAATGTTTTTGAAATGGACTCTTTGCAAGTTTGAGAGCAAACCACATTTTCTTTCTCTAATTGCAGGTCCAGACATTTTTTCCCTACCTTAGAATGAAAAGCAGCAGTGTTAACAGTAAGGTTTTAGAAGTTAAAGAATAATGCAGGATAGTGTTGGAAACTTCTCACAGCAGTCTCAGTCTTAACTTCTGTATTTGAAAAGATGCTGCTTATCATAGAGGAGTGTGAAATGACTTTTGTGAAGAGCACACTGCTTTTCCTGTGCTGGGTTTCTGCTAGGGCATCTGTAATACATAATGGTATGAAATATGCAAACATTTCAAAAGAAGCACAACTGGTGATAATCCTGTAATTTGGGGAGCAAATGTGCTCTGTGCAGGTTTCACCCATGGGTTCTTATGCTTTGCTCTTCTTCCTTGATGCAGTACTGTTACAGACAGGAAGGAGGCCATCTTCTGTGTTGTAATACTCTCTAAGAAGTGACCTGTTTGCTTTATTTATCATTCTCTGCCTCAATAGTCCATTGGATGCCATGTTAGAACTGACAGAGGGTTTATTTATTTTTTTACAGGCTGAATGTTTTTCTGTTGCCCTTCTCTCAGTGGGCTTAAATTTGTTATTTGAGGTTTTCATCTTCATTGGAAAGTTTGTAGAGTCTGCATGTTAAAACCAGCTGCTTCACACAGTTCTGGATTGATAGAGGCAGCTTGCAAATTTCCTTCAAAGAAACATGTAGCCAGCTGATACAGCATTTCCAATTAAAAATAAACTTTAATTGAAACCTACTGAGTCAGTGAACCACACTCCATGAGCAAATCCAACCTTTAGATGGATGCAGCAAGTCTATACTTGCTGCAAACTAGGGGAGGCTTCATGCAAAGCTTCCGGAGTTGAGCTGAGCTGCGTCTAGTGAGCGCCGTGCCTTCAGCATAAAGCAGTTCCCTTATTAGCAGGTGTTTAGTTTGGCTGTTGTTCTTAGCTGTGCAAAGCTGAATAGTTTTCCATTTGGCCTTATGTGGAGATGGGCACCAGCCCCATAAGATGACAGAGCCTAATGAGGAGAAGAGTAAAAACATTCTGAAGAGCATGGGGATCAAAACATGTTGCTGGTTTGAATATTGCTACAAATTTAAAACTGTTGGAATTGTGACAGTTGCACTGAACTGTAGCCTTTATCCCATTTTGTAAAATCAAAGCAGATTAAAGATGATTGGAGGGCAGCCAGCTTCAAAAGTTTTTGACGGGGAGAAGAGACAAATACACACATAAATTAACAGTTTATTCATGTAAGCCTCTTTTTTCTTGAGAAAGTAGGACTAAAAAGTTATTCTTTTTTCCAGAGCATATTGCTAAAGAATAAGATAAAGGCAAAGATAAAAAAGCAGACAGAAGAATGAAATAGATACTGACTCTTGCCTAATTTTTTCAGTTCTCACTACTTGTACAAAATATGTTTGCAGATGACTGTGATCGCAGATCATAAGAATATTACTTACGAAAGTGCTCCTTTTTTGAAAAAAGATATATCTGAGAATTCCTTTCAGTTTTCCTGTGAGATTATGACAACATTATTAATTGTAGGATAATGCTGTTGTGTTTTCAGAAATCAGCTGAGCAATCTCACAATATTACAAATCAAAGCAAACAAAATAAGTGCATTTCTGACACTTTCATTTTAAACCTACTGTGAAGACTATACACAGTTTCATTTTAAACCTACTGTGAAGACTATACACAGTTAAAGCTGTGATTGTGAGCCATAGCATTGCTATAAATAAATTCCACTGACTGTCATAAAGGAATAAGTAAAAAAAGATCAAGAGGTGTGTTTGATTTCAGTGGTTTTTTACAGTCTGTCTCCTGTACTTACTCAGATTTCACATTTGTTATCTTTGGCAGCATTCATAGTGACGTATTCTCAGGCTTTGTTTTTATACCTCAGAATGCCCATATTTGCAGTATGGGTTACATTCTACCATTTGTAATTGTCTGCTTTTTACTATTGCGCTACCGTTTCTACAAACACAATCTCATCCTACGCAGTGCTAAGGTCTCTGTTTTGGTTTTTCAGCTGGAGATTTCTGGACCTTCTGTTAACTACCTGTTTAGAATTATAAAATCATTCTCCCTTCTCTCTTGTTGTGGTACATTTGAATMGCTTTGACTATGTGTATGCCATGACACTCAGAGGTGTTTTGTAGCTTCAATATCTGAATGCACATCCAGACTCAAGGCAGGAACAAGCCTCTGTCTTCAGTGGAAGGGATATTCAGACACTCAAAGCAAGAGGTTATTCCAGCAATTCTCCTGGTCTTAGATGGTTGGAGGAGTAGTTCTCTGTGGGATGCACCGTGAAGTGTGTCTACCCAGAAATGGATGGCATTTGAATATGTTGTCTTAAACTCTAGGTGCTTTTGGAAGCATAACTATGTTAATAAGGTCTTTTTCAGATATTAATATTTTATGGTATTATTTATTTTGCAGTTTTGTTTTCTGAAGTCAAGATGATCCTTTGTGTACTCATTTCTGTAGAGAAGCTTCCAAATATTCCCATTTAACCTTGACAGATTCCTGTATATGTATTTATGAAACTGGTCACAATCAAAATCAATATCTATCATTTTGTCTTCCATCTCATCTGATATTAGTTCCATTATTTTTCTGGATAGTTGTGGAGAAAGACTGCCATGAGCCAAGTGTGGTATTAAACACTTCACTAATTTCAAAATATTTCCGTATCAGTGCCTTTCTGATAACTGATTATTTTTTAAAGTTTTTCTCTCACAAATCATCGAATGAAATTCTGCGTGTTCTCATACAGAAGTCTTTCAATTTGTATAATTATTTTAATTTTTTTGGATTCATGATGACCCCTGTGTCTAGAGCCTGTCTCTTAAGTAACCTCCCTCAATCAGCAAAAGCTTGCTTTTATTTCTTTTAGTGTATAACATCTTTTTTGTTGTGGTTGATATGTTGTAGATAGACTTTATTTCTGCAGAAGATTTATCTCTCTGTCAATAAATGTCTGTTTTTTCTGTTTTGAGATTTTCAAAGACCTAGAATGCGTGATGCTTTCTTAGAAGGGAAAAGAAAATATATTTCCAAAAAAGAGAACTATAAAGAGAGAATTATGCCCATGCTGTGTTACATTAGGCTCATCAGAACTTTTCGGTTTGCATCAAAAATTAAAACAGCCTTGCATTTACAAGTCTATAGTTGTCCTGCCATCCTATGGTAATTGGATGGTGACACTCTCCATATGTTACTTCTCAAAAAGGCAAAATGACAACAGGCAGCAGTTTTTACAGATTCTGTACTATAGGTTATTTACCCACTCCCTGCCCTGCTTCTCACACAACCTTTCTGTATCCTTTTTTTCACTGTCCTTCTTGCTTGTTGTCTTTGGCCCTGAAAGAAAACATAAAACCAAAACCAGCATTTCACATATCTCTGGTATTTAAGCCCCCCCTTTTTGTCATAGAAAAGCAAGCTGCTGAAGCGTGAAGGTATCTCCTTTGGCACTGACATGAGATCTTGGCAATTTAAGCTATGGTTACTTTTTACTCTGCGTTCATGAATATTTTTATCTGTTCCTGAGTATCTTTGACAGAGAGACAAATCTTACTGAGCAAAATGTTAATTGAAGCTGAGTTGGGGGACTGATGCTAAGATAGGATAGCTTATATTTCTATTTTCCAATTCAAGATCGCAATACAGTTTGCAAAGTCTGGGAAATGTAGATCTAAAGTTGCATATACCTCTTTACGTTAGAAGTTTGAGGATTTGCTAAATTAATCTAATTTAACTAAAGTAAAAGAAGARGTTAAACATGTTTATTTACATCCATGCTTAGTTTACTAGTATGCATGATGAGAAAAAGCAAAACGAAGGCCACTTGACAGGCTTTGTCATACTGCATGGCTGCGATTAGACTAGGAGGATAAGCATTTGGGTTTTCTGCAGTGAAAACATATGGAGGCTACACAATAAATCCTTCTGTTCCAGGCAAAAGGCACGTATTTTCCCACTCCCTTGTTGGTCTCACCAGTTTCTGAAGGTAGAAAAGCTAGGAGTGACATGGAATACCTCATTGTTAAAAAAAAAAAAAAAAAAAAAGGGAGATGGTGGGAGAGAGAGGCTTCTAATATGAAAAACCAGGAATAAGCCATGTGGGTAGTTATCCACCGAGTAGCGAGTGGGTTTTGTTAAATGTAAAAGATACGGTGAAGGAGCTTGTCAGATCAAGACAGACATGTGATTATTCCTGGTTCAATAACATTTTGATATGAGATACTGTTCTTCTGTTTGTTTGTTTTCAATATAGGTCCTGACCAGATACCCCTGAGGGAAGAATTTGAGCAGATCATGTTGAAAGCTATGCAGGAGTTCACTCTGAGAGAGCGATCCTTGCAAATGAGTGCACAGTGTATCTCTGTGTCACCAGGTCAACTCCCTTGGCTTGCTAGGTTAATCGCTAGTGTGTCCCGGGACCTCGTGCATGTGGTTGTTACCCAGAATTCGCTGGCAGAGGGCATCTCTGAGACCTTAAGGTCRCTCAATGAAATGAAACATCAGCAAAAGCTGCCAGACTACGTAGTTGCCATTTGTGCATCAAAGATAAGAGGAAATGAATTCTGCGTAGTAGTCCTAGGTGAGTATATTTGCAGTACTCTTCGAATAGCAATGCAATTTTGCTGAATTAATTTTCTCGAGTCGTTGTTCCAGTTTTTAAATCCCTTTTGCTCTTTTTATTCTCCTTTGTATTGTTACACTGCAATGTCACAGTTTACTATTCCTCCATCAAGACTTGGAGTACTAATGTCCATGAGGATCTAGAAAAATAGCTGTATGCTAGTCATTACTACTYCTTGAGGGGCCTGAGACTTTACTGTTTGTGTGGCTGTCTTAGAAAATACCTTGAAGTGACCCAGTGACAAAATACTCAGTTTGTCTTTCTCTGTTTTGTGTAACAGCTGTGCTATTTCACGTGGCAATATTGGATTGACCACAGTCTTCTGCAGACTACTGTAAAATAGAACATGCTGTTTATCCTTTTTACCATGCTGATTTTCAAATTCCCCATTGGTGACTGGCTGTGATGTTTGTGTGTGCATGACTGTGTCTGGATGGAAGGTGAATTTTGACTAGTCATCTTTCCTTTGTAGGCCAATAAATCAGTAATGTCAATTTTTTACTTTTTTTCACACTAGGGATAATTACTTTTTCATACTTACCCAGAATCCTCCATTCCATCTAAGGTACAAATACTTATTTTGCATATCATTTGTCACCCAAGTGTGCAAAACTATGGGCAGCATCTTGCAAAGGATGTGCTAAACTGATATAACTAATTCTTCCATCACTAGCGAAATAGACTTGAGACTGCTCTCCCAGTCTACTTGGGTAAAGGCAGCGGAGATCCATGACTGAAGATCAGCGTGCCCCACACTTCTAGGATGAAAAGGTTGTGTTGATAGTACACTGTATTAAAGATTGCTCTTGCTTTTTTCCCCTGCTTCTCCAGGTCAATATCAATCTAGGGCACTTGCAGAAAGCATGCTTACCACCAGTGAATTTTTAAAAGAGATCAGTTACGAGCTCATCACAGGGAAAGTTAGTTTCCTGGCATCGCATTTCAAAAATACATCTTTAGGTGAGTGATCCTAAGAAACAGAAGTTCTAGCCAAGACAGTCATTTCTCTAGGGTCGGTGTGTCTCCTGCTCAGCAGTTAAAGCGCACATGAATACAGCTCTGCCCTCTCCACTGAGAGGCATTCTTTCCTTCTCTCCATTCACTGTGTGTAAAGGAGTGCTCGTCTCCTTCTCCTGTGCAGTGCGAGTTACTCATGCTGTGGCAAAACATTTTTAACACTGTTTATACTGCTGAATGTGACAGCAGGGCACCCGTAAGTGCATGAGTCTTTTATTGTTTGTGCTTTTAGCACAGGTTTTAGAGGTTGTTTTATAGTGTGTTTCTTTTTAATCATCAGATGTCACCACTAGCTGTAAAGGCACAGAGCTGAAATTATTCAGCTGTGGTTTCTTTTTCTGGAATTCATTCAACTGGCAAATCACTAAATAAAAGAGAAAAATATTGTCCCTTCCTCTCTTCCCTGTATCTCCAGCCCCTTGCCCCTTCGCAGATTCGACATCAGCTATGTGAGAAGATGTGTGTATGTAATGTTCTACATCATTTGTCTGAAACAGCTTCCAGATAATTTGGTGTTGCTAATTCTTATCTAGGTGATGATTTGGACAAGCTGCTGGAGAAAATGCTACAGCAGCGAGGGGAAAGTGTCATTATTCCTTTTAATGGGGATGTTAGCGAGTGTGTGTCATCCCAGGAGGCAATTGCCATGGTTTCTACGCAAGAACCAGGTAATTTTTTTTTTATGTGCAAGATGTGAAATAAGTGGGTAGTTTGTTGAATGTCAAAATGTGTGTGCCTCAGAAGAGTCTGAGGGCATAGCTGCAGTCAGTGTGCCAACCTTCAAATATTAACACTGCCAGCTGAATGTAGCAATACAGCAGTCTCTCAGACAGAAAATCTCTGTAGTAACCTTCAGCAACATTTTTTCCCCTATGTTTTATAATTCCTAAGCTAAAATATGTGATCTTCTATTCTGCACTAAGCAGAGTATAGAAGATGTTCCATTGTAACATTGGCAGCGTGGACTCATCTCACCCTTTGGCACCTAGAAAAGGAATGTAACCTTGGGCTTAAGGCAGAGGGGAACTGTGTTCTTGTTCTGATCTCCCCAGGTGTCCTCCCGTATCTTAACTTTTGATATTCCTCACTTTCCACATGTGAAATGGTAATAATGTGTACTACACGCTTGTGCCCTGAGGCTTAAACTTTTAGGGAAAGTGTTTTAAGATCTTGGACTGAAAGTGCTAGGCAAGTGTAATCTATAATTTGCATATTTGAGATGTGTCTTATTCAGCATAATGTGATGAGATACTTAGGTGCAAAAGATGAGCTAGGATTGCCTGTCTAAAAATGCTAATTATCATTTTCTCATTTTGGAATGCTTTCATTATTCAGAGTTTTAACCATACTTTCCTTTTCATATGATGGTAATGGTAAAAGATACATAGAGCTGCTGTGAACACTGAGATTCTTTAAGGTCTAGTATCAAAGCAAATTCAACCTCCGATAAAGCTTTTTCCCTGTGAAAGAAAGGTATGCTCTTGACTCACATTAGTTAGCTTAAATTAATCAGCTCAGTGTTAGATCTGAATGCAAGCAAGGTAGTTTATAGTCTCCACATAGATCAGAAGATCCAATTAGGAAGGCTGCCAGGTACTTTGTTCTGGCACCCCCAGAAAGACAAGTCTTGAGCTTCCTCACAGGATTAATTTGAAGGGAGAATGATCTTTTGATTCTGTTATTTTTTTGTTCTTACTATGTAATGATGTGCAGCAGTGCTTTTTTAAACCTTCATGTTTTCTCAAATTATTATTCTGAGCTAGTTTTGTCTTTAAAATGTGGCTGTACAATGATTGAAGCTACTGGGAATCTGCCTGAATTAAAAAAAAGGAGAGGTAAGTCTCCTAGGCAGTGAGAGGGACCTTTCTCCCAAAGTAGATCTACTGAAATGAACACTGAGGCAGGTTTGAGCAGGAGGTAAGCACACACACTCAAATATATGTGTGTCTATATAAAACTAACATACCAGGTTTTCACCCCAAACACCTTCCAATTTTCATGTAAATTGCAAGATTTTATGAAGTGGCTCATTACTTAAAAAAGCAACGATAGTTCTTGTATATTAAATTTGCAGTAGTTTTGGATTTTTTCTTCGTTTTTTTAAGAAATTTGCCCTAGGTAATTTTTATGATAAGCAGTCCATTAATCAGAATTTAATTTGTAGTAGAAAAACTGACATAAACAAAAACTGTAATGGCATTATAGGATTTAATTTGGTAATCTGCAAGTTGAAAATATTCAGGGGCTAGTGAAACATGGATTGCTGGGCATAGAATTTACCTACTGGAAATACTGAAATATAGGAACATGCTTTTTCTTCGAGGAAACACGAATGCTCTGATACATGTCGATAGAGAGCAAAGCTCCAGTCCCCCAGTTCTCTGCAGCTAGTGTTATATTGACATTTATTAAGTTCAAATAAATCTGAGACTAAAATTTTGTTAAGAATCAAGAAACCTCCAAAGAAATAAATGACACCCCCCCAAATAATTGAGATTTATTGCCTAGGTGTATTGCTCATCTTCCCTTCACAGCATATATTACTATCAGTCAGTATATAGACATACGGCGATCTCAGTCATGACTTAGAGTGGGGCTCAGTACTTCAGAGCAGAGATGATGTACAAATAAACTCCCAGCTGACCTGCTGTCCTGTTAGAGTCTTTTTGGCAGGACTACCAATGCAGGCTCAGTTTCCTCAGATTACTAGGTGTGCTGGCTCTCATCCCATCATGCCCTGAGCACAGCAACCTCGGCACCCATGGTGGGTTCTCCCAGCAGGAGTGATGGAGAGATGCTCCTGAAGAACTGCAAGTTTCAGGAAGAGATTAGAGCTATGTGTATATATATGTATATATGCACACACACACGCTTTTTTTTTTAATATATATATTAAAATATATATATATGCATGCATATTATGTATGTGTTGGTTCATTTAACAGAATGCATTTCACTATGTTGGCATTGAGGTTTCTTTGGGTTGCACTGTGAAAAATCCTCAAAACACTTAGGGCATTTAAAAAATGGGCAGTGCTGTACTTGAGGTCTGATATGTAATTGTATTTTGATCAAAAAAAGAAAGTTGACATTTGTGATCTGTACCCAACTCTCCAGAGTGTTGGGATTTATTCTGGTGAGTGATTTTTTTTCTGATAATAGAGGGTAGGCTGTTTGGAGGGTCATGTTTATTGGGGGGGTGGGAAAGTAAACATGTTTCTTGTTGTGTTTTGTTTTCTTTTTCAAACAAACACACTCTAGATTTGGATGTTGATACCTTCCAAATTTACCAGCCACAGCTTACAGTTGCCAGAAAGCTCTTGTCCCAGGTTTGTGCTATAGCAGACAGTGGCAATCAGAGCCTGGATCTTGGCCACTTCAGCAAAGTAGACTTCATCGTTATAGTTCCCCGTTCAGAAGTCCTGGTGCAGCAGACCCTTCAACGGATTCGACAATCAGGTAAAAGGGAGGAGAGGGAATAGAGACTGTTAAACCAAACTATGTGATATTATTAAATCATATCTGGTATAAATGGAGAAGTCAGTCGCTCCAACATGTATTTTGCATGTCCAATATTAGCTCCATTAGTTGGTATCATTGATGAATTCTAAATATCTTCCTTTCATAAGTTGGGCCCAAACTGTGCCATGTAAGTGTCAAAAGAAATTGCCATATTCATGCAGGTCTGAGGAATGTATGACCTGGAGAAGCGCTGAGCTGTCAGGAGAGGGAGTGGATGAGCAAATGYGGCTGTTCAGATCTTTCATCCCCTAGAGCTGTTAGTGCCATTTGTTCTAGGTACACATTTGTGCATGTGCTCTCATATGTATTAGCACAGACATAYGTACGGGAAGCTTTCTTATTAGGTAGATAAATGCCTGAGTAATACATGCACACTGGCACACAATAATTGCCATATGATTCAGATGGTGAGTTTTCTTGTCTGGGGTTCTGTGTCTGACCATGGCTGGTACCAAATGCTTCAAGAGGAACAAGAAAGGTTTAGTGGACAGGTTATGGAATATGTCCCCCTTGAGAATGACCTCTGTTATCCACTCTGTTAGTGACTGACGTGTATCCAGAAAAGCATAAGAGTTTCTCCATGGAGAAAATTACTGTCTAATAGAACTAAGGACTATCTTTATAGATGTTCGGTCCTTTTTAGCTCTTGATCTCTGATATCTGGGAGTAATGAAGGATTACTCCTTAGGATAGTTGTGTATTTAGGACTTTTTTTAATCAGCTGAACATTTTTTTTTCTGCCTTCAGCTTTGTCTAATAATACCTTGCATTTGCATTTGAAAAACATGAATATGAGCTTCTGGTGTAATGCGTCTATGAGTGGTTTTGGGTAGCTGTTGGCTTTTTTGCCCTCTTATTTTCTACTCTGAACTAAACAGTCCCACACTTTTTGATTGTGCAGCTATGCCCTGATATTGCTCAATGTTGTGGTCCATCTCTGTATTTTTTTCATCTGCTTTGTACTATTTTACTAGTAAAATGAAAAGAATAGAATAGATTATTTGAAGTACRGGTTTCTTTTCCTTTCTAACATACTTTATGGCATTTTTTGTTCCATTCTTTATTTCTTCAGACATTGTATTTATTTGCTGCTACACACTAAACCAGAGGTTTTCTGATATCTGTTAACAGGTTTTCACATTTACTTTATTTTATTTTTTTAAATGAGTGGTTTTTACTTTACTTTTTTAAATAATTTTTTTAAATCATTAAGATCCTGGCAAATACAGAGTTGACCCACATTTCACAGTGGCTTATTGCTACTTCTTTAATTCAAATGGTGTTCAAAGCCATATACATTACTTCATGCCTACTTTATTAATATGATGGCAATTTATCATTACAAAGACTGCTAGAGAGTGGTTGTGTTGACACTAATGTTGAAGCAGGGCATGAAAAAAATGATATGTAGCGAGAGTCAGTTTTATATAAATTTATGATTTTTGCAAAGGAAAGGTCAGGGCAACTTTTTCTGACTTGAGCAGGATTAACGTATTAGCTAAATGTGGGCAAGTTTGGCCTAGGATCACGGAGCATAGCCAACTGAGAGCTGCTCCGGAAATTTTTGTGGAGGTCTGATTTTTTTTTTTTTTTTTTTGTAATGTGAGAAGCCTTTCAAAGGTCTTCAGGTACTTTTTGGAGGAAATCCAGAAGCCAAGAAGCACATTTCGGTCCCCATTGTGAGAGAAAATGCATTCGGATAATCTTCTTACTAGGGCGTATCAGTGATTTGGCTAAGTCCTGATATTGGCGGACAAGTGGCAACCTACCATTGACACTTCATTTCTGGATGCACTCAAAGGAAAAGATTTTTGTTGTATTCTTCTTTCTGACAGGTGTCCTTGTGGACTTGGGCCTAGAAGACAATGGAACTGCGTATCAGAGAGCTGAGAAATATGTGGTTCGGCTAGACAATGAGATTCAAACAAAATTTGAAGTTTTCATGAGACGAGTGAAGCAGAATCCCTATACACTGTTTGTGCTGGTTCATGACAATGCCCACGTGGATTTAACAAGGTAGCTGCTTCAATCTACCAGAGGAAAAGCATCCTCTCCCAGTATCTTTCAGTTGGATTTTTCAAAAGACTTACCATCTTAGACACCCGATGCTTTCCCTAGGCCTAAGGCATTTTGTGTCTCAAAATCAGAAATCATCTTTTTTGCTTGCCCATGATATTTATTAACTAATTCTGATTCAGTTGAAGATAGGTGAGACTAGTTTCAGATTTTTGGATCCCTAACAAGACTGTTTGTAGGGGTAAGTGCTATCGTACTGAAGTCCAGGAAAAAGGGCTGAATTTTGCAACTTTCTTTGCTCTTCTTGTCTTTTTTCCTTTTCCCCTCCTTTTCTCTACTCAAACCCAAATCTCTCCCACGTTCACAATCCACTCATGTTTTAATTCATGTTTTTATCCCTGATGATAGTGTTGTTTTTAATATAAGAAGGCTTACAGACATTTAACTCTTTGCGTCATCTGAAAAATGCCCTAGCTACTGTAAGAAAAGGATTTAAAAAACAGCTGTGTTGAATTTGGTCAGTGTTAGGTCTAAACAGAACAACACATACACACGTGTGCAGAAACATTTCTTCACACTGAATCACAACTTTACTATGGAAGAAGAAAGAAATAAGTAAAGCTAATTATTCTGCTCTTGTTCCATGAGTAAACTGAGGAGAATAATCTTCATGTGATTTAGACATGGTGCATAAGGCTGTGGGATTAATTTGATATCAGAGTTATAATAAACAAAATACTTTCCTTGAAGGACAGGTGAAAATAGGTAAAAGCAACATTCTTCCTACCTTATCCCCCCCATCACATTTTTGTTACTGTCTTTGCTGTACACTGAATTTGTAATTCCTGAATATTCTGGAGGCAAAGGTAATTCTAGGAGATGGAAATCAAAACATCAGGAGACTATCAGATTCCCCAGTCTTTTAGGAGAATGTTTCAGGCTGGAAAATCCACTGGATTTTGTAAAATTGTTCCTGTATCCTAACCCCACAGCTCATGGAACAGTTTCTCAGTGAGAGGGATTTCATCAGCTTTGGCTTATTTTTGGTTTCCTCCATCTGATGCTCTTTTAAATTGGCACACTAATTCATCTTCTCACTATCAGCAGATTTTGGTCCTCTATTTATTTTTTTTTTCCCTGTTGCCTGAGTCTACCCACAGAAAACACTCAAATGGTTTTGACATCTTTCACCCTTCCAAAGAGTTTTTTGAGCTGTGCTTCTCAGTGCCATGGTCATTTGGAGATTTTTGTGCAGGAAGAGAGTAATCTGTTGAATCTCAGGATGTCAGTAAGGCAATTCTTTGCATTCTTATTTCTGCAGTGCCATTTCAAGTTCCCTGTCACATGGTGAGCCTAGTCATGGTCTGGCTGATAGAGTTATTAATTGCAGGGAGGTCCTTGAAGCATTCAACCTCCTTGTTCTTCAGGTCAGCTCTTTTCCTTATGCCTTGCAAACGCAGCAGTCCAGGATCAGCTCTAGCAATGAGGTACATTGGATACAATTTGATACTGTGGTAAGTGTTTAATTGTTAATTTTAACCATGAATTTTAATGTGGACTTCACACCGAACAGAATCTAGCCGATGTGTATTAAAGAAAAATATTAGGAGGGAGCTCTTTCTCTGTTGGAGTTTGTTCTCTCAGGTTCCAGGTCCACAGCTCTGGGATGCTGATGGTAGAGGTAGCATTGACATTTAGGCCCAGGGACTACACATTTTTCTTTGTCCAGTCAGTAGTATGAGAAATTACGTTCTACGCTCTGGTCATACAAAGCTATGTAGACATGCCATAAAGCTCTGGAGCTGGCCTTCCGTTTTCAAGCAGTCTGACTTTTGACTGTAAGTTATATGACATGTAGCCTGTCAAGTCTGTTCATTACTTCTATGGCACTAATAAAAGTTGTGTGCTAGGTTAACAAGTTATGGTGTAGTAGATGCCATCATTGTGCAGAGAAGAGGTGGGAAAGGTCTGTTGGACATTCAGCACCATTAGCTTTTTTCACCATTTCAGCCAGCTGATTCTGAGGATGTTTTGGCAAAACCTGCTTAAAAAATAGCCTTTTCTCCTATTCCTTGTTTGGTATATTTATATCAAGTTTGACTTTACTGTGTTGACTGGACCACTGGTTTCTGTAAAGTGTCTTAAAGTGGTAGCTGTAAAAAATAGTTAAACAAACAGAAGAGTGGAAATGAGGGAGTGAATGAATATTCAAAGTTTACTTTTTGATTGATTGTTAATATGAGCCATTGTGGTGACCTTCTGTAAAATAGTCTAGACAATTTTTTGTTTCCCAAAAGTAAAAAATCAACAACTTTCAGTCTTATGATTAAAAAAATAACCCACAAAAAAAGGGGAGACTGTATGTGATTAATTACATTCCTAGTGATTACTGGTGATGTAAATGCTCTAGAGACCATGCTGTGCTTCCAGCAAAGGCCTCATGAAATTTGCGGCAGCAAATATTCTGCTTTTCTGATTGCTCTCTGCAGATTTACATTCCAGCAAAGAAACGATCAGTTGCTGATTGCCATTAGAGATGTGTAGAATCTGACAGTCAAGAAGAATTTTGGAAATTAATAATCCTTCTGTTTTCAGGTTCTGCTTTAAATAGAAATGAGATGTCGGTAGATACAAAGCCAGAGACAGGGAGTCAGAAAATAATTAGCAGGATTCTAGAAACCCCCTGCAATCACACGTAGGAGATATATTGAAAAATTTGCAAGGACCTACAGCTGTCTTTTGTAGCTGTAGACAAATAATAAGTTAAGTAAAAAACAATTTACATTTTATTGTATTCTTTGAAACAAACAAATAGCATCACTGAGGGAGAATGAATGAAAAGAAAGGATACTTTGCTTTGGAAAATACTTTCCACTTATTTTTTAAATGACAAAATAAATTCAAATTGGTTCCAGTTTTCCTTATGTTTTTGCTATCTCTGTATGGAACAGGATGATGCAGCAAGTGAAGACAAGCTGTACTTTGGTTTGAATGAATACAGCAAATCCCTCCAGTGGGGAGTCACAAGTCCCCTTTTGAGATGTGATGAAACCTTTGAAAAAATGGTCAACACACTTTTAGAAAGGTAAATAGTAATGTGGGAGCTTGGGATTCTGCCTAATTGGGATCTTAACAAATAACAGCTGTATTTATGAGCCCCATCACAGGGGGATGAAGACATGATGACCTTTGATGTTGATCTTGGAATCTGTGAAGTATGTGCAATTTTTATTTTTGTAACGAATTTAGTGCTGTTGAAGAAGGAGGGGATATCCTTCATTTGTTTGTAGAAGAGATTAGGCCCATTCAGCAGCAGTCCAGGCTCAGCTGTGCAGCTTTCTTCTCTTGGCTTAGCCCTCACTAAGCTAAGAAGGTATCAGAGGTTTCATACCTCACCGCTTGTGGTGCCTCTGCTGAGACTGCCAACAAATTTTTCAGTGGTGGCCCAGGTGAGGGACATTATTTCAAAAACATCATTTTTATTATTTCATTAGCTGGCTATGGTTTCATTTCCTGCAGCTCAGAGCCTGAAAGTGGCTTGTTAGTACCTTGCAGCTGCCAGAACAAGCTACTTTCATAGCACATATCCAAGATATAAATGCACTCATTGCAGGAGTAAAGGCAATACTGTGGTTTCCAGCAATGTGGAAATCTGTTCTGTGTATCAGCAGGACAGATCCCTTATAACAGTTCAAAGTATAGTTCTCATTGTATTTTAATATATACTAGAACAGGATTGTTCTGTCTTCAGTACTGTTTGTCCTATTTTATTTAGGTCAATATAATAATTGTAAATGTATCTGTATTTATTAAGTAAAATACAATATCAAATGTGTTAAATTAGCAACATACATGAATAATTAAGTACATCATTAATCCTTAATCTTTATTATTATCTATAAATATTTAAGTAATGAATGTGATAAATAGTAATAAGGTCAGTTAATCTTAATAGGTCAGTTCTTTAGGCTTCTCGTAGTCTTTCTGGCCAAGTCCGATGGACGAGATAGTGGCCACTGTTGCTCTCTTTCTGTTCTTAAAAGGTGGATGGGGAAAAGGGTGAAGGAGGATTAATGCATGTGCAAATACTGTCCTGATACGAGGTTAGGATAAGACTAGAAATTGATGGGAGGGGAACCTGTACCTTAGAGCCGGGATATGCTTTTGCATCACAGTTTATTGATTTAGCCTCTGTTTTCCAGAAACTGGGTTATTCCGTCTGGGTGGGTGAGCCATACAAGCTTACAAGCCTGTAAACATTGCAGACATTTTGGTATTATAAGAAAGGCTACATTTGTCTTAGTAGCAAAAATGCAGTGGGTGCTTTTATGGGAGGAGGATTAAAAAGTGTTTTAAAAATTTATTGATTTAATGACTGGCTTATGGTTTACAGAGCGAGCTACTGTACCTACCGGTTAAAGACAGACACAAAACTTTATTCAAATGGATCCCATATCGTCTATTAAATTACTCAAGAAAGAGACCAGAGAAATTTGGAGCTTTTAGTTGTTTTAGCCATTTGGACTTCTGTGGCGCAAGACTAGCACTCAAGGCATAATAGCATAGTTTTTTTCTGTTTTATGGTGGTGAGTGAACTGGTGGGGAATGTCTAGAAGTGGAGGCCTTTTTTGCTTGAGTAGGTTTTAAATATTTTTTTTTCTTAGCATTTTACTTTGTGAGTTCATGTCTGTTGTCACTGCATATAGCTGTAATGAGAGAGAAAAAACCATTGGCTATGTAAATTAAAAGTCAAAATGGAAGTTCAGATTTGGCTCAGAGCCAGCAATCCCTATTGGTAAGTCTAACTTTCTGGTGGGAGGGTGAGATGTGAAATTATGAAGTACTTCTCCCACAAGCCACTTGACACAGCGATGGTCCTCCGAGTTCATAGAAGAAAAAAGCTTGTGGACAGCAAAGTAATTATTAGCCTGTGCTCTTGGAGTAAACTGGATCTGAGATGATCCGTATCTCCATCAAGTTAAAAAAATTCAGCTGAAATTCTGGCCCAAATGAAGGAAACAGAAGTTTATAATTCCTGTTACTTTAGTGCAGGACTTGGCTCTTTATTTTCTGCATTTGGAGTGTGTTATATGCATTTACTTAAAACACAGTTAGATTTTGTGCAAAATTATTGTCCATGAAAATCAAAGGCTTCATTCTTTGAGCACTACTGAAAAAAATGGGCACTTCTTTACCACACAGTCCTGGTTTTTGGCTAATTTGCAGACATTACTGTGATTTTGCATGTGCTAATGCAGAACTGTATCTCCTCAAAGGTACCCCCGGCTGCACAGCATGGTGATTCGCTGCTACCTTCTCATTCAGCAGTATTCCCAAGCTCTGATGGCTCTCACGACCATGGCCTCACTAAGAGATCACAGCACACCCGAAACACTCAGCATAATGGATGACCTTATCACTTCTCCAGGAAAGGATAAGAATGGCTGCGGCCACATGCTCGTCATTAGGGTGCCGTCTGTGCAGCTAGCCATGCTGGCCAAGGAGAGGTTACAAGAAGTAAGAGACAAGTTAGGTCTGCAGTATCGTTTTGAGATCCTCCTTGGGAATCCTGCCTCAGAGCTTATTGTTGCGAAACACTTTGTGACACGGTTGAAGGTTAGCAGAAACTAAATATTTGTTTGTACGCCCATTGTAGTCATCTGTCGTACATGTTTTGTGTTTATTCCCACATGTTTATAGGTTAATTATTCTATAGGAAAAGGGTGCATGTTCTGTATCTGTCTCCATGGAAGTATAGTGTACTTTTGATGAGCATAAATGATTTAGAAACTCGGAAAAAAACTGAATTGTTACTGGTCCATGAAGTCAAACACCGGATGTTATCTCACTTCTTAAAGTTGAATAACAGCGTCAGTCAGATAGGGTTCATCTCTGAATCTGTGAAAGCAGAGCTCAGATCTCCTTAGACAAACTAATTCTTTCCACCAACTTATCTGTCTGTCTAGTGTATCTGTTGTCTGCTCTGTCCATCCATCTTCTGCCCTTCTGATAACTGGTAAAGTATGCTATTTGTCATAGACTTCTTTTCTCAGACCACTGCATGCTGAAAGCCTCTTCTGCCCAGCATATACGCACCAGGCTAAACTTTTGCATGGATTTACATGAGCATGGTTCAACTAGCCAAATCCACTTCCTGAATTAACGTCACTGCATTAAACAAAGGGAAATGGATTGCCTGCCGTAGGTACCAGCCTGAAAGTAATTCTCGTTATGTGTCCTGATCCCTGCTCTAAGTCTCACGAGAGATTCATTTTCTGTTTGTACTATGAGTTATACGGTGTATTCAAAACCACACAGAAAAGGAATGAATTTTGTGAGCCTTTCTTAAAGAGCTTGCCTACAACCAAAAGCAGATAAAATGTCCTTTAAAGAAGCTACCACCTCTGCTTCTCAAACCTTGTCTGCAGCAGGAGAGGGAAGAGAGGAAAGTAGTAGTCGTGAAGGAGAAAACGACATGGGAGATAGCAGCTCTGTGCTGCTGGKTTTTTTGGCTAGGCATTAATTCCAACCCTAAGTCATTCTGGACTGAGAGTCCTGTGAGGACTTCTTTATGACCCTTTGCCATAAAGGGTTGCAGCCCTTACACATTGCTGGAGCAGCCTGTGAGGCCTTTAGTGCAGATTAGGATTGAGTGTGAAGCTGTTGCAGGTGAATATCCATGTAGCCATTGATCTAGAATAGAGGACTTTCATCAGGCAGAGAATGAAAAAACTCCAATAATTCTTCTTACTCCTCTCGCCCACAACATAAGATGGGTTTTTGGAGTAAAGAAAGCTGTAGGATTCTGGACTTGTTTATTTCCTCGCAGGTGACTGGAAAAAAACCACCCAATTCTGAAACATGCATATGAAGGGAGTCAGGAGAGGAATTCAGTTGCCCAAAGATAAACTTGTAGTGTCTTTTTAGGTGGGTTATCCCAGTGGCACTCCAGAATGATGAAGGTTGCCTGTGAGTCTTGTGCTGGGCTGCCGTACCTGCTAGTCTGGTGCCTGGGATAACACGGGGTATCTGAAATGGTCTGAGCATATGTTTGGGCAACTGATTCCCGTTATAAAATTCATCAGCCATGCTACCATTGAGTCTAGTTTATTGCAGACAATTTTGATTTAGTCTCTGTGCTGCTTGGCTTTTCTACAGATGTTAGGTGGAGTACTGAAGCTGGAGGGCTAGAGCAAGTGGGGAACTGATCGCTGCCTGCTTCCACTACCTAGGCCCTTTTCTTTTGTGGGGGGAGAGCAATATGAGGCTACTGAGTGCTTTCTGGTGAGGCTGAGGCTCAAAATGCTGGTCCCACCAATAACGGCTGTTGGTTGCATGGAGGATGAGATTTCATCGTGACCTTTTTCAGGGGCAGGGAGGGAAACTTTATAGCTGTTAGTGACCTCAGTTGAAGAGTTTGACTTAACTTAGCCTGTCCCTAAGAGGGCGTTAGCAGTGTGTGTGGTGCCGCAGCAGGGCAGGGAGGGTGGGCAGCTGTCTCTGCAGTGCTGGTAGCTGGACCATTCCCCTCTGTCAGACAAGCCCTCTGGCCAGCCAGCCAGGTCAGTCCGCTCCATCAGGGAGCCAGGCTTCAAGGGGGGTGGCACACCCAGAGGTACAGAACGAAAGAAGAGATGGAAAATAATTTAAATAACTATTTTGTTGACCAGGCATGCTGTCATGGCATATCCTTTAAGTGTAACAAGAATCAAACCATTTGGGAGGCATTCAGAAGTGAGGAGCCCAGAGGGCTGCAGCTCTCTGCCCCTCCTGAGTAAGATGGTCAAGAAACACATCTTCTGTATGCAAGTTTACAGCTCAAAGCCCAGACACTTGGGCTTCTTTTTAGGTCCTTAGGCTAGCAGAAGGAAAATCAGCTTTGTATCTGTCTTCCCCTATTTCATTTTCTAGCCATGCACTTTTGCAGAAACTTCCGTTGCTGGAAAGGCAGGGTAACACGCAGCCAGACTAACCTGCCAAGCCAGAAAATATCTCTCTGCTGCTGAGGCTGCGTTACTGAGCCAGTAGATGTTGTTAGGCAGTTGGAGAAATAATTTTTTTCTGTGAATGTGTTATACAGAGGATGCTGAAATCAGCAGGGGAAAGAAATCAGGACTGGGGAAAGAGAATAGAGCCATAGTAGAAAAGGGGACTATTACTCCAAATCGTGCTCTTCCTAAGCTAAGAAAAAAATAATCATAGGTTTTTTTCAGTGGAAATTTTCAAAAGGTCAAATGGCACACTGAGTCACTGATCTGCTAGTGAGTCCTCCTTTTTAATCCCCTTCATCTCCCTGAGAAGATTACTCATAAAACATGGCCCTTCTGAGGAAGAGGAAGGGTAAGGAGATCTCTTAGGTCAAAGGTACAGGTTGAGACTAGAAGAACCAAAAGGGAATTCAAGATAGGGTTCTTCTTGCAAGGTATGTTTTCCACAAAGCTTGCATAAGTCTTGTTGCTCTGTAAAGAGAGCTGTGTCTTGTTGTCTTGCACATCTGTGCTGAGAAGAGTAATACAAACATATTATTTTTAATGGGCAGTTTGTGTGGTTGGGCTTGCTGTCATGACTCAGCAAAGCAGATTCTGTGCCTCAGCTAGATAAGAGTCTTCTCCAGAACTGATTTTGTCCATTATTAATAAGAAAGAAGGAAAACCTTCTTGCAGCAGGGTGATATGCTGTAGCTCAAATACTTGATAATTCTGTAACCATTAGGGCTTAATTTCCTTGTCTAGAAAGACTTTAATGTCTAATCAGCATGGAAATGTGACATCTCTGGGTTATATAGAAGGAGCTTCTCTGCTGATCTCCTGTCTTGACTGGTCAGCGATCTAAGAGGCTGTGTTGTCAGTTTTCCTGGCAGTACCCATAATGTATTGACAGGAATGGCTGGATATGAACCTGCATTTTTGCATTTCAGCTTTATAATACAATTTCAGTGTTTGTAGAGATAGAATGGCTTGTTTCCCTTCTAAGTGAGAGTTTCTGAGTCTTTCAGCTTTACTTCCGTTTAACAGTTGCTGTAGGGTGCTCATGCCTGTCTTGATTAAATACTGCCTGTATCATCTGGAAGTCTGGGCACTGTGCAACACAGCAAGAAAGATGCTGTTGCTCAAGATAAAGAAATGTTTTTAGGAGGCTGCATCCAACACAGAGAACACAAATGGACTCAGCCAGGTTCAGTAAGCTCTGCTGAACCAAGGGGGCTGAAGGGTGTAGGGACATGGGACTGACGTGACCAGCCTTTCCAGTGTTAGGGGAAAATGGTACAGTTTTGTGGTCTTGGGCCTTGGTAGACTGTAGGTAAGGAGTCCTTTCTTGTGGGATTACCTCCAGTGAAAGGGAAATATTTTTTCTTTCATATAATCTTTCATTTTATAGAATAATTAAGCAAATATTTGAGAATCATGGAATCCTTTTCATACTCCACTTGCACGTCTTACTTTAGCTTTACATTAATTTCAAAGAACTTTTCTCTGTGCCAGCTTGAAATTGAAGGCATCAACTACTTTTTTCTTTGGCAAACCACACTAACACCACACCAGGTGTATGTTTCCAGCATTGAATAACATAGGCTATGCATCCTTTTCTGTGCATTTAATGCTTGGCTAATACTTCACTACCAGAAAAAATGCATGCCTGTACCTAAGGTCTCCTTCCTGTTGGCTGTTGAGTAAGCGAACTCTGTATACAAAGAAAAAGCAGGAACTGAAAAAAACAGGTGAAGGTTTAGAAGATGTCATTTAGATGTGACTGGAAGTTTCTCTGTTCACAGGCTTGGAGGGGAAATGAGCAGGATGACTGGATCCCTCGCACCTATCAGGATTTGGAAGGTCTACCTTGCATTGTTATTCTAACTGGCAAGGACCCTCTAGGAGAAACTTTCCCCAGGTGCTGTTATTACTCTTGCAATATGGTTGTTCTCTAACATGTTTAGATAAGTTGAGGGGTGGATAAGTGGTTTGATACCATCTGGCTATTTTTTCACAAAAAAGTGTATTTTAGACTTCATTTGGGAAGGGTTTAAAATTTTGGAAAGTGCAGTTTGTGAAAAGTAAAGCTACTGTACTGTGTGGGTCAATGAATGTCTGTGCAAAGTATCAAGGAGCATAACTTATGTGCTGAATATTTTAAAATTATTTTATATTTACTGGCTAATAAAATTGTTCATGAATATTTAATAAGCAATTAAAGATAGGGAGTATTCTTCAAAGTCAGAGAAGACAAAACTTTCTTTTTTCTTGGGTTGGGTTTTCTAGGTCTTTGAAATACTGTGACCTTCGACTAATTGACTCAAGCTACTTAACTCGGACTGCATTAGAGCAAGAAGTAGGCCTGGCATGCTGCTACGTCACGAAAGAGGCAATTCGAGGGCCTATTGTAGCTCTTGACCTTAGTGAGAAGGAGCACGGGAAGGCTAATGGTAGCGAGAATGACTCTGATGAGCTGTTGATAGACTTGGACCGACCCCAGAGTAATAGCAGCGCTGTCACTGGAACCTCAGGTCAGTTATTCTGCTGTTGCTCTGAAAAACAAGTCTTCGTTCCTAAGTCATTGGAATTTGAATGCAAACATTGAGATGGTTAGTCAAGTGTGGGTTGCTTAGCAGTATCCTGCTGCAAGCTAGGCAATGAAATGTTAGTAGCAGATTCTTTCCACAGTGAGCAATTTTCCTGTGTACAGCTAAAAGGGGATGGTGTTGCAATGGGAGGATGGTATGCCATAGCTAAGGCTGCCTTGTGATTTTTATTTTTAAACTTACATTTCACATTTGTTGCTAGTTTTGTCCAGTGGATCCTGAAAAGATCTTAAAAATCAGAGTAGAAATGGATAGTATAGAATTTTAGGAATAGAAAAATGCTCTGTAACTGCAGGGGTAGCTATGGGTGAGGATGGATATTTGCGTCCTTGCCAAGACCAACAGAATGGCTGGGTCTTGCCCTACCTCTTCTGGCATCGATGAAGCCTCATCTCCCACCAAGCCCTCCCTTCCTTGTATTCCTCAGGCACTTCTGGGTCCTTCCCTTTGTTTACCTATGAGTTTGAAGTATTAAGACAGCTGAACTGGACCTTTGCCATACACCAGATCTTCCCATACACTAACTAAACCTGACTGGTATGGAGGAGGGAGCGTCGCCCAGTTCACATTAAAGAGTTGCAGTGAAATGAATGCTCTGTTCTCCATAGAAAGGAAGGTCAAATTGATCTATGTATACAGTGGTGTGTTATACTTGAATTTCAGAAGGTTGTACCATCAAATTTCAAATCCCAGATGGGAAATGATAGTTAACGTACAGAGATTGGGATCGGGACACTTGTGTTTGGCTCTGAACCCTAGCAGAAGGGCCGTTGCCTCTCCAGCAAGAGGGACAGATGGATCTCAGCGATTTCTTTTTAAATGGTGAAACACTGACCTAAGCCACAGCAGCACTCATTGAACAGAAGTACTTGTACGGTAGGATTGTCCCATAGATGAAATGAGTTCATGATTTTCTTATGTTGGCCAGTATCTGTTCATTGCCTGCTCTTTGTTTCCCCAGGTTCCCTGGCTGACAACGGCGTGAGCTCCTCGAGTGCTGCAGACAAGTCTCAAAAGCAAGCACCGTCGCTTAACTTTCAGACTGTGGCACACAGCTCAGTAGATGAGGGAACTTACCCCAGTTTCACAGCCGGAGAGACCCTGAAACAAGAATGTGACTCCCTGGGTAACCAGATGGCGAGCAGCACCACTTCGAAACTATCATCACTGTCTTCGGTCTCTCAGACATTTCGGTGGCCTGCCCATTCGGCCAAAGACAGCAAGGCCCTCCGTGCTGCGCTACCACGCATCGTCATCCTCTCAAAAGCTGCCTACTGTCTCCTGAGCTCGCAGAAAAGTGGGAATTTGCCTTCCTCCTCTTCCCTCCTGCCTCATGCTGACGTGTCTTGGCTGAGCTCTCTGAGGCCTCTGCTCCACAAGGACGTGAACAGTGAAGAGCAGTCTCTCTACTACAGGCAGTGGACGACAGCTCGACAGCACCACGCGGACTTCAGCAATCAGGGTGAGACGTCTGGCTCAAGGAGTTTTCACCCCAGGCGGCTGCTTTTGACAGGACCACCACAAGTAAGAGAACAGTTCCTTCCTCTTGCCTTATTAGCAGGATGAGAGGACCAATGATGAGGACTGCAGATCGTACTGTAAAGGCCCCCTGCAAGTTTGCACGCAGTGATGTGTTTCGAGGTCAAAAATCAGTCAAATTTTAAGGTTAAGTCCATGCTGGAAGTGGTAAGGAGAGGAAGGGTGATGCTGTATGTCATGTTTTAGCCTAAATGAAATATGTGTGGATGGCACTGAGCATAAAATTGCCATGAGTGCATCAGTAGAGAAGCAGTTATCACTGCCAATCTCGCTGTACAAAAGTGATACAGGCTGTGGGCCAGGTCTTCCTCACAGATCAATTTTGTAATACTGTTCAGCATAACGGGGAATATTATGTCTTGTTACGTTTTCAAGCAGAGCTAGAATAGGGTAAGCCCAAAGAGATTTATCTGAAACGTATCCGTCCTTCATATTAGTCTCGAGTTGGGATTTGGATTTTTTTCCATCTCTGGTTCAGGTGGGAAAGACTGGCTCATACTTGCAGTTCCTAAGGATTCTCTTCCGCATGCTGATCCGGTTGCTGGAAGTAGATGTGTACGATGAAGAAGAGATTAATGCCAGTAAGTATTTAGTAGTCATTCTTAATATGCATTGTAAAGAGCTTCTGTTATGTATTATTCAGCAGTGACAAATTTTTAGGCTCACGGAAAGACTATAAATTACACCTACCACTTGTCCTATCCATTAGTGTGTAGCTAGACTTACTGTAGGTGTCTGCATATATTTAAATATAGATGAATAAAAACGTAAGTTTTATATTGGGCTTAGCTGAGAACTATTAAATGTATTTTGGATTGATATATTTGGATAGCACTAAAATGAAAATGAACACAAAACTGTAAATGGGCAATATCTGCCCCTGTTATCTCTCCTTGCTAGTTTATAAGCAGGGGCTGCTTTTAAGCAGACAAGACATTTAAGAACATTCAGTTTCTGGGTGAAACATCACTATTATTTATGTTTAAGTATAAATTAGATACCAATTTTCAGTAAGACTGTCTTCTGTCTGCAGTTTACAGATCTTATGCTGAGGAAAAAGGGGAGGGGGAGCCTCTTTGGATTTGTGCTCATTTGTCGGATCTCACAGGTCCATTAACTGCTGTGGCAGGACTTCGCCTTGAGGTGCACAAACCCTTTTAAAAATGGAGTCCTTTTCAGGGTGTTCTTTACATAACTCTGTGGTTTTGTAGTGAAGATAACTCTGTGATGCATAAATCTCATGACCATTAGACTGGCATCTTGAAAATGTAGTTGTTGTCAAACCTTTGAAAAGACTAATTTGTATTTCTGCTCAGAAAGTGCTATTAAATTAAAAAAAAAAGTGTTTTCCTTTGATTTGGAGCTTTGGGGGCTGTTATTCTCTCATTGAACTAAAGTACCCCAGAAACTTAAGATGAAATACCAAAACGTAAGAGAAGTTTTGTGTCATGCCGTCTGGCCTGTTGTGATCACAGCAACATGTCACACCCCAGCCAGGAATGCATGGAACTCCATCAGAAAAGCAGTTTGGGTTTGTTTGGGGTTTTTGGTTGTGGCTTTTTTGGTCCCACTACTTCTATTGGAATGCTTTTCCAGAGCCCGAGTGCTCTGATGATTGAAAATATTATTTTATTCTCCAACCCAAAGATGTTCCTGTCCCAGTTATAAACATTCTCTTTGGGGCCAAAGAAAATATTAATTTAAATCAAAATACTTTTTCTCTTCTTTGATGTTTGCTTCTATGGTGTAGTCAGGCAGCAATCTTACCCCCTCTCAGCATTCATCTAGGTAGCCTGGATCTTCTTACAGGATCCTCACAAATGACAGGCTCTTTATTCTCCTTATCGGTTTAGTAGCTCTTGCCTGCACATCTATTTTCAATTTATCCTTCTGGTACATGGGTGACCAGAACTGAATGTGGTATTCTTCAGGATGTTTAACCAACCCACTGTACAACAGCTCGTATATTCCCCTGCCCCCACTGAAAGCCCCATGATTGATGAAACCTTGTCTTTTCCATTCTCCCATTCCTGGGAGTGGCACTGGCACTGATACGTAGCTTGTACTCATTGGTTCCTCTGCAACTTAGTCATTTCCAACCGAGGTGCTCCCAACCTGCTGCAGAAATGCTTGTTATTAGTCCTTGATTGTACATATGACTCGTATTTTTTCTGTTAAATATCATCCAGTTTCTGTTGTTACAGTTTTCGAAGGCATTGAATTCTTTCTGGATGATCTTCGATTCCTTCTCCATATTGACAATGACTCTTAGAGTGTGCCACCAGCAAACTTAAGCCAATGTTTTTTTTGAGTTGGTGACATTAGTGAAAATATTAAACAGTATGCCCCTCTACTGATCTTTTAACTTCACCGGTAATCTCCATCTGCCTTAATACTTACGATGTTACATGCTGCCATCTTCTGTTTAATCAACTTGTTCAATTTACAGACCATTCACTGTCTCCATTTTCTTCAGCTGTATTAATAATTTGTCATATAGTATCATATCAAATACTTAAGTCCAGAAGGATAAGATGCGTTTCATTTCCTTTGTTTAGAGAAATAGATATATCATAACTGTATAATGAAAGTAACACAGGATTTCCTTGGTCAACCCATGTTGCACTTTATTACATTTTTCATTTACTTCAACATCTATAATTATTTCCTTCACCCTCCCCAAGTTTTGAATATTACCAAAGTCAAAGTAATGGACCCAGAGCTCTGTAGATTACTGTATCTCCTCTTAAATGGTGATAATATATGCACTATGCTTGCACTGAAATCGGGCTACTGCCTGATTTCACATACCTGTTCTTTCAGAAAACTGGCATGGAGATTATTCTTTCTCTCTGTTTTGAGGGTGTATCAAGCTTTTAGAGTTTTTTTCCATCTTGGCTTATAGTAAACCTTTTATTCCCTTGAAAACATGATCATAAAAGTAAAAAGAAAATTAAAAAAAAAAAAATTATATAGTTGAGGTGATATAGCGAAGAAAATTGTTATTTGTTTTCATGCACCTTCCTGACGTCTACCTCAGCTTGACATTTGGCAAAGCTTATTTTATCTCACACTTGTTGACATTTAAGACAAAACTTCATTTGCTGTTGAGCTTTTTCCATTCCTCATGGACTTTGTTCATTCTTAGTGTCCTTTTTGATGTACTCCCTCTGAAGGCCCTTCCTCCTGGTGTTTTTATTTTGCTTGGTATGCTGGTTACTGGTTGTTTGGCAACTGCGATTCCAAGAAGTCCAAGTCTCATTCATAGGCAAGTCCCTGGTTTTCTCAGGCCAGCTGACTTACAGAGCCGGCTTTCTCAGGATTTGTCTGTATGGACAAACTAATATACCTCACCTGACTGGCGGCGTATGTTAATTTGAGCATGACATGGTGCCAGTGAGATTAATGGCCTCTAAACTGCTGCTGGCTCATATCCTATTGGGTCAGTCTGGGTAGGGTAAGCATGTGCTTGTCTGTAGACCCAGCCTTTGTTTCATCTGAGTTTGCTTTTCTGAAATCAATAACCTCAGTTACACACCTACTTTTGTGTGTTCTTCCATCTCATTTTAAACTGAATCGACTCATGTTCAAGCTGCAGTCCAAGGTTGTTGTCTTTGGTCAGTGCTTTCTAACGTTCCTGTTACTTACACTTGATTTTCTACCTTAGACTGTCCTCTGTTGGATCAAAGCAAAGAAGTGCCGGTTGATCCTTGCTGGCCACATCCCATTCTCTAACAGGAGTGTGTCTTTTACTGCCTTTATCATGTACCACCAGCTACTAGTTCATAAATTTCTACAGCCTCTTTCTCCTTGCTTTCATCCTTCTGCCTTTGAATACTTTTGCTTCTCGTTTGCCCAATGCTCCTCATTTTGTGTGCTGAAGACAGAACCACAGAGAGGCTTGAGACTCCACCTGTATCTTCTGCACAGATAGGATTGTTAATTTGAGCATTTTCTGCATAAATCAGAGTGAATTATACCTCAGCAGCTTGATGGAAGGCAGAGCAGAAAGATACCTGTGAGGTTCCTTTGCTTGTATACATTTCCCAAGGAATTGGCATTTCTTTGAAATGGCTTTGTGTGGATAATAATTTCGATTTTGGTAATATTTATGACATTCAAAGAAGTCTCTTTTTGTGTGTGTGCACCTGTGTGAGTTCCTCTGCAACTGTAAATCAGCAAACATCACGTAAACACCATTCAGTGGTTATCTGATATGGCTTACCTGAAGTGTGTTGTTGCAGGTCATACAGAAAACAGTGAAATAACTCAGTCTAGCAATGACCACTGGCCGGATATTGAGATCTTCGGCAAAATCTCTTTTGATCTGAATGTACATGATCCCAAGTATAGAACTATAAGTCCCGTATATACGGAACAACTGTCAAGAGTGAAACAAGGTAAGTAGAGTTTTTTAGGACTACTTTCCTACAAAGAATCAGATTTTACTGGTTTAGCTGAACACATGAATTCACGAGAGCCTTTAATCTCCAAAATGAAATGAAACAAAATGATTTGTGTGTTCTTTCCAATTGTTACTGGGATCACAGTCTTTGTTTTTAATGTTCATAACATTTCTGTTTTCTTTGTGCACAGAAACAAGCAAAGAAATGAAATCAGAGGAATCTAAGAAAAGGGAGACTGTGTCCATGATGTTGACTAAATATGCAGCTTACAATACGTTCCATCACTGTGAGCAGTGCCATCAGTATATGGACATTAATCCTGCCGCACAGGTCGGTGTCAAGGTCCAACAGTAAACTGCATCCTTGATTTTTCTGTGGTCTCTCCAGGCGTACTGCTCTGGTGTCAGGACTCATGCTTTCACCTTCCCTGAGATGGAATTGTTTAATTCTTCCATTCTCAGGGGAGATATTGAGCTACAGACCCTGGAGCATCAACTGTGTCTGCTGCATTCTGCATGAGCAGTTCTCCTCTCCAGCTGCCTCTGACAAAGGGTGAATATTGTGACTAGTTGTTTCAAGCCAAAGCATTATTCAGCCTGTCCAGAGGGTTCACAGTATCTCATGGGAGAGGACTGTAAAATTGAGAGAGATGCTTCTCTTACCTAAATGCCAGCCATCCACACCTGTGATGGGAGACTGGAAGGCTTACTTCTTCCTCCCTTTGTATGGAACTGTGTGTGCTTCTCAGCAGTAGCTTATGAGTCACTAGGCAAAAATGGTCGTTTTTAACTGTTTAGTTAAAAAACTTTTAATCTCTAGAACAAACAGTTATGCTCGCAGGATGCTGTCAGGTAAGATTATTCCTGGTTAATAGCTCAGACATTATTTCTTAACCACCACCAATAGTTTATGTGGAGGTTTCTTATCTCAAATCGTTCTTTCCTTGCTTGCTAATCTCTTCCAACAGCTTGCTATTAACCTAACACAGCATAGACACTCTGACCTGGCAATGTACAATGTCAGTTACCTTGGAGCAGCACCAGCAGGCCTGATTTAAACCTCATGCTTCATTAAGTACGTTGACACAAGCAAATCCTCCCAAAGGACATCTGTTGTTCCCTCCATTCATCTTTGTGCATGTGGTCAAACGTAACGACTAGTAATAAATATAAATACCTACTTGTATGTGCAAGTGTGAGTTGTGTATGTAGAATTATGATAATTGAACTCAGAGAAATTGCACATCCAAAGGGGAGTCATTGGACAGCAGGCATTATGAAGGGAGAGAGATTCTTCAGTGCTTTAACAGAACCTAAATAAAGCCCCTTTCATTTTTCATCTTTACTCAGGCTAATTATTTCAATTCTTTAGTAAAGATTATAGAACAATGACTGCTAAGAGTGAATGATTTGACCTTGTAGTAAGACAGATGCTTGTGTAGGATGAAATCTTATCAGATACATAGGCACTTTGTATACACTTACACGGTTCAGTGAAGCGCTGTGCAAACTTAAGCTCACCCAAATTCTTCATAGCCTTGTTAATGGCATGGTCTGCCTTGCTTACCTAGCTGCTTAGAAGAGTATTGCCACAGGAAAAATACCATACTAATGCAGCCATGCTGCTGCTGAGGTATCTGAATGGCAGTGCATTCTGCTGTGGAGGTGCACCCACATGCTACACTGCTCTTTGAATCTTTGGGGAAAATTTATTTGKATAGTTTGTTTCCTAGTATGTATATTTTTCACTTCTCCTTAGAAATATTGATAAATAATTTCCAGCTCAAGTGGACTTCAGAAGAGTCCAGTTGGGCCAAAGATCATTACTAGTACAGAAAGCCGATTGTTTTAATAGCAAGGCAAGTTACATGCCTAAGTAATGTGGCTTATGGTACAGGAAAATGAGAATATAATAGAGTTAAATTCAGTTACTGAAAGAGAATGTTTTGGATGTTCTTCTCTGGTGCCTTCCAGAGTTGTGACTGCAAGAGCAGGTTGCCATATACTCCTTGTGGGTTACCTGCTTGCAAATCTTTCTTCCACTTTTTTTGTTGTATACAGATAACTGACTCTACTCTGCATGCGTTCACGTTTTCATCCTCGATGCTAGGAGAAGAGGTTCAACTGCATTTTATAATCCCCAAGTCCAAAGAGAACCATTTTGTCTTCAGCAAGCAGGGAAAACATCTAGAAAGCATGCGTCTCCCACTCGTTTCTGACAAGGTGCGTGTGCTGCCCTTACCCATCTGCTGGCTACATACGCTGAATGCAGTCAACCTGACATACATTTGCAAATCAGTGGTGGTTGGCTGGGTTTTTTTTTCTGTTTTCTTTTTGGTTTAAAGTCCTTTGCATAATTCTTGCCTGACTGTCCTTAGAACTGGAGTTTTTAAGGACGATCATCACTTCTTGCATTCCTAGTGTCCAGTTCATATGTGTTGCAATAATCAATCTTAAAATCCAGTATAAACAATAAATAAATAAAAATCCATATCAGGAATAACCTACTTTTTACCTAATGTTGCCAAAATATCTCCTGTTCCAGCAGAATTTGAATGCAGTCAAGAGTCCTATCTTCACTCCATCGAGTGGACGTCATGAACATGGCCTCTTGAACCTCTACCATGCCATGGAAGGCATCAGCCACCTTCACCTCCTTGTAGTCAAGGAGTATGAAATGCCGCTCTACCGTAAATACTGGCCCAACCACATCATGCTTGTCCTGCCAGGCATGTTCAACAATGCTGGCGTTGGTAAGAAACACCATCAATGCATTGCTGTGAAGATATCAAAATCCATGTTGGACAACGTGGATCATGTTGTTGAAGGAAACATTGTAGCAGCTCCTCACATTCATGCTGTGATAATAGCAGCAATATCTGTGCAAAATACAATGATGTGTAAGAACTGCTGTTAGGGACGTGGAATATATGTTTGTATTGATCACTGCTTTCTCAATTTAAAATCTGATGTTTTATAGGCCACATTCACTCATTTTACTCAGCCCTGCTGTGTGAATGTTCACTGTAGGCATTTTACACATGATTTTTCAAATTGCAACTTTTTTAGTTAGCTGAAGCTAAATATTAACTGCAGCTGAACACTGGGGGCTTGAACTTTGGACTTCATTTTCATGAGTTTTTTCTGCAAGAAGTTTTAAGTAGCTTCAGTTTTAGAATCTCAGCCCCTTCTTGGTTCAAGTGACTTTATTAACGCCCACAAAATCATGTTCTGCAGAGTCTCTTAAAAGGTCCAGTCGTCTTGGTATCTGCCCTTTAGATTTACTCACACATATTGATTTCTTTTTAACCTAAGATGTTACGAGCACTAAGTTCATAAAGGGTAATGACTGCAGATGTTCATGTAGCCTTTCTCTGAGAAGAGAGACTGATAGTCTAATAAAGATCTCTGTATGTCTTCTTTATGGTATTTTCTCAGGTGCTGCCAGGTTTCTTATTAAGGAACTTTCCTACCACAATCTAGAACTGGAACGAAACCGCTTGGAGGAACTGGGAGTCAAGCGCCAGTGCGTGTGGCCATTCATCGTGGTCATGGATGACTCCTGCGTCTTGTGGAACATGCACAGCATCCACGAACAGTCGAGGTAAGTAATCACCCAGCGCTGGGGTCCCTGCACTGATCCAGCACAGAGAGCAGCACACCTGTGACTTAGGCTCATCTCTAGCATCTGACAGGGTATGAAAGACCAGACAACTGGAAAAGTTGGGCAGCTGGAGCTGCTGGTAACGTACTCGAAATACTGCTAAGCAAAAGCAGCTTTCGGCAGTGGTTTTGATGTAGTAACACCAGGCTGCCTGTCCAAAGGGCCTCACAGAGGTCATTATTCACTCAATTATTATTCAGATAGCCCAGGAACTGTACACTTGGACGTTAGATATATTGTCTAAAATGCAAAAAATCAGCTCTTTCACTCAGAGCAGTAGGAAGGCTGTAGCTTTGTCTTGTTGACCACCAACATCCAGCCTCCTGCTGTTGAACACTTGTACCTGGCTCTACCCTTATATCCATGTCCCACAGTCAGTGCCATCAACAAACCTCTGTTGTGCTTGTTTTTTGCCTAAAGCCACTCTTGCTTTTAGTGACTATTTGAGTGATTTCTCAATATGTTACTTCCCTGATTTGTTTTGATTCAATATATGTTTCTCAATGAAAACAGTTTATTTTGGGAACTTTAGCTTTTTAGAAGGCATTAAGCTCCTGCTCTTCTCAGTGCTATGCTGTCCATTACGGAGAAAATAGCCTTCCAGAAATGGTGCATAAGGCGATTCCTTTTCCCTTTCTAAATTGCTGTGTAAAACCTTATTCTGCTGAAAGGCCCATTTTCTTATAATGACTAAATTGATGGGATAAGATTAGTTGGCTGTTGTTTAAAAAGTCTGCATTTATGTATATATTTTTAGAGCATCTAGAGTAAACACTCTCAATTGTTAATGGAATTTCTTGTTCCTTTGTATACACATATATGTATATATATATGCAGTGTATGTTAACATAAAAATAATAAGCCATGTTTGTATGTTGCGTATGATCACATTTTGCAGCCAGTCCCTGGAGCCTGGGGGCTCCAGCAAGAATGTGTCTTTGAAGAGCGTTCTCCAACACATTGAAGCCACCCCCAAAATTGTTCATTATGCGATACTGGGTGTTCAGAAATGGAACAGCAAGCTGAATGCCAGGAAAGCAAAGGCTCCATTCTCCAGGTGCCACGTGCGTGATTTTATACTGCTCAACATAGACCTGACCCAGAATGTGCAATATGATCTAAACAGGTAGGCAATATATGTATGTGGTAAAATAATATGCTGGCATGATAAGAATCTTGTCACCATATTTCTAAATGCTGTCGAGATAAATAGAAAGATCCTGTCTAAGGTAACGAGCACACAATTACAAAAATAAAACTCAGAGTCATATATGTTGCATCTGAACAAATAAGGCATCAGCCAAAAGAACTGGGAGAGACAGACCGCAAGGCAAGGGGAAGGGAGGGCTACAGAGGACTGAAAAGGGGGAAAAGAAGTAACTTCAGGAGAAATAAGTAACCGCGAGACCAAAATTAGAAGAAAGAAGCCCAAATTACATCAGTCACAGGAAGAGTGTGGGGCCTCCAGAGTGCCTCTGTAAGAGGCAGGAGCCTCTTGCATGACTAAGAACAAGAGTATAGGTAATGGCTGAGCCATTGCTATGTCAAATGCTATGAGGAGGGAGGAGGGGTTCCTTGTATTTCCTTCAGAGTCAGCTGTCCTCCCTGTTGCCACTTGCGTTTGCAGTAAAAACAGATGAATAAATAACTTGCCACTATTTCCTTCCCCCCCCTCCTCCTCACCTATCTCCATCCTAAAGCATTTGCAATAAAGCAGTGTTATCATGGGGCTCTACCTCTAGTTTTCATCACAAACGGAAGCAATATCCAATTCCCCCCCTCCTTGGCCAAGTGAGTTTAGAATAAACCCTGTCTCTGCTAGCCACAGACTGGCACTGGGGTATCTCACCCTGGTCTCCTGCTGCTGTTTTCAGGGATCCCGTGTATCTGAGTGAGGAATTGTAACCTGTCAGTGCAAGCTGGGGTCTGGTGTGGCTTCCAGAGCTCTTGATTTCACATTCTCTGGCTGGTTGAATCATGAGATGGGAATCAGCCCACAGAAGTGAGCAATTACATCATAAATAGTGCAGGATAAACATTACTTAGCTGCTTTGTCTCCCCTAGCCAGATATTTGTCAAAGCCACGTTTATCCCCTGATTCCAGTTCATAAAAAAATACGTCATATAGAACTGGCTTGTTCAGAAATGGAGGTTGGTCACTGCAGAGCTTCTCTCAGTTCTAAAATATATATAAAAAAAGAACTAAACAGAAGAAAAAAAAGGAAAGGGTGGGGAAGAAATGATTGATGCCATTACGTGACGAGGATGAGAGGGCTAACCAGACTTGGTATGGGGAAGAAACATACAGACGCACTGAAAAGTGAAGACTTGTTTGGTCTTAAGATGACCAGAAGTTGCTTTCCTACACCAGGAGCACACTGAAGGAATGAGTCTTCAGAGCTGTGTAGAGAATTTGTATAGGCACCATATCAGATGGTCTCCCAGAATCTCTGCTGAGCCCGTTCTGGTGCATTTCAGCAGCGGGCGTGTGAATGCTTGCCCACGCACAGCAGCCACACAGCTGGTTTAGTGATCTTGTGTTTAATGTCCAGGTATTTCTGTGAAGATGTAGATTTTAATCTGCGGACGAATAGCAGTGGCCTGCTCATCTGCCGCTTCAACAACTTCAGCGTCATGAAGAAGCATATTCAGGTTGGAGGACAAAAGGACTTTGTCGTTAAGCCAAAAATCATGGTGAGTGTGGATGTATGCTCCGTCATACATAAAGGGTAAAATCAGGACCTATTTCCCCTAGAAACAATGAATTCTCTAGCCCTTTAGATTTATTTAGTGCTTATTTGACATTCATGGCCTACTCCGTGGCAGGGCTGCCACATCAGAAACAGAAAATAATAAATATTTTGCTAATTATAAACAATAATCCTCCTAATCTATTAGAAGATGGACTGGGATTGGAAAGAGTTTGGTCTGGCTGTTCACTGGTATCTCTGATGGAGAAAGAATTCGCAGACATACACTCTTAWCAAAAGCAGGCAAGTTGTACTGGACTCGTTTTAATAATTTTAACACAGCCACTAGTTTCCAGTGTTTGCTGGTTTGTGATGACTTTCAGTCCTTGCACTTGCTGACACAGAGACCTGAGGAGAGGCACTGAAAATTGCAACCTTCTGAAATCCACTGGGGAAATCCAGGTATTTACAAAAATGGTGTGGGGATACCAAATATTTTATACAGAGTATGTTACACCTGTGCCGGCTTTAAATGGAGGTATATTTCAAAGACTTGGTTTTAATCTAGGAATCTTATCATTTGTGTTCCTGGTGGTTTTAAACACATCCCACACCATCCCTCTTTTAAAAAATCACCTCCGTATTTCAGATTTAACTGACTAAACCCTGGATTTGAGTATTTTGGGGGTCATTTTCTGAATTTTCCTTTCCTTGTGGTTGCAGTGGAATCTGTAGTGATGGACTATGAGAAAACTCCATAGAAAACGTTTTCTGTGGATGACTCCTCTGGCACTCCTATACTGTCCAGGAGTAAGGCAGGATGAAGGGYGTTGTGACAATTTGAACTCCCTATTTTATGTCCCTTCTTTAGGCAAGCAGATATCCACAGAAGTACTTAGCAACCACAGAACAAGTAGTTAATTTATATCTGTGCTGTGGTGCTGTGTCAAAATCGAGTGGGGATTTTTGATTCTTTCCCCCAGCTTTCTCTCTCTTCCTGCCCTGTCATGATGATCCCTTCCCCAGCTAGAGGAACTCCTGCAGAGAAGATACACTGAGTAGGTGGGTTCAAAGGGGCTCCCCTTGGTTTCATTGCAGGTTTCAGACAGCCTGGCACCAATAATGCCTCTTCAGTACGTCTGTGCCCCTGACAGTGAGCATACATTGTTGGCAGCCCCATCTCAGTTCCTCCTGGAGAAATTCCTTCAACATGCGACATACAAACTCTTCCCGAAGGCCATTCATAACTTCAAGAACCCGGTATTGGCCATTGACTGCTACCTGAACATCGGGCTCGAGGTACAAAATATTTGCAGGGATAATGGGGACGAGTAAATGCAAACCTTTACTTCAACATCTTTCTTGTGTTGAAAACCCCTTCTTTTATGAACCCTCAGCATCAAGGGTAGCGTTTGAAGACTTTGGTCTCAAACAGTGAGACTCTGCTGTGGAGTGAAAGGACCAACTCCACTGGGAGAGCTGGTAGTAAAGCCTCCTAGCTGGCTGGTGTGCGTAGAGGCCAGAGGTCTGTGATGGATTGATGTGATTTGCAAAGGAATTGGGCATGTCTGTCTGAAATAATATTTCATATGAAGCAAAAACCCAAAAGTCATGCCATTCTTGACAGAACTTGGTGTGCTGCGTAGTCTATACAAAAACTATCCCCAAGATTTTTTAGATCGCTGTCCTATCATACAGCTTTTTATTATCTGTGTTTGATTTGTCCTTGCAAAAAACTTGTTTTGGCTGAGAGAGTTTCTGATACGACCCTTGTCTGGTGGCTTGCTTCACTGATGGACAAAGCTCATCCTTTTAGATGCTTTTCTTTTTATGAATCTGTGTTTCTAGGGAAGCTAGGTTTTTGCAAGTATGTCTTAGATGTCTGTAGGTAGGGAGATCAGACTTTTTGAACCCATTGGTCAGTTTGAGCTGGGTCTGAAGCAGGGTCAAAGTCTAACAACGGCTTTGTTCTGACAAATTTTATGGAGGTCAGTGGCAAGATAGAGAAGAAACCCTTTGATACAGAACAGCCATCACAGCACTGAAATACGGGAGACCCCCAGTGCTGGGAACCGCTTAGTTGATGCTTGCGGTCAGCAAGAGAAGACATGCGCCAGCGCAGAGGAGCTCAAGCTTCAGCAGTTTCAGTACTCATGGAATTGCTTACCGTGTTTGACAAATGTATCCTTATTAGAACAACCTAAATAATCTTAACAGTCGTTGTAAGCAGGTAATTCATAGAGAAGCAGAAAATCAAACTGAATTACAGAGAGCCCTGAAATAACATATTGCAGACTTGGTGACCGAATCTGAATCTAGAAGTTTGTCCTGTGTGCTATTTCCTAGGGGAAGTTTGCTCAATACTGCATTCTTGTTGGATTGTATTTTTACCAGCACCAGCTGACTTGCCTGTTATCACTAAGTTATATTCCATTCCACTTAAAGTCATACTTAGGCATTTTCTAACACAGAAGTGCTTCCTTTCTTTTCCCCTTCTGTTTCAGGTTGCTATATGCTATATTAGTTCCCGCCCACACTCAGTCAATGTCAACTGCGAAGGGGTGTTCTTCAGCGGACTTCTGCTCTATCTCTGTGACTCCTTTGTTGGTGCAGATCTCCTCAAGCGGTTCAGGTTTCTGAAAGGTAATATCATTGCTCTGCTGGGCATCCCGGGTGCTTTCCTGCCAAGTAACAGCAGGGAGGAAAAGGGAAAGGTAGAGGAATAACCAGCTTCGTTAAACAGCTCCATTATTTTCACAGTTAGTGCTGCCGCTGTTTTCAAAAGCAATAGATGGAGTGTTTCTTTTGGGAGTGTATAAAACTTCTGTTCCTGTTGGTAATAAGTGCAAGTAGTTGAACCTTCACTAAGGTTTGATAAATTACATTCATTAAATTATTTTAAAGTGACATCAAATGGAAATAGGTGCAGAAAAACAAGGATACGTGGAAATCAGTCAGTGAATCGTGCAGTCAGCAACTTGAGAGTTTAGAGCATAGCTGTTACTGATGAAGACGAGAAATTCTGCTCTAGTAATCTGTCTACAGTGGCAAAAAATATTCAGTACTGTAGACTGGGGCAGCTCTTAGCTGGAGGGTGATGGGGTCTACCCTCACCAGAACTTCATAAACCTCGTTAAAATCTTTCTTCATAATTTTATCTTAATACTAACAAATAGCAAATGGCCGTAGGTATTCAGTAACGCTAAAGTGCGTTACAGAGCTCCAGTGCATTTGTGGTGGCACGGCAGAACCATTTCCCTCTCGTGCTGAGTGAGGACAGTGCACGTGCAGGGRGGCAGTGGGGGTGACCCCAAGCCAGTCCCAAAAACTGCGTTTTGGAGTTTGCTCCTGCACCCGTTTGGGTCCCCCAGCGCAGGGGCAGTGCAGGAAGGCGCAGCCACCGGGCAGCAGCCGCGGTGGGCATGGTGCTGCCATCGCCAGGCCCCCAGAGCTGATGTGGGCTTAATGCAGCCAGAGGGGCCCCTTTGTTTGTTGTTTCTTCAGCAAGGGGCGGTTTCTTCACAAAAACGGGCACTGGATGCCTGGTAGGAAGGGCCTTCCCCTGCTCGAATCAAGCAGAGGAGGGATCTGAACCTGAACCTCCCGAGTGTCAGGTGTGTGGGCTGCAGCACAGAACAGAGAAAGCCCTGAAAGCGTCCAGCTCTCCGGCTCATTAAAGGACTACACAGTCTGGTAACACCAGGTGGAAGGAAGCTTGCAAGTTTGTTAAGCCAGAGGAATTAGGGATTTGGTTTATTATTCCTTTTACAGTGCTTTACCAAGGGGAGCTCTCATACTTAAGGGAAGTTATAGCAGACTTTCTCAGGAGTCAGTTGTGGGACTGACTGTGGTTTGGCTTAGTAGAGTTTCATCACGGACCTTGTACAAACCCAAATGTCCCATGAAACAAAAAAAAAAGTAGTCTTTATTCTTTTGGCATAGTTATCAGTAGTGATTTAAGGATCTTGGATTCAAGTTAACGTTCTGTCTGCTACGGTTGGTGATACTAACACCAGTCAGGCAGCAACGTCCTGTGATACAGAGCAGACCCCACACCACGCTTGCTTCTCCCTGTCCATGCCTTCCTGCAAACGGACACATGCGCCTCTGACCCAGGGCTCACGGGACTGACCTGAGCCGAGGCTGGTGGGTTGATAGACTCTGCTAATACTTCTTTTTTCCTACCTAGCAGCAGAGATTTCTTTAAAGTATCTTTGGAAAATGAAGGAAGGAAGTAGAGTTGTTATTGTACCCTGAGAATCTAACGCGCTTTTCAATTGAAGGTGCCACCCTGTGTGTCATATGTCAAGACAGAAGCTCGTTACGGCAGACAATAGTCCGGTTGGAGTTGGAGGACGAGTGGCAGTTCCGACTTCGGGATGAGTTTCAAACTGCTAACAGTAGTGACGACAAACCACTCTATTTTCTTACTGGACGCCATATATAAGCTTCGCTAAGACACCGCTAACAAAGAAAAAAAAGAACTTTTTTTTTTTAAAAAGTACAATCACTGTGGAACAAAGTGCAACCAATATTTATCTAGACTGCTCTAAAGGATTCCCCACAATTCTGAAGTAGGCTTTATTCGTAGGGATAAAATTACCACATCAGTTATGATTTAAAGGATCCTGGATTCCAGTTATTTTCACATCAGTCACAACCGCGGACACTGATCACACAGCCAACCAAGCTGTAGGATCTAGGAAGAGGACGTAATTTGGTTGAAGAAGAATTCTTTTTATATTCAGCTGAGCTAGGGGAAGAAGCTGCTCTCAGCAGCTGCTGGCTTGAATGTGTTACATGAAACACAACCCAGCATGTGGAATTCATTGAAGATACGTGGAGGAGAGCCCACCGTGTCTCTTCAGCTCTGTACTGTGGTACAGGAATACTCAGGGGTTTGAAACTACAACATAACGTAGATATTTGTATTAAAAGGAATAGCCTTGTTCTCTGTGCAGTGTTAGTTTAAAATTTGTAATTGTGCATGTACTGAAACTGTCTTTGGCAAAATTTCCACAGGTGTTCAAAGTTTACTACTTAAACCTGAACAAATCAGCAAATGCGTGGCAGGCACTGTGCACCCAGGTTCTCCTAGCACCCTTCTTTCACCCCATCAGGTACCTCCTCCTCGGCTCCAGGGACAAAGCAAAAGGCTTCTCGTAGATGCTCTCTCCTCGGTTAGAGGGCAGAATAACTTGCCAGCAAAACACCCGCAGTTTCTCACTCTCATCAGTTTTGAAAACCTGTGGTCCATCCTCCTTTGCGTATGGGAACGAGTCCTACTGTACGTCCGATGCCTTTGTGGTGGGCCGTATGCAGCTTGCTCCYGGTGTCCTTTTCACTCAACTCCAGTTGGCTGCGGAGCTGAGATCAGGTCTGTCAAGTCACTCCCGTGTGTGAATCAACATATCAAAAAATGTGCAGGATGGCAGCGCTGCCTGAGCTGGATTGGAGAGAAAAAAACGTCTCCAAGTGAACCAGGAGGTGTTTTACAATAGCTCCAGGGGGGAGCAGGGGAGAAGTCCCAGGGAGCTGGGACTGCRCAGGAGAGGCTCTGTCTGGAAGCAAAGACCTCTGAATGCGTCACCTAACACTGTCAGCCCTCTATTTTGATTAACCTCTGTAAATATTGGTTGTAGCGGTAGTCGCACAATGTTCTACTTACAAGCATATTACTGATCCTTGTTAAGTCGTTGCGGAATGAACTCGGTGCAGTAGCTTTTGGTTGTCAGGGTTAAATCGTAGCGGTACTCTGTTCTACTCATGTAGTTAGCATGGGTTACCCCACTGAGGTTTCCATACAAAAAAAATAATCATCTTCCTGCACATCGTGACCCCTTGATTAAAAAGAAAAATGCAGCGTGTTCTTAAAAGTGATTCAGGAATATCAATTTACTCCCAAAAAAGCGATGAAATTAACACATCTTTATACTTGACCTGCAACTCATTGGAGAAGGACCTGCCAAAGCTGCATTTTATTTTTACGCATAGTGTTAATTAAGCGACTTTTTTTTATCTTGTGAAGAGAGATGTTTACAGATGAAAAAACATAATATATTCAACAGAGGCTAAAGGAAAATGGTTTGCATGTGTCTGTGTTAATGTAGCTTAACTCTGATGCTGTAAATTTAGCAAATTTCAGATGAACAACCCATTTCTGTAAATTTATTTTTTATTTTCCTTCAGACACAACCTGCCTTATCTATTTTAACACTTGGAAGAAGTAGGGATATAAAAGATGCTTCTTGAAGCTTTTGATACACACCTGAATGTATTCCAGTAGTTCTGGTTTTGCCAGAAGGGCTTAAGGCCAACCCCGACTCTTAGTGTGGTGTAGAAGTTTCAGGTATTACATGTTCAAAAATGGTTTTCTTTTTGTTTGTGTATTTGATGTTTGCACTAAGTTCTTAAAATCCCAGGTGCTGAGACTACTACGAGGAGTTAGCCCTCTGGTGAAGCAGTGCGAAACTGTCCTGAAGGTTGAGAATGCAGTCAGAAAGTCAGCGTATTTGCCTGCCTTTACCAAGTCATAGTAAACCCATTTCCTTAACTCTCTCCCCTGTGGAAGCAATGAGTTTCGGTTACCGAACTCTGGCCAGAGCATACACTAAAGCAGCTCAGAGGCGGAGGCCTGTCCCGCTGAACGCTTCAACTGGCCGCCCGTGAATTCCTGGGAAGGAGCCCATTACTTGACATCGAGATTATTGCTGTTCCGTTTTGGTTTTAAGCCTCACCATCAAGGCCATTCTTATGAATGTATTAAATTGGCCAGCGTTATATTTTACCTGTAGATGTTCTTGTCTATTCACAGGTTAAATTTGAATGTAAACTAAGATTTAAAGAATCTCATATGCAGATGCTTTTTGCTTAACTTATGTAATTGCTTTTTGTGACTTTTGGAAGAGGGTTAAAAATGTTGCTTTCCTAGTGTAAAGTTTTCTTAACCAAAAACTTGGTGAATTTAGCTTCACTAGTCAGTCTACCTCATGTTATTGTTTATGAACTGAAACTGTCTGAAGTTGTGGCTATGGTATGTTTATAATGTGCTTTCATTAAATTTGAATATATTAAGTTACCATTTAGGACTGCCTCTCTTAACTGGTACTTTGCACAGGACGCTGCTTCTTTCTCTCTTCACACACAACAGCGCTTGCCCCGGAGAAACCCACCCACCTTGTACTGCTAACGCGAGTCCCACCCACTGATGTTGCAGAGTTATTGTGGCATGCTGCCAGCATGAGAGATCTTCCAACCTGGGTACTTGTCATTGGGGAGAGTAGCTTCCTTTCAAACAGACGAGAGGGAGGAGGTACACAAGCTGTAAATACCAACTTTTAGTCCCCTTAAGTGTAAGCAGTTGAAAACCGGGCTTGGTCTGGCCACACTTCAGTAGTGCTCAGGCAAGAACTTCCGAGCAGCACAAGTACCCCGGCACGTCTTGCTTTCCGAGCCCCCCAGAGGATCACCTTTACATTTTCTGTGAACCCACACCACTTCTGTGACAAAGCCCTTTACAGGCTGCTCACAATCCCCTTGAAAATTACAAGTCGCAGCTTGGAAACAAGAGCCTCCTCAGACCAGAGTTCACCACCGTTCAGCTACTGCAGTTTTAAGTACTCTGAGTTACGTTTCAGAGGGTGTGCGAGTTCTTTCCTTTATCTCTAGACCAAGGTAAGGCCAGCACAATACAAACAAGTGTCTCCTAACTGCACAACAGTTCCAAAATTAAAACAAGCCATAAGTTTAAATTTAATTAAATCTTTCCCATCTTATGTTAGGGCTTTAAGCTATTATGCAAGGCTGAAGGCATCACCTCGCACCTTACTGTAAACCCTGTATGAGATGGTATTCATGCGGAGCCTTTGGGGAACTGGTCCCTGGGGTGTGATGCAAACGCATTGTCACAAAGGGAATTCTGACCCCAAGTGGGTACGAATGGAGTGACTGTGTTCTCCAGAGACTGCTTCAAAACACACTGCCATCAGCCACGTCGGTAATATTTCACATGCAAAAGTATGAACTACACTAAAGATTGATTCACACTTAGTACCAATACAGAGTAACTTTAAAAAAGCTATCAAGTATTTTATTTTTAATCTATCTACATTATGTACAGATCAAGAAAGGCCACAGCAGTTTTTCAACATACAAACCCTTTAAAAGAGGAGAGACTTATGAAGGAGTGACAAGTATCACAGTGAAGTCCACTAACAAAGGTATATACTCAGTACAGTACTTGAAGAACAATGACAAGTACACCGGTCCTCAGGGGTTTCATTCCACCTTTTACTCTACAACTCCTCTGGGGGAGAAGGGGACAGGGGGTGGAACAAGTTTCCGACGCTGCTGACGCTTGGTAGGCTCCCTTACACCTGGCAGCGCACAGAATGTGCCCCAGAAGCCACTGTACAGTCCTGAGGGTTGTTACCCACRACGACTGCACCGTAACGCTTCTTGCCTCGACACAACTGAGCATGGCCTTGAACTCCGTCAAGCAAGCAACCGTTAACTGCCTCACCCAGCTGCTGGCACTGGCGGTAGGAGATCAGCGTTACAGTACCGAGAAGCACTGGTATATCACCATGTTAAGAACTTCAGCGTGTACTCGTCAGTGAGACTAGAGTCTTTGCATTAGTTTACAGTCCACTATGAACAATTTTCTGCTGCATGTAAACATGACTAACTAGATAAAATACAATCAAACTTTTGTAAAAGTTAATAAAATATCTTTCTTTTAAAAAAACAAAGTTAGCCTATTACTGCATTGTTTACAATTTTAATAAAATAGTACAACCTTTCGGTCGTTACCAGTCCTGAGTTCACTGTAATAAAAATGGCCCTGGCTTCTGCTGCAGGTCTGCACCCACTCAGTCCATGTTGGCAGAAGTCTCCCAATGAAAACGGAATTCCTTCGGGAGTGGTTAAGTCTGGTGCTGTCCATTGAGGAAGTTGTACACCAGGAACTGGCCGGTGCCACAGTACTGTGTCGCAAAGAGTTTTCCATCAGGAGTGGGGTCAGAGAAAGCGATTTCTTCTTTACTTAAGTATGAGCCATATATGAAGTTGCTCCTGTTTAAAAGGAGGGGGGAAAAAAAAAAAAAGGAAAAAAAAAAGAGAGAGAATTACCCTCAGGGAATAATGCAAGAATAGTTATGGTATCAGGCCACAAACCATTAATTAAGTGGCACGGACATTCAAAAGGAAGATGCTCTATTAGGAGGAGATAGCTCTATTTATATGATCTATCTCCTCCTTCCAAACAGCAAGGAGGATCACTTGTTCTGGGAGGGTTTTTATAAGGTATTTTAGAAGAAATGTTTGTACGGAGCAATTGCTTCCAAGTTGCATCAAGAGTTCAATTTCAGAGTTTTTTTTTTTAAAAAAAAAAAAAAAAAAGTTTTAATTCATTCCAACAATTTCTTCATAGAAAAGAGACTGCTGGGACTATGACTACAATGGCTAGGAATGAAAACATAAGCTACAAATAAGTGAAGGTGCTTACAGAGGGGGCTGAAAGGACCTGATGAAATTTCAAGTTCCTGGTTTGAAAAAAAACATTTGACATTTGGATGAGAGCACATCTTGGATCAATTTAGAACATCTAAGAACACAACCTCAAGGCATAATTCGTGATACACTTTCAGTAATAACTATTTGAAAAGAAAGATTCAATTTGCTTAACTTCTTCATGAAAATATTTTATCTATGTTTTATTCTTATTTGAAGAAAAAGGAGAGAATCAAGGGATACCATTGTACTTTTCTGGATGGCTATGTGAGCAAATTCAGAAAATTGATCTCAAGCTTTAAAACCTCCATCAGGGGAAGGAGGAGGTAACGTTTATCCTTGGAAACGGAAGACACTCCCATTACAGTTAAGTTTTTTAATTCCTATAAAATAAACTTACATGTTCTTGCAGAGCAAGTATGAACTTCGATCATATGGACATCTCCATTAAATCTTGAGGAAAAAGACAACAGGAACAAAATCCTTTTTCACTATTGCCAGCTTTATTCCCTTCTCTTTTGCAAGGTTCTTAAGACTGACTGACCAGGTTTTTGTGACTCCAGGTCAGCTGTGAAAGCTCGAGTGAAACTGGGCAGACATTCTCAAAATGGACTTAAAAGTCTGCTAGGATGCCTTCAACATTTTGAAGTCAGGATTTAGGTGGCTATCAGACTCATCCCGTTCAAACTACCTTTTGCTACAAAAGACATTTAGGTTGAAGTTTCGCTGGCAGCTGAGCAGATCTAACTGCTTACTGCCATCAAAAAGCAAGTCTCACTCCTTTCCTTTGCCTTCTGCAACTTTCTGAGCTCCCTTGTTTACACCAACTCTAGAGCTCATCAGATCTTTCTACAAACTAACTGAGCACCAGAATAACACAAAGCTCTTTTTGGTCAACCTGTTTTCTACTAACGTAGCAATGAGCTAATGGAAGGCCAAGCAAGCACCAGAGCACAGCAAAAGGTAAGATGCAGTGCACCGCTAAGAGGAAAACTGAGACCTCTTCTCGCTAGCTGCAGCGAACCATCAAAATTGATTCTAAACATCCTTTAGAGCTGTAACTGAGGGAGCAACTCCAGCATCGCTTTGGGGAAGAAATCTTTCCTTTAGAAATAGTTTCTAGGAAGCTACTGAATACACAATTAAAGATCAGCCAAAAATATAACCAAATCATCAAGTTAATATGCTTATCTGAATACAGCTTTACAGTCGACAGTTCAGACAGAACATGATCTGATAAGAACTTTCTAGTTGCTCCACCAGCCAGGCAAGATGCATTCTGCAGAGCAGAATAGCTTTGCTAGGCTCCAAATACCCAAGAGGGTGAGGATTGGCAGACACAGCAGTACCTGTGCCACAAACTCCAACAAGATGGGGCTAGCCAGGCACCTAGCACAAACCTGACAGCCCAGCAGTAATAAGATTTGGGTAATTCTTGGCATTACTCAGAACAGGCATTTAAACTTCTACGAAATGTCACTGGAAGAAACCTAAGGTTTCGAGATTCAACATTTTTAACATTTATCTAAACAGTAGTGTGGATGTTTGAGTCCTTTTATGGATCTAGCACTTAGCATTCAGCTGAATACACTCATCACTAGCTACTAAAGCTCCATGGAAATTGAAAATACCTCATGAGGCTCAGTGAACCCGAGTAAAGCAAACAAAAAATACAGTTGGAAGCCACCAGACTATATCAAATAGTTCGGTGCTCGTCTCTGTTCTCTCCCCCTTTCTACCTCTAAGGAACGGACATTCAGCCAATGGTTAGGTCCCAGTCCTTAACACTTGGGTAATCTCACACTTTGACCAAAGAGTCTCATTTCCTTCACTCATAATTACCTCAGAGGAATTTACCCAAGCTTATTGGCAGTCTGCTAGGGTGACTCATTATAATTGCACTTAGCAGAAATCTTTCTGCTAAAGACAAGCTATTGCAGAATACTGACGTTAGTTATTGAACTCCACATAATAATGGGACTGTCAACTGTGCTCAAATCTACATCCCCAATATTACCAGCAGCTTAAAAATACAAGTTTGAGACACACAAAGCAGTGAATGTCTTGGACTGAATTCCATCTAAAACACATGTAACCGAGGAATTTTTTTTATATTACCTAAGACACTCTATCATCCGAGAAGCAATCTTCTTTCGACGCATCATGCTGAATACCCATATTCGACTAATGCCACAAATAGCAGGTTCTGGAGAAGTTGAACAGCACCATGCTTTCTGTCTTTCAAATATGACTTTCTCATTTTCTGAACTGACTTCTGGAACCTTCTCTTCTATAACTCTGTAGCCCTGCAGGTGATGTAAAAAATATTTGTCACTTTATAAAAGCATCACTAATGACCGAATAAAATAATTCTTGTGTAATTTATTTCAGTTAAACATACTTACTTGCTAAAATGCCTTACCAAAAAGACTGCATATTTGTGTCTCATTTAATTTCTCTTAACAGTTTCAAAATTGGAACAGATGATAAAAGATTAAACCAAAAAACCCTCTAAAGCTTATCCGATTTAAAATAACAGCAACAAATAATCCAATTCTTATTACCACCTGTATTAAAGTGTTTGCATCAATTTCTCTGACTTTGACTAAGACTGTTTTGCTTCTTGTCTGCTACTCCCAAGGGACGGTAGAAAACACCACAGTTTACAAGGGAACAGACAGGATAGGAGACAAAGTTCTGACATCAGTTTTCAGTACTGCAACTGGCAGCGTGACTTCTTGACCTGCTCTCCACCACACAGTTCTGCCCTCTGCTTCTGTTCGCTGTGGAGCTGTTTGACCCCATGGTGATTCAACTCAATCCTACAGAGTACCCACTTTTGCATCCACATTGGATTTCTGCTGGGCAGGGAGTTGAATCTGCTCATCAACAAGCAAGAGGGGAGCCAGAGCTAGCACAAGAACAGCAGAGGAAGAAAAATTCCACCCTTCAGCTGTAGCAAGTTCTTAGAGGAGCAGGTCTGAGCCAAGTATGACACCATACATGTGTCTCAGCTCAGTGTCAACTATACAAAAATGAGTAACTACATTTCAGAATGGTCTACAACCAAAAGTCTTTTCCTCTGTGCAAAAGGCATACACGGAATACTTACTTGCTAAATGGCTAGACTTAAACTCCGAGCTAATTCTATAGTTTCAGAATTTCTGAAGAACAGAGTCACTAAGCACTGACACGGATTGCCTTTCTCCAATTCAATCACTTACCCACTGGATGTGTTCTGCAATTAAACAGCCGATAACTTTTTTGTCATTAGAAATAAAAAGAAGAGTTTTAGTTCTAGAGTAACACATGAGTGGAGCTTGCTGAAATCCCAAGTCATTGTCTACCATTTCTCTAATTTCTTCAACCTGTCAAAATAAGTTTAAATGCTGTATAAGAAACACATGTAAATATACATTTGTATGCATTTGCATAAAAATGACAGATTTGCAAAAATGCACTAAGGTATCTAGAACACTGAAAGCTATTCCAGAAGTTAAGGATTATCCTAAGTAACCTGCAACACGTCGGCCCACATAAATGTTCCTTAAATAATACTCAGCTGGAAATAGGAAGAGTAGAGACCTCTAAGTCAGCTTCCATTAAGTCCAAACTTCAAATAGTCAAAGGCTAGTAGAGAGAACGCAGATAATCAAAGTGTGGACTCTGATATTCCAGAAGTAAATGAGATCTATGCCAAAAGTTAAACTAGCTTAGCTGAAGGTTTTCTGTCTTTTATTTTTGAAGTCTTGAAAGAACTAATCCATTAAGGGTTTTGAGCAGATGATAGCAAGCACAGTGCCAAGGCAGCTAGAAAATGTATGCATTTGTTGTAAAGGAATGAGTAACTGTTGTCTCTTTCCTCAAGCTTTCTGCTCTTCCATTAGCTTTGCAAAGAGTAACTGAAACTAAAAATAAAATTTTGTTTAATATTAGCAAGTTTAGAAGAAATACATAAACTCCAGCATGAATGTAAACAAAAGCTTATGCATGAGCTGAGATTTTACTGGGGGATTCTTGTACCTACAACGAGCATTGAAACAGCCTCTATCATCCCTCTATCATCTCATATGAGACAGAAATAAGGTGGCCTTTCCTATGTGGTGCATTAAGCGGCATTAGCTTCTTTAATGCATGTTGTAGTTACATTACTAAAGCAAAACTAGAATTACTGGTGCTATGAATATATGAAGTTAGTACTAATCAAATGAAAATTGTGTTAAAAAAACTCTTTTAAAAGAACTTTTAAAAGGCATGGTATCAGTTACTCTCTACTTTCTCATCTAACCTTCAGGTACCAGTCTTTTAATGACAAATCCAATTAGCCAACTGAGAAACACTGAGTAACCATTCTTGCAGTCAGTCTTCCACACAGTGGTGACAGTTGTAGATTCTCTCAACTTTAACCACACAGAACTACAGAGAACTCTATCCTAAATGACTTCATTTGCTACAGTCTTCCTTTCCTCTGCCCCACTTAGGTATTTTAAGTAATTTCTTCTTCAGCCATTTTAGTAACAAATGAATGTACTAAAATTAAGATGATACCACCAGAGAAACAAAGCTTAATAAACAAACGTATCTGCATTAAATATTGTAAAAAGAAAAATTGTAGTTTCTTTTCAATTCAATAACTTAAAAAATTCTACATTAGGCTAAAGAAAACACACTACAGTCACACCATCAAAAAGAGCCATCTTGGGCATCAATTCAGCCTCCAGAGGTCCCCTCCAACCTCAACCGTTCTGTGATCCTGCAATAGTGGTACTGTAAAAAAGCACCTATTAGTCACAGCAAATCCCCAGCTAAACAGAATCAATGCCATGCTACTGAAAAAACAAATGTAATGACATATTAAGATGTATGAACACAGGCTAGCCAGCAAGACAGCGAAGTACCCTGCTGCTCTAAGTCTCCAATAGTGTACTGTGCCCAGTTTTAGATAAATAGTTTCAAAAGAGACATGAGACATGGCACAAATGGAAATAATCTAGAGGAGAGTATGACAATGATCAGAGCTCTATAAAACATTATTTAGGAGTATAAAATAAAAAACAGCACATCCTGTCAATTTTCTTAAGGTGAAACAATCAGAGTTTGTTCAGGCACAAAAAAGCTGTTGCAAAGAGGAAAAGAAGGATGTTTTCTACAGCTATGGCAGTATGATTTGCACTAATGAGCTTAAATTTCAGTACAGAGATTCTGTTGGATGTTTAGGGAAAACATCCTAATGTTGCAGATAGTGAAGCACTGTAACGGAGTCTGGAGAGGTTAGAAAAACCTCCAGTGGTGGAAGGCGTAGAAAGTTGTCAGATGCATCATAACCAGAGCTGATCCTGCTTTGGACATGGGAATGGACTACATGACTTTGAGGCACTCTCCACCTAAATCTGTTTTTATCCAAAAACTGTTTAGAGAATGGTGCCGTATTCATGCTGTGTAATACTGTCAATACATTTCAGTTTTTTAAAATATAGTAGGAAGTTTATATTACATAAAATATCTGGCAGACATTCAGCAAGCATATTAAAAAAATGTAAAAAATCAGTTGGTTGATGCTGTTCCCACCCCTGCCTTCCACTCCTGCTCAGACCCATCCTCTCTATGAAGAGAGCAGCAATGCGTAAGAGTGAGATGTCTGACCTGTTTGTGGAAAAAGCTACAGAACCACTGCAGTTTTGATTCCAATTTCAACTGCTCACACATAAATTACACAAACTTTCTATGAACATTCTCATTACTTATATTAAAATATCAAACAAGGTAAGATATAGAAGTCCAGTCCTTTTCACCATACCTTTTTAAGTGCATACTTTGGGTCATCAGGAAGAACCATTATTATCTTTCCATCAGGATATTCAGCCAAAATTCTCTCCTTTTTCCAACCCTAAATAAAACAAACACTTATCTAAACCATACACAAGATGTACTTTTACAAACAGAAATTGCACATTATTGTTCTAGACACTGAACTTATGCAGAGACTTCACACTATTTAGCAGTTGCTTTGCTAGAGAAGGAAACTTCAGCTAGCTTTTTAAAATGAGCACAACAGATATAATATGATCTTATTTATACAATAACTTATACAATAGCCTAACTATATCTAGAAACAATTTGTGAAAGTGTCTTATAATTTCCCAACTAGATTTTTCTCCCCCAGGACTGCAGTGCAAACTGAATTTTAAAATAGAAGTAGCAAACTCAGCTCACATAACTGATTTCCAAACCTACGTAATACTTATTTTCCAAAGTCCAGTGAATGGGAAAAACCCTAAGTTTTAATAAAAGATTTCTTTTTAACATAGTTACCTCCACAAATACACACTCAGTTTTAAAGTTTGGCATGCGAAAGACCTCCAGGAGGTTCTAAGTGAACTGATTGGCATGCAGTTGCCCAAAATGTAAGGAATAGTTTATTTTGTTACTGATCATAACTGTTAAAGCCACAAGAAGGATACTAGAAAAAATTTTATAACTACCTTCTAAGAATCTAATGGGTAAGGAGGCTACGTTGTGTGTATCTGAAGTATAAACATACTCAAAAAAATAGAGGTAATTAACTCTTCTTCAGATCCACACTCGTGGTGAATAATGAGCAGTACCTGCATGGAAAAAAACAAAACAAAAAAGCCACTTAAATCTAGTAAGATGGGACTGGTAGATATCAGAACTCAAGTTGCTTTGATGGGACCTAAAAATACTGAATGCAGAAGTAACTTCAGCCACTATAAAGGCCGATCTACAAGTCTTACTCAAAGCAACTTTAAATAAAAAAGCCTTTGAAGAAACAATATTGATGGAATAATTCTCATTGAAATCTGTACCTTCCCATAAAATAACGTTCAACTAAAGACCAAACAATGGAATTTGGCACTGAATGAATGCCATATATACTACCACAAAAAAATGACAAACTTAAGTGTTATAATACTTGATCTGTATGTCATTTTAATCATGCTGATTTTATTCCCTTATCCCAAACAAGACATGAAGAGAATAATTTTGGAAATTTATCTACTTGCTGGTAGTCCTAGAACTATTTGAGTTTAGCACCCAGCATGGCAATGGTTGCAACACAGACACCATTTCAATCCTGCCTGCTTTTCTTCTCAGTAGTAGTTGCACTAAATACCAACTCAAATGAAGATCCTATTTGAATTTATATATATTATGGTCTGAACACAAAGGGCAGTAAACAGAAGTGTCACAATATTCAGGTAAGCAGAAAAGTGCAATTTGTGGGATTGTGACATGCCTTTTGAGACTGCTAGAAAAGGTGTCAAAAAATTCAGGCAACGATTACTACGCTCCAACGTCAAACACCATCCTCTCTCCATTTTTTGTCTTTTGCTGCCTTTTGGCTACCTGCTTGCACTGCAAAAGCTTTCTATAGCCTATCTGAAACCAACCGTTACCATCACTCAGCAGATAAATGCAATGTGGTTGATAATCCTACCATTACAGCATCCAGAATGTTGCAGGCCTAATGTAGAAAATACAAGCCTAAATTTTAGGTTAAGGTATTCTGTTAACGTAATAGCCAGGTATTTCCAACAAAATGAAATCTGATGGAAGAAAACATTTCTGAACAGCTTACTGCTGTTATACTTTTAAGCAACAGTGTATTAGCAGAAGTCTAAAAATAATTCCATAAAAATGCAATAATTGACTATCCAATACTTAGAACTCATTATTTTCATTATTGTCCACCTATTAATTTTCTTAAGTTATTAGTTTAATATGGGGACTGATCATATTCACAGGAGAGGTAGTTTCTAAATTGAAGTATTTTGGAATTTATTCAGAAATACATCTTTTAGATGAAGCTTTCCAAAAAGTTTCTGCAAACCTTAAGCTCATCCAAGATTTTTAGTTCATCTGGTTTACATCAGAGAGGACATTTTAAAGTCATATTCCTTTGTTATTGAAGGAGCTCTAAGAGTTTCAAAAAGAAAAACTAGCATTTCACATAAGCATCTGCATCTTCAGTATCCTTATTGTTCAGTCTTAGTAAGGAGTGAACTGTGCTTCCTTTAAGCCAGACAAATGGAAGTAATGCACAAGATGGGTCACAGCTCTTTCATATTCTAACATTAAAGCTGTTAAGGAAAATGTGCTATAGCTTCAACTGGGACTGACATTAGGAAAAATTTCTTTACTGAAAGAGTGGTTAAACATTGGAACAGGCTGCTCAGGGAAGCGGTTGAGTCACCATCCCTGGAAGCATTTAAAAGACGTGTAGATGAGGCGCTTAGGGACATGGTTTAGTGGGCATGGTGGTGTTGGGTTGACGGTTGGACTCAATGATCTTAAAGGTCTTTTCCAACCTTAATGATTCTATGATCCTGTTAGATATCTACAATAAACAAAATATGCTTTAGTACCAGTATCTGGCATGTGGTCTGAACGTGATTTCCCTTAACACATCTATTAATGTGGGTTTTTTTAACAAAACCCCACTATTTTAACACTATTAAAATACCTTGCAGACTGTTGTATTTTGTTTCAATCACCGAGAACTAAAGTAGCACTCCGTAACTAGGCGTATGGCAAGAACACCTTACTACAGTAAGAAACAAAAGCATTATGTCTGCAATATACTTTATAATATTCTTCTGCAATGTCAGAAAATTTACTTTTCCTTTCCTTTTAACTGACATTACTTTAGGGCATTAAGACTTATTTACTGTTGAATGAGATGCCCAAGCATTGATATACATTGCTTGTGATGACCAAAGAAGTTAAAAAAGGAAAGCTATTGTTCCCACCAGGATACATGTTCTGCAAGGCCTGGAGTAAAACAACATGATTATACCACTCCTCCCTGATACTGGAAGTCTATGCTCAACAACAGATTACCTATAGCCAGCAGCAGCAAGGCACATATAGCCTATCACCACAGTTGGGCAGACTGGTGCTGTACARAGCCCCATTGGTGTGTAGTAACTGTTGCAATACCCTCCTCCCCTCCATGTTACGGCTATTTATCCTACAGGTATTTTTAATAGTTTGAGAACATAAGGCAACTCTGTGATGAACAGTTAACTCATTTTTAGTCTACCTCTAACTTTTCCTCCCAATTCAAACAAGATTAAAGATTGCTTCTGCTTGCTTATTAAGGTGCAATGGCAATAGAATTACAAAAGAAAGAAATCATTCCAAAAAGTGCAATACAGACAAGCAGCTGCTCCTGCATCGTGAAATAGTACGGACAGTAATTACAGCTACAGCGTGTGGTACATYGCTTTCACTGAATATTATACATGTATATAATGAATGATGTAGAATACAGTTGGAAAGATGGCTCCAACATTAATAGCACTGTAGCTATGTTCAGCACTCAATTTCATATAAACGATGTTCTGCTTATAGTTTAAAATAATATCTGATGTAGATTTGTCTTTAAAAGCATGAGTTAGAAGACACAATAGACTGCTTCCCATGCATTTCCTCATGTTTTAAAAGTTCTTATGTAAGAGCAGGAAACAGAACAGCAAACCCGGTATTTTTCTACATATGTCAGTTCTGGCTTGTCTGTACTGCCTGTTTCCCAAATGAATACAAATACATGAAAATCGGTGGTGGTTTTTTCTTATACCGTTTTTTCCTCAAAAATATTGAGGTAGTGAGGAGAATGTGGTTAATACTGTATAATTCTTTCACATTTGTGATATTTTCCTGTAATAATTAAGTATAGTATGAAATTTTGTGCTCTTTTACCCTTGATAATTTGTAGTAGAGAAATGGTCTACTGCATTCTTCTTCCTGACTCCTTCATCAAGTTACAGATATTCTGCCTCGCTTTCCCACGAGTGTAATATGGAGAATGAAGTTTTGACTGTAGAATACATTAAGATCCTTGGATGTAACTATTAAACACTACCCTCTGTTAAAACTAAGATTCTTACTGAAGATAGCTAACGGTAAGAACTTTATTTGAAATATTATTAAGTTTTATATTGTACAGATATATCACTTTTGGAATTAATGCAAATCAAGACAACCATGAAATCTTTCTAAGATGACATGAAGCTCACCACCACCTTCAATCCTGATATTCTATTAACCTTAGGCTCCAAGAAGTCAAATGTTGGCTTTTTTTTTTTTTAATCTGAAAAGCGTAAGAACCTCACAGACGCGCTTGGATGCAATTACAGCAGAAGAGCTATTTAAAACTTATCAGATTAGACATTAGCCCAAATAACAGCTTTTTCCACTTTCTTCAGCTCAAGATATTCTTAACTAAGAGGACGAGCTTGAAATACAAACACATTAACTGCATTCACATCAGGCACTTGAATCCCCAGGCATTTCCTAACTTAAGTATTTGGCTTTGCAACTTAAAAACATCATTAAAAATGTCTTGCTCTTAGAAAAATTTTGCAGAAATACTAAATTGATACTATGTGGTATCACAGAGAGGATACACAATTGATATTGTGTGGTATCACAGCTAGAGGATTTTATAAAACTGAACCACGTATCCATCCCACAAAGTTATCCATCCCACTGGAGTTAACAACTTGATGTGTATGTCATCACTCAATACACGCACATGCTACAATGGCGTATTTTTTCTGGAGACTTTCAGATGTCTGAAACCAGAAGGATCGTGAGACAGATTCCTACATTTGTCTGCAGTAGGGGACATCTCCCACACTAATCTATTCCTGCTCCAGTACTATCCTTGACCACCTTACCTTCTTGCTTATTCAATTTGCATGCTCCTATTAACAGCAAATGGCACCCTTCAGAAAACCTGTATCAGTCCTTGCCAATCTTCTGTTCCCAAATTCAGAAAACATCATTAAACTTGCCAAGCTTTCTCTCTCCGCACAAGGCCTGCAATTTCCTTACTGTCTCTATGAGCCATCCATGACAAAACAGGTATCCCAATACCATCTCCTTGTTAGCCTGTCCTACTTCTGAGGGCATCATGGAATTTCTAGAGACCTAAGCAGAAATTTTTACTAGAAGAAACAAGATAGGCCTTAAAAAAAAAACCAAACAAAATTGTATTTTGTTGAAGACAGTAAATAATGTATTATTTACATGCGAACTATCTTCTGGCTACTCAGTACTTTTAAAAAACCCACAAAGCAGCTGCATGCAGGTGGGCAAGACGCTAACAATAAAGTCCATTTTCACAGTTCACAGCAAGAAGCTCTAGCATGATAATGTACATAGGCTTTCTTTTTGTGGTTCTGTGAAATGAATCATCAATAGAACTACTAGGCACGTAACAAGAGACACTCAAAAGGGAGAAAAACTGAGAAAAGTCTTCTCAAGTCAGACTGGGACTGCATCATATGGCATGAAGAATGTGAATGACAAGAGAATGAAAAATGCTTCTAAGATACCTTAGAATGGCCTCCAAATCAACAATAATGCCAAATATATTAACTACATAAAAAAGAGTATCTGGAGAGCTAATAAAGTAACATACCAAGGTCAACAAGACCAGATGTTCCTGGACCAGAAAGTCTAACCAAGAAGTTACCAAGACTTTCTCTAGTACAATTGTTTAATCCCATGATGCTACTGTCCAGTTAACACTTTCTGTCAGGGAAAGGAAGGTAGCTAATAGTTTCAACACAGTAACTACGTACAAATATCCAGAAACCAAGCATATCACACCTCCAAGCCATCCTCCCAACAATCCCCACTAGAAACCTCCTAGCAAAACTAGGATAACTAGCAACCATTCTTCTGGTATTTCTGGACAACTAAGAATTAACAAGTAAAGATTTGGTGTACTAATTCACTGCCAAGAAGGCTTATCTAAAATTCAAATTATTTTCTAAGAGGAGGTGAGGATGTTTCTGTCACAGACATTACCACAATACAATCAGCCAAGAACCACTGACTATGGGTCAAATGACTAGTGTTAAAGACTTACCAATTTAGCATGGCAAAAGTTACTTACCCATGCAGAAAACAGTGTCAATCAAATTGTTATGAGAGAAAAAAAAGAGGGGAATTTAAAGACTCATAAGACTCCTTCCTTCGCCTCTTACTCTACAGTTTCTGTTATAGAATAACCATCTAAATTATCGCTTATAGCCATCTACAATGTCACAAAACACAACTAGAGTCTTAAAAGATTTCAGAGATAGAACTGTTTACTCACTGAACTGACAATACAAATAATTTGCTTGAGTACACATTGTGTGAAGTTTTAAAAGATGCCTAGCAACTGAGAAAACAATAGGGAAAGTCTTTCTCAAATTAAAAGCATACCTAACTTTATACATAGTTATTTACAACTGATTTAAGGCAGTCTGCTCTTTCACTTTTATGTTAATCATGTTGTTACTCTAGACATACATACAAATGAGAAATTTCAGCACTTTCAACTTTCAAAATATTCAAACTTCAGTGCAGCTTCCTACCTATGTGAACATAGCAGGTTTAAATAACTATTGAACTCATCTGCCAGCTTCTGTCCAAAAGAAGTAACACCATCTTCTGTAAATTAGGTTTACATCTTTGGTAACATTCAAGATCTGAAAGTACTGGGGGGGACGGGGGTGGGAAAAGGACAAACAGGAATAAAATGGGGAAACGTATTATATGCTGCCATTATAATGTCCTGTGTTCCATCACACTTCTGCCCACTCTCGCCCTACAACGTAGCTAATGTGTATCAGAAGAGATCTTCCAAGATGTCTGGATTATTCAGCAAAAACTAACCAAGAACAGAACAAATATGAGAACTATTTACCAGATGGTTTCAAACACTTTAGCTATGAAAATATATCTTTGTATTTGTAAACAGCGGGATAAAATTGAGCTTGAGATTTAAGAGTAGCCCAACAGCCATTTGGTACCTACATGAAATGAATTGGTGGCCTCAGTTCAGTTATCCTGGAGGTCTTATCTACTCGAGTGTAGAGTACTGAAGGTAACATGTGTGATAAAGAAAATAGACTTTGTGGATTCTATTCTGGATTTCAGACATGTGAACAGGTATTTCCTGTAAGTCTTGTAATATCGGTTAGTGTGAAGTAGCTGATTTTACAATATACTTTAAATTGTACAAAATTTTTCAAATCTGAGCTTTAGTAAGAGAGATATACTCAGATACAGCACATATAATGAAGTTATGGAATAATACTTTGGACTTTATATTTAAAGATTATAATCACACTATAAATTCAGTAAAGTTTCAATATACTATGAAGTTGTATCAGCTGGATTCCTAGGCAGTCTCTCTTCAAATTACACATAATTAAGAAAAAGTAATTTAGAAGTCATCTAAGATTACACAATTACAAAAACAGTACAATCAGCTCTTTATCTGACTATTAAGCCAACCATTGCAAACACCAGTTGTACTGAAACCTGTATTTAGCACTCTCAGAACAGTGACATTCCTTTATCTTCCTATCACCACCCCCACCCCCCCAAGATTAAGGAATTGTAACAGAAAGAATAGAATGGCAATGAAACACCACTATCCTACTAAATATTTTTATACTTTACATATAACATGTCTACCATGGCTCTTAAAAACATTTATTTCCCAAAGTGGATTATTCATGGCCTACTGTGATACTAATCTATTAAAACATGACTTAATGTAATATGAATTGTAACTAATATACAGCAAATAAAAGATAATTCTTATGTCTTTAAAAAGAAAAGGTTTTCTTACCACATATTTTACAGCACTTATGAACTGGTTATGAAAGAGCAGATGTTGAGTTTCATCCTCTGGATTTGACGCAGTGTAAAGCATTCCACAAATATTACAGGAAATAGCACCAAATCTCTTCTGTCCTGCATCCTACTTAGAAAAAAAAAAAAAAAAGAAAAAAAAAAAAGGTATTTGTCAACTGCAAGCACAGTAAATACAGTTCAACAGAACTTTCATCTAATCAGACATGCCTTTTATAACTTATCTTCTGGAAACTCAACACAGAGGCTAAAATGTAGGGAAACAGGAGAAAACAAGTACAGAATTTAGAATTCCATCTTTCAAAAACCCACACAGCCTCAAAAGGCACAGGCATCCATCACAGAGCAAACTCTACCCAACATTAAAATTAGCTCCTCTCCCATTAGTTTTGAACAAATGACTTCTCTTTTATTTTATGAAATACAAAGAACAAAGAATTCTTCCTTTGTTACCCTATTTGCAGTAAATATAATCATCTTTCACAAAGAAAATTCCCACATCCAGCCCCACACTATTTGGTTTTCCCTACAGTTCTGCCGCTGGCTGTCTTTTGGTTGTGAGTTGCTTTGAGGTGGGCCAAAGGTGAGCCATTTTCCTGAATGTTTGGAAAGATATTATAAAAAACAAAAGTTATGGAAATAATCATTAAGATCAGCAATACATCTGCAACAGCTGATCACTACCTTTCAGGTTTTTACGAAACCAAATATTTCAAGGCAATCAAATGGCATTATGGTTTTTTATCCCTCTCTTAATTGATTAAAAGCCTCATTTAATATACTCTCAGGACTTATGTCTTAACTTTTAATTGGAAACAGCTAACTATGATGTTTGACATGCTATCTTAATTGCACAGGGTTCATAACTTTTATTTTTCAGACACTGGATAGCAGCTACAACACAAATGGAAGATCATACCATTTTACTCACGACCCTTTAGGTTATCCTCCTACTCTATAACCAACCATTACCAAATTAAGGGCACTACTCAGTACCTATTGCTTTGCTATTTATTCATTAAAATAGTGTTATTAATTTGGAAGTATGCTCAGATTAAGGAGTCAGTGCCCAATAGAGAGTGAAGTGTCAGGTGCAGGGGATGCCTTTTGCAAAGAGCAAAAGAATACCAGTTAGATTGAAGTCTCTAGCCAAAAAGGCATGTTTTAAGTTATGGTTTAATGCTCAAATACATTTTTTTTTTTCTTTAACTACATTTGGAAATTGAGTTCATGTAAGCAGCAATAAATGTCACTCAATCTATTTTAACATATATCACAAGTAATAGAGAAACAAAAAGTTATTTTATACTCTAGAATAGGATACTATATAAGCAAAAGAAGTCTTGAGGGTGTTTTTTAAAAGGAAATTGATCTGTTTGCCCAAATTGAACGTGCACAATTTGCAAGAAAACAGATCACCTGAACTTAATTTTGTTTTCTAAGAGCTGAAAATATTCATAGTAAAAAAGCCTACTTTACAGAAGAAAGCATTTTGCAACACTGCAAAAGTGTTTACAAATCATTTCTTACTCCTTCCATCTTCAAAGGTATGTTTAAGTACCTCTAAGAGCTAGATGACAGCTCAGTTCTCCACACAACAGCAACTTATTTCAAGCAGTCATTAGTGAAATCTAAAATGTAGGTATCGGTTTCTTTCCAAGAAGGGACTAAAGGTACAACCRGCCAGGCAAACTCAAGAGTTGAACTTCTCTTTAAGAGCACATATATGGAACTCAGCCAAAAGAAAGAAGCTGAATCTGAGAAGTCATTGCTTTATGGTACATCAATTTATACATTCCTACTGTATACAGAAGGAGAAACAGGAGTACACTAATTTTCTCAAGGAAAAATGAAAGATGAACCCTGAGGTTAGATTTGCAAAGTCAGAATAAGATGAGGTTTCTAAAGGTGTAAAAACTGAATCCGACACATTTTATTTTACTTGCAGACTTCCTTTAAAGCAGCAATATAGTTCCAAACAAGGTACCCATCTGGCCACCAAAATATACTGCATTTCAAGGGTTTATACATGAAAGATGAAAAAAGGCAGTTCAGCAGGAAGGATGATGTATGGCGATTATCTTAAGATGAACCAATTGAACTGAACTTAGTAGTTCCTATTGAAGATGGAGAATATATCCCCTATATCTAGGGTAGGATAAGTGAAGAGGAAGTCTACTTTGATGCTTGGAATATACTTCAAAAAAATAAGACATGTGAATTAGAAAATCAGCTACATAAAGCAACTCTTAAAATATTTAGCACGTATCAGTACTGCAGTAAGCCTCATGAAACAATTTCTGTTCAAATGATCAAGAAGCTAAAGGTATTTAAGCTAAAATATCTATTAGTTTACTACCAAAAATCTCAAGCCAAAAAAAAGCCTAGCTATGTAGGAAGTCATCAAAAAATTTGGGGCAAGAATATCCTCAAAGTTGTCAGGTTCCTTAGCTCATCCCATCTTGCCTTGTAAATACATATGCTGTTTTGCAAGTCTCCAGGAACAGATTATTTCCCTGGAATAGTACTGCCATATTGTATTTTACAGTTTGACTTTCTTGGATGTTGCTGGTATCAGTGGGTTTGGGTTTTTTGGGTGGGGTTTTTTTTGTTGTTTTTGGGGGKTTTTTTTAAGGATTTCACTGATATTACTATTTTCACACGCATTCAGTTGTATCAATCGGCTACACACACAGGTTAATATTAAAAACTTATTATGTGAATATCAGAAAAAACACATTGTAGTATCTAAAGCAATCTTTTGAACGCTGTAGCCCTAACAAATGCTGACTATGCTTTTTAGCAAATATTCTACAGTATCCTGAGGGTAGTAAAGAAGATAGCCTTTTTGTGTAACTGAAGTACTATTTCAAAGCCACACCACAGGACATAAAGCTTCAGACAAAAAAAAAAAAAAAAAAAAAAAAAAAAAAAAAAAAAAAGGCAGCTTTGTAAATCCAATGCAGACTACCACAAGAAAACCAGGACATGCAAAATAAAGTCAGGAATTATGAAGAATGCATTTTTGTACTCTAACAAAACATCTACACAATCTGACTATTTTTAACCTGATGTCATTGCATAAACAAAAGTGGAAAGGGCATGCATCAAGAAGGAAAAAGTGCTCACAAACAATAATACTGTATTAAAGGTTGACAGTCCTTCCTAATGGGGAGGGAGGAACAAAAAAAACAAACAAAAAAAACCCCAAAACAAAAACAAAACAAAAACCAAAAAACAACCCAAAAAACCAACCAAGAACACCTTATGCACCACATATGAGAGTAAATAAAAACTTAGAACTGGGATTTTTTTTTGGCGGGGGGAATCTTCTCAGCAAACATCAGGTACTGGGCACTGGAGAATAAACTGTCGACTTGTCACTACTGGAGAAAGATGTAAGGGGTTTGACTCTCAGAACTATGTTTTTCAAAGCAATATTTAAGAAAACGTGGGGTTGCAGGCAGAAAAATGTGTTACTCTATTTAAAACTCAATTACCTAAACAGTAACAGTAAAGAGCAGGGATACTTTCATTTCCTAAGCAAATTCTGCATGTGTAGATGGCAATTAAGCATTCCCGACATCTCAGGCAATCCTCATTAATATAGGCACAGGATATATGAGATCCAGTGTTTCAAGGCTAACTGTAATTGAACATTGCGACAATGTTGTCTTAATCTCCAGAAGGGTTTCTTAATTCTGTGTTAGACAGAAAGAAAAGTCTTACCAATATCTTCTTTGAGAAGGTGCATGTCTGCTGATCCTCCATATGTGGAATAAGGAGCCCTGCAAGCAAAAAAGGCATTTGGTGCCTCTGTAGGAGATGAAAAGGGGCCCTTTTTTTTTTTTTTTTTTTTTYCTTTTTTTTTTTTTTCCCTCTCTCTTCAGGCACAGATTAGGTCACCTCCTTCTTGATTACCTAGTGTTAGTTAGAGGAAGATTATTTTTTCCTCTAGTCTTTTCACAGAACAAAGAATAAAACCCAGCCATAAAAACAGGCAGGCTGGAAAGGAAATACAAGAAGAGCAGGAAGGAACAACGCAAAGATTTTTGGGCTCTCCACAGAAAATGAAAAGGTCCAAGAATGCTATTTCAACGAAAGATGCATTCAAGACTGAAGCTGATGGGTAGATCCCCTTGCTGACCAGGAGGATCAGAAGACATGACCCAACTTGGAAACAAGTTTCACTTCAAATGAGGACTGTGGAGTTTAACAAAAAAAACCAAACCAACCAACCAACAACAACAACAAAAAAAACCCCAACCCTATCACCAGTACCCATCTTTCTGAAAAGCTATTTTAGCCAAAGGATATAAATCAACTGAAAACTTCCAGAACTGTGACATATCTAATTTTATTTAACATTTTTGAAAAATGAAAATGGAGGGTCATTATCCATCATGAAATAATGTCTTCACTGGTCATTAGCTAAAGCAATGTGAAAAAAATACAAAGTTAAACAAATCTGCACAATACTTATAATGGACAATTAATCCGTTCTCAACCCATATAAAAACATAATTCAAGTATATTACAGTGAGCGTTCTAATGTGTACTGGTTTTGGCTGGGATAAGGTTAATTTCCTTCACAGCAGGCTGCTATGGTGGTGTGTTTTAGATCTGTGACCAAAACAGTGTTGATAACACAGGGATGTTTTAGCTATTGCTGCACAGTGCTTACACAGTGTCAAGGCCTTTTCTGTTTCTCAGGCTGCTGTGCCAGCAAGTCAGCTGGGGGTGCACAAGAAGTTGGGAGGGAACACAGCTGGGACAGCTGACTGCAACTGACCAGAGGGATATCCCATACCGTATGATGTCACGCTGAGCAATAAAAGCTGAGGAAAAGAGGGAGGAAGGGGGGGAAGACTGGAGTTACAGCATTTGTCTTCCCAACTGTTACACATGATGGAGCCCTGCTTTCCTGGAGATGGCTAAACACCTGCCTGCCAATGGGAAGTAGTGAATTAATTCCTTGTTTTGCTTTGCTTGCGTGCACAGCTTTTGCTTTACTTATTAAACTGTCCTTATCTCAACCCATGAGTTTTCTCCCCCGTCCTTCTTGAGGGGAGTGAGCGAGCAGCTGCACAGTGCTTAGCTGCCTGCCAGGGTTAACCCACAACATAATGTTAGTAGCCTTAGTGCCTGAATTCCTGTATCAGGTGCCCAGTTAACCTTACAAAACATTCTCACCCTCAGGACAAAGGATGCCAAACACAACCCACCTGAATTTGCTAGAGAAAGCTGGGTTGCTGTGGTGAAGTAGAAGTGGGAAGGAGTGATAATAAGAAAGGATGGCCATTACTGTCCCCCTAAGAGCAGAGCTGTCCCAAAGGGTAAGATTTGTGTGGCAAGAAAGGAAGAGTGACTGCTGTCAACTACCAAACTCCCTCCCCAGTCACTTACGCAGTAACCACTGCCTTTTTTTTACTGGGATTACAGGAAAGAAAAGAGGCAGCACTTAACAAATGTGAACAACAAAAGATTGCCCAAAAGCCATTCTCCAATTCTTCAGAGAAATTGCCAACCGGACTATACCAGTTTAAGGAAGAAAACAGCAACTTTAAATGATAGCTACGCAACTTTCTTCAGGCTCATAAGAAATCACTTTTACACTTATTTCCACTGAGGATTGTGTTTTCAGCTTAAATCATGTTCAAGTTTAACCAAAATATATGTAAGGAAAAATTCAAGTACGATATTCAAATGTGTAAATTGAATTAGCGTGCACATCACTTCCACATATAGCACCAATTCAAACCTCAGAATCAAACTCATCTTCCATCAAGCAATCCTGATCCATGCATTTGCTGATACTTATAAAGATCAGCTACATTTAATCATGTTTGCTTGCATCTAGGCATTAACTCAGATCTCTAGAAAGGCAGAAAAGTCTCTGTAACTCTATACTATCTTTTTATCACTTCAGTGATTTGTTTTCACTGTTCATTCTTTTCACACGTTCTTTCCTAAAATTGAGGAGTATCATTTTCAAAAGACTAGCTTAATTTGCAAAGGAACATGTCTCCTTAGTGGCATAAAATGGAAGAAGTATCCTTATACCTCACATAGGTCATTATTTAGAACATTCCTTTGTAGCATTAATGCTTTTATCAATTCCTATTCTTATGGTCAAAATTTTGTCCTAGATCAGGCAAGCAGAATTTTTAGAAGAAGCAAACAACTGACTTTCCTTGTCTTGGATGTAAAGCATATCTCATTTTATGAAAATTGAAAACATATGCTTTGCACATTTGTATTTCTTTCAGTTTCAGAAGTTAAAGGAACAGATGATTTCATATTCAAGTTCTCATATTTGCACATTAGATTCAAGTACTTAGAAAGTAAAAAACAATTTTAGTGCATTATTCTATAAAACTTCCAATAGGGAGCTTCACGTAACCTGTCAACCTACCAACTGAACATTTAAATGAAGTGTAAGAGGGTACAGTTCACAAATATGCAGAACAGACTACTTCTCTAAACACTAAGTCATGGATTTGGAACATAACATATTTTCAGCCTCAATCTTAATTTATTTGCTCCAGAAAAACAGGTCATACTTTCCGAGGTCTGAACCTAAATCTTTGCACATTACTTTGAACACCATTGTTTCCTGTCACTGTTTGTTTTACGAAGTTTGTTGCAGCATTAGATTCCTTGCTGTTTTCAGCTGAAGTTAACACACTCTGAAGAGACTTGCTTTTTAAGATGTGTGACAGCAAGCAAATCTGAAGAAAATAGAAACAACTCATCTTTCGCCTTAGTTGTACCTCTACAAAATAAAGATAACTTTTTGTTTGAAAGCTGCTCACATAACTAGATGACGTGTACCAAGAAAGAGAATGGTGCAAGTACAGCTACTAAATATTTCTCCTACAAACGGAGGTTGAATTATTTTACTTCTGTTACAGTCAAACAGTCTTAAAGCTTGTTAAAGATTATATTACTTAAGAAAAACAGAAAATGAATCTATTCATTATAGCAATCATATGGGAGAAGAAGGAAGGTAAGATACATCTTTAAGGATTAAATACAAAAAAATAAAGCGTATTGTGGAAAACAAAGCCTAGTTTTACCATAACACCTCTCTAAATATAGCTCAGGAAATGAAAAGGTTGGAATACACAGACAGTATTGTAACATTGCAGGCTCTGAGCCTCAGATATTGTAAAGACAATTAAAAGGACAGATGTCAAACTTAAATACAAAAGACTAGGAAAATTCAATAGCAAAAAAACAGCAAAACAAAGGTAATGTATCATGTGGTGAGTCAAACTAAGCCTAACTAGTTTTTCCCCTTTGGTTACAAAAAGAAAAAAAGGGTTCTGTACATACATTAAGATGGACTGGCTTGACAGATTTCCAAAAGAATCAGATTTCACAGTAGAGAGCCCAAAATTGCACCTTTCAGACATTTAATTTTTTTAAAAAGTTTAACAAAATGCAAGTTAAATGTTGCTTGCTAAGAATAAAAGCATGACTTCCCAACTTTGCTCAAGGTAAAGAAGAATAATGAAACTGCTTCTGTTAATACAATGCACCAGAAACTTGAAATAAAAATGATTTATAGCTATTAACTATAAAATTTTTTACAGACACTATAAATGCCAATTTAAGTGATTTGGCTATGTGTAGTAAGACTGCTCTCTGTATAGGCTAAACTTCAACGTGAACAGCTTTTAAACCAAATGAATCTTTTCTCTGTTCTCAGAGGATCGCTACAGAAGTACATAAACACCTTTGAAAATATTTCCTAATTAAAAAAAAAAAGTCCAGCCATTCAGAATCAACATTTAAGAAATTCACCATGGTTTTGCAAACAACACTATTAATTACAAAATGTACCTTACTTTATTACATGCATTTAATCCCCAATCTTTGGAGTATCTGTACGAGCAAAGTCTGGTACTTTAATAGTCAATTTAGTGTTTTTTCCCCTCCAGATGCTAGCACAAACTATTCTAGACATAACTATGTCTCATCTCCACAGTAACTAATGTCAAGGATAGTATTTTACAAAATGGCTTAACAAATATTTGGGTTCCTCTATATTTTTTGACAATGCTAAAAGCAGTTTCCCCCCCCCAAAGAATAACAGAGCAATACCTTACCTAATGCTTTCTTGGTAGAGAACTACAGGCATTACCAAAATGCCCTTTCAACACAACAAAAAGCCTACTCTGAACTCAATGAAATCAAAGAGAATTAGATTTGTATGAAGTACTGAAATATATTAGATATTATGAAGCTGTTACTTTGACATTTAAGAATTAAATACAGCACTCACTTGCATTTTCCAAAAATACACTCAGAAAACAAGAAACTAGGTCTCTCCCATTTTCCCTAGTGTTCTTCATTGATGACCCATTCTTTATATTCTAAAATTTTGCTAGGTAAATAACTTAAAATTTTTACTGTTGAATACCTAGGGAAAAAATATTACTTTCCTAATTTGGGCTGAAATCAAGAATACTACCAGCATAGTCAGTAAGTTGCAAAAAATCTCTTTGTATGAGTACTGTAGAGGAGAGCTACACAACCTCTCTTCAGTAGCTAACCAGAAAGTTATGTATTTCTTCTTGTCAAAGATCCTAGCAACTCTTCAGTCAAGTTCTATTACTGTATGAGCAAAAATTAAGTTAGCCTTACTGAAATGAAAAGGAATATTCTTATAGTCCTTTTAATAAAGATATTTAATCATGCATTTTAACTCTGTTGGTAAAATGAGTTTCAAAGAGGCAACAGCTGAAATACTTCGTAAATGTTAGATATGGTTCATTTATCATCCTGTGACTAGGCATTCAAGTGCCTAGATTTGTATCACTTTAGGCAAATCAAGGATATGTTTATCAATTTAGTTCTCAGAAGCTTTGATTTTAAAGTATTTCAGTATGCATATAAGACAGTGTTCAGAATCCACCTGGTTCTATTTAAGTTAATATTTTCATGTGTATAATCCACATATTACATGAAAAAATTGCAATTTAGCAAGACCACCAGTTATATGTGAGAAGGGTTAATATCATAAGAAGCTTACTACAGAGTCCTCCTTCCTAATGGCCTGGATTCCTCTCCCTCTGTAGCTTCCCAGCTCCAGCCTTTCATTTCTCAAGGATTATCTGATGTGTGGATTATTAAAAACACAAAACTAAACACAACCAAAACCTCCAATTGTTTCACTATCAAGTTGTGTGATGCTACAAGATAGAAAAATGACTGTGTGTCACTCTCTTCCTTCTCATTTTGCATTTTCTTGTTTTAAAAGAGATACCTGCATTTGGTAGCTAATAGCAAATAAGGGTAAGAACAAATAACCAAACTAGTATTGCTGCTTAAATATTATGGTGAAAATGAGTGCATCCACAGGAAAATCTTTAAGTTTGTCTCAGAACAATGGACATTTGAATGATGCAGGAATAAATCTGTTGATAATAATTTTGCACACAATCTGCCAGATGCACCTCCCCCTATAATTCTGAAATTTTAAGAAACTGAGATTTTGCACATAAGTCAAGTTCATTCTCCCTAAAACACCTGTATTTACTGAACAGCCATTCTATTAAAAAAATGCAGAAATTTGTTTTAACAAGAATCAGCTTTAAACATTGTCTGTCTGCCACCATTTTTTCCATCAATACTGACTGACAATCTACTTTCACAAATCATTTACAATGGCAATAGTAGTACGTATAAGTAATGATTCTTAGACAAGTTCATAAAAACACAGCACTGCAAACTCAAAAGTAATTTCTTCGAGAAGCTATAAGCCTTACTAAAAGGGTATTACTTACTATGATCAGCTGCTTATCACTATCTTTTCCTGCTTCTTTTAGCTTCTGAATATGTTCCTCAGATGGTAGGAAGTTACTGCATTTTGATGCTAATGAAGGATTTGACAATGGAACCCTTGAAATAGAAATATATTTCATGTTAAAAAAGGGACTGCTTATACACGTCATCCTAGATACTCAAAGCCGTTGTGACTGGTATAACTAAACTTTAACGAGATGCAAATCCAAGTTAATTACCCAAAACACAGTCCTATATATTTTCATTTGTAATTCAAATGGAAAAATAAGGAAATAAAAGGATTGACCAAAAAATACAGTTTGTGACTAGCCAATTACAAGAATTTTTTTTTTAATGAAAAATAAATAAAATATTAAATTTATAATCAAGTGGGGTACGTTAGTCACAACCATTAACACAAGCATTTAACTGAGGCATTTTCAGAGCATGACTGATGGTGCCTAATGCTATATATTTCCTGCGTAAGGCTTAGGTTTCTAGTTTTAGGTATCATACATCAGGCTGCTAAAGCAGACCATGTAAATATTCCCACAAATATAAGTGGGCAATATAAAACAGATTCATAAATCTCTCAAATTCAATTCAAACTTATTCTCTTCCAATGGCTGGCAGTGAAGGGAGGGAGAAGAGGACCTGAGGAATAAATGGATGGATATCACTGGAATCTCTCTCACTCAGTTTAAGTTTCCCCTTGTCACGACTGAAAGAAACACTGGAAAGTACTATAATACATCAACAACAAAGTTATTCTATGAACTTGCTGCTGTATTCAGGGGAAAAATAACATTAATTCCAGGTATGGATAAAACTTGTGGAGATCACCAAAGCAAAACACACACAAAAATACCTGTACTTTAACTCGGTATTTACATATTTTCTGTTTCTGAGTGAACTAAGGATATAAGGCCAAACAATTGTAGCAGCTGCTGTAGTACATGTAGCAGGTTAATTCAGTGAGCTTTTTCAAAAATAAAAACTTTTGTGAGACATTTTTAAAACAGCGGTTTTTGTGCTAAATCAGAGCTAATTTTTTTATTCCTGATATGTGCCCCAAAATTCGCATTAAGTAGCTACTTCAAGGTTTGCCTTTTCCTGCTGCAACCTTTTCTTTCAAAGCCCTAAAGAGAGCTACACTGTAGATATGCACATTACTCTATGTTATGGCAGGAGTACCACAGAAAGAAGGGTGGCTTAAATCTTGGATAGCATATGGAAAGCAGGGTAAGAAAGCTCTCACAAGAAAAATATATATCCAAATAATAGTAAAGCAATATGGGCTTGTTCAGCTAATAAAGTTAATAAATTTGAGTAGATACCATAAAGCTGTTTGGCAGTTGGGAATAAAAATATGAAAAATCAAAGTTATTGTAATATTTATTGAAAAATCTAAAAACATTCATTTAGCTAGTTTTATATCTACCTTACCGCCAATCTTCTGTGAAATTCCATAGTAGTAGAGTTTTTCAACATGTACAAAAGGGCTGGTTAGTCAGAATTGTTAATCTGGCCTCAGACAGATGTACTGAAAATGTACTGCATCATTTCTTCTTGTCTCCATTATGAATATAGAAAATAGTATCAATATACTAAACACTGTGCCAACTATGTTGCTGTTCAAGGTATCAGGTACGAAGAAATTACTGTCTTTAGCTTGTAATTAGCTAAAACCAGACACTATGTCAGAATTGTTCAAAAACTACAACAGTCAACATGATCAAGGATAAAACATAAATTTGAACTGTTAGTAGTACGAACAATTTAGTTAGTATTAAGAACAAGAATCATTTTTTATATGGCAGCTGACACCTTCATTTCACAGCAATCACAAAACAATCCCAAATTAAATGCCCTCTTCCCCACCTAAAAAGATTTCATATATACAAGACTCCCATAATTTAAGGATTAGAAAAATCTTCCAGAAGTAAGTGAAATAATTCAGTAAGTGAAAATCATGCGGTAAACCCTTCCCATACTCTCTGGTTATCATCTGATTTGAGGAAGAGACCATTAGAAATGTTTTCCCAACTCTGTTAAATTCTACTTTTTAAAATAAATGTGCAGTTACAAATATCTTGTTTAATAATTTTCTTAACAAAATAAAAACATCCCTTAATAATTGGGAAAAATGAAAGTCCATTTTTATAAAGGACAAGTCACTTATCTGAAACTGAAAGTTGAGGCTGGGAGACAACTGAACAGTTAGTCTTATAATAAAGCCTCTCATAACTCTATGGAAGGTTACTGTAATTTCATAATGTATGAAATACTATACCTGTTCTCAGTTTCAGAAGTTTGATTTGTTAATGAAGTTTGCGTCAACTGCTTGGGAGCCAAACCTACAATTAATCAAAGATTATAACTTCATTATGAAGTTTTTAGTTGCAAAGGAAATTCGAGCTACACAAATAGTGATTTGCAAAAATAGTGATTTGCAAAAACATATTCAAGACAATGTTGCAATTTGTTCATGGCCGATAAAAAAAAAGATACAACCTTGAGGCATTATTCAGATCTTTCTCCATATATACTTAAAAAAATATGCAATTTTCTTCAACATTTCCACAGCAGTTCTGTGGAGCAGTTTGCCAGCAGCTAAACAAGGCCAGTAGTGAAAGTACATAGGAGTTTAAATCTGTTTATACTGACACCCATATAAATAGCTCTATGTATAGTATTAGAATCATAAATGTATAGCATGCCCCCATCAGAGGTGTGTTCTGTAACACTTAAGGAAAAGAAACAATCAAGAAGAGCAAAAGAAAGACAAAACATTTTTTTTACATTCTCTAGCAGTACAATTAGAATATTTTGCCCTTCAAAAATACCCTACAATGGCAGGGAAAAAAAACTATTTATTAAAGCTAAATAGTTAAATGGTGCATTCAAAATCAGGTTCAGATTAAAAAMCAAACAAAAACCAAAAACAAAACTCAAACCAAACCAAAAACCCCAACAAACCAAAAACCCAAAAGCAAAAGGATGAAATATTAAGAGGGAAGTTAATTAAGAGATATGTTAGTGATCCACCGATAATATTTCCTAGTCAAATGTACTTGAGTCAAAATATTCACATCACACTCATCATAAGGTTTGACAAAATGCATTCACAGGCTGATAAATGAAGACTGGGTAATAAAAACTCACTTAATAATTTGGTCAAGATCAAGTAAAACAATTTAGGAGAAAGAAATGCAGATACTTATTCAAAGGAAGCGGTAACCAACAGAGAATCCTTAACAGAAACCAATCCAAGAGAACTCCTCAATTGAAATACGGATGTTTTACTACTTTATTACATGGAAAAGGAAAGGATTTGGTTGGGGGTTTTTCCATTTGTTTGTTTGGTTTTTTAAAAAGTTGTCACTTCACTTTTACTCAAATGGCGCATATTTAAGCATTAAAATATTCATGCATAAAGCATAAAGATGCACTAAAAGCAGAGCTGGGCAGAAAAACAGACACCTTTCCCACTACACAGCCCAGAGATAAAAGGACATTCGCTGCTACTAAAGTGGCCATGGGTGTGACACAAAAAGAAATATGAAAACCCTGCTGAACAGTTCTAACCCCAGAAGTTCAGTTCTGCACCAACTGTACCTTATTCTGTGAAACGTTCCTCTGAAAGGAAGACTTATGCTTCCCATATAACTGGTCAGAAGAAGAGGAAAAATTGGTAGTAAACAGTTACCTTGAGGTTCACTTTCCCCGGGTTCTTTTTTTAACTGTTTTGGTGGTTTAGGAGCTGTAACATACTTTACTGGAGAACTTTCTGGACTTGATTCCAAATGTAATCGAAAGTTCTAAACCAAACAGAAAACATTAAATAAAAAACCCGAACAATTTAATGCCTCTGAATCCATTAACAAAAATCACTCAGTTAACTAAGTATGAACATCTTGAATACAGCACCAGTTTTCTGATTCCTACTTTATTTCAAGCAAACAAAATGCAACTGATTAGTTAGTCCATATGGAAGTTTGTGGTATTAATTTTGCAAAATATCTTTTTCATTTTATATATAAGCTTGTAAAATACTTCCTATAGAACACCTTTGTCCTTAAAATCTTAAATTTTAATAGAAGCTCATTCAGAGAGAGAACACTTTTTTCCCCTCTCATTTCTTTTAATACACCTTTTCAGAACAGAACAGCTATGCAAGCTTAAGTCATCAAGAAGTGTCCATATGAATCTGTACAACCTCTGGCTCCAGCAGGAAATTTTATCGATCAACATTTAGTTAACAATAGAACTTAGGAGGGTGGAACAGATTCATTTTCCAGCTTACTATCATCTTGTCTATGACAATGCACCAGTAAAGGATCTTTAATACATTTGAAAATTTTAAGTTACTGTAAAATAAAGTCATTGTTAAAGCAAACTTTCTGAGCATGGCATTCTCAGAAAACAGAAGAGATTTAGAACACCCTCCCACCATACACCATAATTAAAATGACTTACCTCATCTGGTCTTGGCTCACATAAATGTTTTGTCAAATTATGCAACAAACCATTTTCTGCACCTCTCTTTGTGGGCTGTTTTATTTCTAATGTCACTTCTTTAGCTCCAGCTCTTTCAGATGAAGGATCTGATTTCTCCTGCACACAAGTTGCACTTGCGTTCTCAGAGAGTCCTGTTATTGACAGCTTGTCTTGTGCCTTCGAAAGCTCTGCTTCTGTAGCTATTTGACTTGCCTCTGAAACTTCAGGGTAATCTTTTAACAAAGAAAGCTTGGGGGCGTTTGCAGAATTTAAGTTACTTTGCTTCATGTTACTAGCTTTCAGTAATTTAATTTTGGTCCATTTAGAGTTTTTGTTTGAGGAGTTATTTCTACCATTCAGAGTGCATTTGACAGGCATTCCTTTTTTGCTAGGGAAAAAACGTTTGCATTGAGTACTTTGACTAGGTTCTTTCTGAGTAAGCATTTCACTTTGTTGAAGCTGTATGTCGGCATGCTTTTCTTCTGTTTTGCTATACTCAGCATTAGGGGAATCTTTTTTCACCTCTACTGTATCTGACTCAATCTCACCTGCGATTTCTTCACAAAGTTCAAGGATGCTTACCCTTTTGGATTTCGCATCATTCTCTGGTTGATCAGCTACATTTGTTTCACTTACAGATGGCTGTGAAATCTTTTTTGGTTTTGTACTGTTTTTTACGTTCTGATGCATTTGTTGCTTTTCCTTAGTTACTGTCTTAGAATTTGGCTTAAGAGAATCTGTTTCCACTTTCTTTGTGTTGCTAGGAGTAGAAGATACAGGGCCCGTTTGGTCTTTCTTAACTTCCTCAAGACTCTCATCAGGACATAATGATGATGCTTGAAGGTTGTGCTGAAAGCTGTTGGAATTATCATTTTTATTGTCTACTTTACATTTTTTCTCTTTCAGAGAGCTGGTCACTTCTACATGTATTTCTTTATCCTCATTTGTATTGTTTGGCTTTATTTTTGTATTTTTCTGTTCCGTTTTCTCTCCAGCAGATTTAAGTACTTTTGCTGCAACACTGTGAGCATGTCTTTTTGCCTGGCTACTTTGTTTAACTTCCAAAGCTTTTTCTTCTTTAACTTCTCTGTTGCGCAGGGATCTTGCTGGTACATGTACATGTGTTAACTGCTGCAGTCTCTGTGATCTCCTCATTACTGGCTCATCTGGCACAATTATGCATTTTGACTTAGGAATTTCTTGCACAGATTTTTTCTGGCATACCTCCTTATTTTTTGTAGATTTAGGCTGCTGTTGGACCTTTTTGTCAGGTATTGTTTTATTATTTGAGTTGAATCCTGATGATCTCGTAGTCATGCGCATTCCTAGTTCAGGTTCATTGGTGTTGTCACTGAAAGATTCAAATAATTATTTTTTCAGCATCCAGAAAGTAGAATTTGTCATAAGACTCTTCTCATTCCTATTAGCCTCTGCCTCTAACTTTTTTTTCTTTTCTTTTTCAAAACACTAGATCTTACACCCTCAATACTTTTAAAAGAATTTTCTCTAGAATCATTCTAAAAAGACTTCACTTCCACCTGGTTACTCTCAAGAGTAGTACTTTATGTTTTTTATGCATGGCAAGACTGAACTATGAACCCCAGATGAATGCTTTTTAACATCTCTAGCAGTTTTTAACTGTTGATACTTGTGGCTTTCAAATGAAGTATTAGCTTACATAGTACTAGATTTATTTTCACTTCAGAACCTTTTTTGGAGGAAGTCTTTCTGGATTTTGAGACACTAACATGATTCCAGAGAAAGATCATGTAGCAGATATCATATTTAATGATTTAAGGCTGATCTTCCCATTAGTACTATTTAGCCGTATCTTTAACTCAAATCCATTCTGCTTAGATTGTTTCTGCACTAATTTAGTCTAGGAAGAGAACCTAGAACAATTACTTATTATTTTGTCACTGACCTGTTTGATTTGACAGAGGTTTTGAGTACAGTTTTCTCCTGCACTGCACACTGATTAGGCTTTGATTTGTTTGAGACATGTTTTGTATCCGACACCTCTTTTTCCTTCTTCGCCGATGACAGTTTGCTGTTCTTGTCCAGTTTTGGACGTTTAGCAGAAGGCTCTACTAACATAGACTTCCTTTTCTGAGCTGCCATTTCTGTAAAACACAATAATTGATTCAGCTTTTAGAGTCTCTGTCAACTGTTGTTACAGTGTCAGTTAACATAACTGAAGATTTGCCCGGTTTACAAAATAAGGTAACTGATATTCACTTTTCCTTTTAGAGGCAGACCATGCTAACTGTGATCAGAAAGCAAATCATCAAAGCAATCTCAAATCAAATTACATTTATTTTACTTACAGGTTTTTACAAGAGGCAATCGATGTTTAGGCCAAAGTAACTTAACAAGGTGTGCCAAGAGCATTCCTTATGTATATGCTTACGAACAGGATGTTTCATGCCACCTATGAAAAATACAAAATTTTCATGTGGTAAGCACTTTATTAACTTCCTTGTCAGACTCTGAATTTGGCATTCCCACCCTCTTCCACCCCTTCAAACAATGCTTAGCTTTAAAGTTTCTTTGATAATCAATTAAAAAAAAAACCTACAAATTTTATTTCCATATCCAACAATTTTTGGCAATTTGCTGTCTTAAGTATTACCCTTTCACCTTTCAAAAGGTGGCAGATACAGTACCATTTGAAAGGCAGTTTCTCAGCCTTTCGCATTTTTCCAGAAAATAGTATGCTGCTCTCTTTCATAGCCCGCAAAAAAGTGGGCCTGCTGTCAATCCTGTGCCTCACGGCAACAGTGAATAAATCCATTAGACTCTACTAAGTTTTATGGCTGCTACTACAGAACTTCATAAACATCAGCAACCACCCATAGCTGTTCCTTCTAATATGACTTAAGCTACAAATCAGAGACAGAAAGCCTAGGAAGTAGCATTATTTGAGACATTTGCCTTGGGCAGTTAAAGATGATGTCTTCATGAGAACTGAAATGATGTTAACGATGCAGAAGTTAATCTGCACAAGAGTCTGAAAACTAGCAGAGATCCTCAGTAAAAGGTCGTCTTCACAGATTCGGTTGCTCATACCTTTCACATCTATTTGTGGCTTCTGAAACTTTTAAGTTCTCTTATTCAAAGACACTGTTCTTGTATTATGGCATAAGTAATAATTGTTCAGCAAAGTTTCACTAATATCTTTTCAGAATTAAGTTTACTGGAAGACTCAGTGCTCAGAACTTCCATATCACCTTTTTAGGTCAAGAATTATCTATTAATTTTTGCCATTGACAGACTGACAAAGAAATATTTCTGTAACAAAATTATATTACTTTTCAAATCTTATCCAATCTGATGTTAAATTTGACAGATTTTAAGGTCAAACAGGAACTTTAAGTTACCAGTTGTATAACACAGACCAGATGCTTTCATTTCACTACAACTACAGTAAGCCTTCCAGTATTGACAAATGCATGTCTTTCTCTAACAATCTGAAAGACACTTACATTAAGCTCCTTTTAATAATTATTCATTATCGAAAAGGAAAAAGTAAAGAGCTGTACTTTTTTTCTTTCAGACTTTAAATTGTCCTTAACCCCATTTTCATTTATCCACTCTTTTATGAAGACACATCTAACCACGCAAGACTGATAATGCTCAAATTCCAGACACCAGTGCTGTCTTCTGACTTTCTCCTTTAAAGAAGCTGCATGACCAGCGACTCATATTTGAGATAGAATTGAAGAACATATCCAGAGAAGAAATCTCTAATAGCACTTTTCGTAGTGCTATTTCCATGTCTCTCCCTAAGGAGCAGGTAACAAAATCTGTATGCCTTACTTCTAATGGCTCATGAGCTCCCTGACACCTAGCAAGCCGAGGGGTTTCCACTAGTCAAAGATTATCYGTCAGAGCCGCAATATAGCCACTCACACTGAAAATAACAGCTCTAGTTGCTGAGTAAGTCTTTGGTCTTATATTCTCTTAGTTTAGAGCACACCATTGACACTCAGAATTTGAGAGCACCATGACACACACAGTATACACCTAGACCTTCTTGGTTTTTTTGCAGATACACACAGACATCACTGTCACTCTCAGCCACATGATATGGCATACTCCAGAAAGACTTTCAAGTACAAAACAGAAAATATAATCCTTCCCTCACCAGTATTGCTTCTCAGGACACTGACAGATACACTCTCCTCCCACAAAGAGAACTAGCTCTTTAATAGTAATTTCTTTCCTACTAATACTTTGCACAGCAGAGCAAGGACTTTTCCAGACCTTCAAGAACTGGCAGTTTCTGCCCTGAAGAAGTCCCCTCTACTAAAAGCCAGATTATGGAAAGAAGGGAAGACACAGAAGTACAGGAACAAACTACACAACAATCAAAGGTTTTGGTGCAAGAAGTAGAGGAAAAACAGAAGCACGCAACTCCCACACCCTCAAGTCCTTAAAGCAGGGGCGAGCCCTTGGTCTCTGCTGAGACTGGGGGCCCACCTGCTTGACAGGGCGCTGGGGTCTCACCCATGAGCCTCCCCCGCTGACTGCCATGACAGAACGTCTCAGCCCCAGCGCCTTAACTCCCGGCTGAGACCCCACGACGGAACTCAAGAGGAAGGAAGAAAAGGGAAGGCCTCCAAGCGTGGCCCAGTGTCATCCGCCTCAGCGCCCCGTCGTGACAACCCTTCTGGAGCAGGGCCTGGCAAGGAGCCCCTAAACCCGGCCAAGCGTTCCTCAGGCCAAGGCAAGCGCCACTGAGGGGCAAGGCGGGGGCTGCGGAGAAGCAGCCGTACACCGCAGGGCGCCCCCCCCAGCTCCTACTCGCGAAGAGTCGGCGAGAGGGTATCGCCCGCTCACTCCCACCGCGATCCCGGAGACAGCAGCGGCGGCGGCCAGAAGCAGGCCCGGGCCCGGGCCGCGGCCGGCGAGACAGGCCCGAGGAGGAGACGCCGGCCTTTCGGCCCCGAGGCGGGGGCAGGCGGCACCTCTCCGCGCGAGGACGGACTACCGGTCACGGAGCGGGGGGGGCGAAAGGCTGAGGGGAGCCGTTGGCACAGGGGGCTGCGGGGAGGGGGGACAAACTTCCTCTCAAACCCCGCTCCCCCCTCCGGCGCGAGGCGGCCGCTTACCTCGCGCGAGTGTCAGCGACGTGCCGGCTGCGCGAGCCGCCCTCCTCGCCCGGCTCGCCAGCTGCGGGGGGCAGGGGGGGGAGGAGGGGGCGGGGCGAAGGCGCGCGACGGAGGGTGGAACGCGCACGCGCGCGGGGCCGGGGCGTGCGGGCGGGTGAGCGAGCGAGCGAGCGGAGGCGCGCGCAGGCTGCGGCGTCGAGGTCAAGGCAGCTCGCGCCCCCTCCCTATCCCCCTGCGAAGCGGCGACGAGCCCGAGCCTCAGACCTGCTCACATCCGGGCACCGGGGCAGCCCCGCCCCGCCTCGCCCCGCCCGCCGCCGCTCGAGCCACCCCCCGCCGGAGACGGGACACTTCCGGCGGGCGTCGGGGAAGGGCGGAGCGGGGGGCGGGGGGGGGGAAATACGATGTCGTTTGCGCATGGGCAGCGCGCGCCCCAGACGCAACGGCCGGAGCGAGGGGAATGCTGCGAATGCGCYGGGCGCGGCGGCCCGGCCCCTGCCGGCCGCGGGGAGTCGGGCCCGCCGCACCGCCCAACCGCCCGCCCTTAGGGCCTCCCCGCCGCACCCGCTGTCTGAGTCTGCCCCCACCGCCTTAGCGGGTGATCGGCGCTGCCCCTGTCCCGTCTGGCCTGGCGGCGTTATCCCGGTGGCTCAGCCAGCTCGCACCCGCGTTGGTTGTTGAGTCCCGTCCTCTGCCATTAGGCTCCTTGCCTGCCAAAAACGAGGGGGAAAGCAGCACCGTGTGCTGACAGGCCAGTGGTGATGAAGTGGCTTACATGGTGGCCCACAGTGTGCCAGTGACACCTCATGACCTGGCACGACTAAATGTGAAATGAAAAATATCCCCCAGTCATACGCTTCCTGGTAATGGGGGTGTTGCAGCAGTATGTGGTTGCAGCAGCATTTCCTAAGTGTTTGTGGGCCGCTGATGGCAAATACGCTTGGAAATCCCTCTGTTCTGGAAGTGATCTTTGCTCTTGCAACACCTTTGGAAATTTCTCTAAGGGTACATTTTGGGGTTACTGGGGATTTCCTGCTGATGAGTTTTGCTTTAGGTGCGTGGACGCCAGTAGGTCTCCTAAACGCAGGTGCAGCATTGTGCCAGTGTATGTGGCTTGAGCATAAAAGCAGGACAGATGCTTGTCTGTGTCTCAGAGACTAAAGAGCCTTGCTGGATGTGTCCTGGTCCTGTGCAGTGTCCACTTCTCTCTCCGGATTAATGAGTTCACTCAGTGAACTGCCTTTTTGAATCCAGTGAGGTTTGCTTCCCAAGTTCGGTAGTAACCCTGCAGATGCTGGCTAGCTGTTTCAAAAGCTGTGTTCTGTGCTGTGTTTCACAACTTGTTCTATAGCATAACCATGTATTTGTGATTTTTCTCCATTTTCTGGGATATTTCAGTTCTTACTACACTGGGTAATGGATTTGTACCTCATTTAACCTTACGTTGGCTTCATTACCTCGGGATATTGCCAGGTCTGAGCCTATGTCTGCATTGGCAAGTAATAAGTTCTGAGTGAGAGAAGGGGAGCTGAGGATCTGACATCCACACCACTGATGTGCCAGTCCAGACCATGGTTAGTCTAGTCCTGTGGATGCAGTGACCGCTAGGGTTGGAATGCATTGGGTGTGTTCTGGGGATGTATCTGTGGGTTTGGTTTCCTTCAAAAGGAAGCCATTATGCGCACTCCAAGACCCTGCATGACAAGTGGGAGCAATCGGAAGGTTTCCTTCAAAAGTGTGCTCCTGATCCTAACTAGAATACTAATGTAGCGATACCTTGTGCGTACCTAGTGCATTCCAACCACATTACCAGGCTAGGGCTAACCTGATGTACATGCTACCTGACATGCATATAGTATGTGTGTCAGGATCTCAACGTTAAGTAGCTTTGCTGTGACTGTCCACTCGTATCAGTAAGACCTACTTGGTAATATAGACACAGTCTCAGCTTATTTGACTGCAAATTTACACGGTGATGTGTATACATGACTACATCAGAATGACTGGAGAACAGCATGATGAACCTTGGCATTAGCCAACCAAAAACTAACCGTAAAAGATGTTAGAAGAAATTTTTTGAATGGCTGCATGTGACAGGGTTTCTCCCAGAGATTGCTGATTTTCTGTACAGATTTCTGGTTACAGTTTGCTGATCTAACAGACAGAGACCGCACAAGTAATTTAGTACTTGGAAGCTACACAGTGTAGTCTGTTCTGCAAATACTCTTTTGTTAATATTTGAAGTATTTAAAAAGTGGTTATTCTGATTTTTATAATGAACTTTTTAGGCCTTTTTTTATAATCTTCCAAACATTTTATTGATTTCTATAGCTATTACATTTATGGGATTAATTGTTGGAAATTGCAGTCAAGTTGCTGAATAGCATAAAATTTTTTATATATAGATCAAATTACCTGGAGATATTTTGTTCCATCTATAAATTTTTTTGTCTCTCTATTAACTGAAACAAGGAACTGCCTGCCTTGGTAAGTCCTCTTTCTGGACACACTTCATTGAAGCACAGTTTGTCCTAGACAAATGGAAATTTTCAGCAGCTGCAGTTTTTTAAAAAGCTGATAGGAGGAGATGTTATTTATAACTCCCTATAACAGCTCCTCTTTAATGCATGATAGTCTGCTGTGACTTTACAGTGAACACAGCAACATGTGGTCTCCTGCTCTCCTACAGTAACCTGCAGAATACTTTCCGGGTGAAAGACACTTTAATCACTGGGTTGCCTGTAAATTTCCTGGAGGATGATAAAAGCATTTCTTTATGTTATTGCTAACTTTGTAAATTTAACATCATGTTTTCCCATCCCTCTTTCTTAGGAACATGAAGCAAGTAAAGCTAGATTTTCTGACATCCTTCCGTGGAATAGCAATTTGCTGTACATCAGGGAAGCAGTAAAGAAACAGGCGTTCGTATACGGCATTAAATTCCAAAACTTGGAAAAACTCAACTCATGGGATAGGAGAATATGAATAAATTTCCAGTTTTCCACAGAAGGTGGCAGCATTTTGAAGCACTGATGTCAGTGTGAACTTGCTAGCAAATGTCACTTTGCTGAAAGAACACAAACTTTACAGAAATTTACTCTTCTCAGAAGTTGTGGTGAATATGAACGGGAGTGCTCAGGCACGGATTTGCTGTAAGAACTAGGGGACCTGGGGTGGGAGGAGGAACTGCGTTCACATAGGTGGAGTATGTGGATAAGACAGATTTAACCCCAAAAGGATTTTATGTTAATTTAGCCTTGTTTACCACTACTGTAATGCTGCTGGAGTGCCTCTTGACTGCACCTAAGTGAAAAGTTACTTGCTTCTAGGTTATGCCTTTTTTCACAGGAGCAGTAACTCAGCTTATACATGGATCATCGCACTAATTGCAGAGAGTGCCCTGTTGAGCTACAGCTTCGGGAGATGCAGTGACCCTGTGTAACAGCTGTCACCAAAAAGGGGAAACCTCTCCCACTATTTTCTCCACTTTCTTTCCCCACTTTCAGCAGTGTGCTCCAACTCCTTACCTCATCTCACCCACCCTCTAGCACCTGAGGGACCCCGCTAGGCAAGCAAATTTAACTCACTGAGCTAGTGAAAAATTAACCCAGTGGAAAAACTGGATCATATTCTGCCAGGGCAAGAAAGGTTGAGGACCGTATGACTAGAATCAGGCAGGGGAGGAGGAAGAGCAAGCCTTTCCCTTTTGGCATGAGGGAGCTGTTAACATTGGCAGCTGCTTGTGAAACTGCGGCCTTAGGGTGGGCTACATAGTTAGAGGATTGAGCTCTTGATCCCAAGCTCAATCAGAGCAATCCTGCTAGCACACAGACCTTGCAGCCCCATTTGACATGGTAACGCACTCCCGACCTGCCCTACTGCTTATCAGACATCTCATCTGATCCAGGAAGCGGTGACTGACAACCAAGAGGCAGTAGCTCCTTAAATGTCTCAGCTGTAATTAACCCTGCAAGCACTCCTAGCGCATCAGAATGCCTCAGACAGGTTAGCTAAGGCCACATGTGAAGCTGATTTAAACTAGTGGTTTTCTAATCACTAAATGTATAGATCCTTTAAGGGACCGGAAGAGCAGCTGAAGCAGCATAGGGCTCTGATTTCCATCCATTCAGCAGATTCAAAAAGTCCCTCTACCCTCATCCTGGAAGAAAGTAGAGGCTGATTTTTGCACCTCCAGTAGAAAGAGACAGGAAAATTGGATCCCTTGGAGGAAGAGGTGTTTGCCAATGAAAAACCACTGGCTATTGTGGCTGCTGGTGCGTTTGGCAGATTTTTCCTTTTCTTCTGTTGGAATGAAAATTAAAAAAACCCCCATGGCTGGGATATTCTACAGCAGATTGCCTGCAGGAGTTATTTTGCTGGCTGGTAAGAAGCACTGCTAGCCTATTGTGGGGAGGGGATCCAGCATGTATGCTGGAGGTGTGTAGAAAGCCCCCAGGGAGATTCTCTTGGGCTTTTTTATACCTTTCTTTTTCATTGCCTTGAGAATTATAAGGCTCTTTTTGACCAGCTGGCATCCTGGGATGAGAACCACAGCACGTGGCTCAGGCTGGAGGGTGCCTGTGCGTGACAGCAACTTGGTGACTCGGGGAATGAATGTTTCCTCTTTTTTTCACAGGTGCATTGAGCTGAAGCAGCCTGGGGAGAGCACRGTGTGCTTGCTGATGAGCACCATGTGCAGGGCTAAAAGTTCTCTTCCTGGCAGGTCTGAGTCATCAGCATGAGCCAGGTAGCTGTAGGAGTTGTAGGTGAAAGAGGCAGTTCCCCGATGAAATTCCTGTGTAGATGGCACATGGGACAACAGGGATTGAAGGGTGCCCTGACTGCCTGGAGTTAAAGACCTTTAAGGGGATCTAGCTAAGAAAGCAGGGGGCCCATGTTGAAAATGGGGCGGGGGAGGGTCAGGAGTCAGAGTCAGGGGTTTTGTTTTGGTGTTTTTCTTTTTGCAGGGAGGCAGGAAGAAAACTGGGCTGGGACTTGTCCATTTTGCTCACATGCTGAATGTGAGATTTTTTCGGGGGTAGGGGGAGCAGGGATAGAAAGGACTGTAGATAGCTACATCTGGAGGGAAGGCTGGCAGTTGGTTTGCAGAGATTTGGATTCTGTTGACGTGAAGGGTGGAAACAGTTGACTACTAGATCTCAGTTGGAAATGGCAACTTGCAGCAGGGAGAAGGTAAAGGAGAAGCTTCTGAAGCATGATACTCGGTGCCATACTGACAGGACCATGGTGACTTGCCTGGAGTCACCAGCGCTTTGTTGACATTTTCTCGACACCAGCTCCTGTAGAGTTGTAGACTGTTCTCCATAGCCCATTCTGCTAAGTCTTGTAAACTGTGCTGTTATATGTCCTGGTTTCTAAAAAGAGCATTAATCCTTCTGTTCAGTGTGAAATGTATACCATGGGTTAGTTTCTCTGCATTCATAGAACCATATTTTTCTATATGAAACTTTCAGTTTTCCTAGGTCTATTTGGCAAGAGTAGACATAATAAATTACCCCTTAAAATCTTGGTCTTTATGACCTGCTACTAAGACAGCTAAGGTCACAGATGGTTCCTGGGTGACTGAAGGCCTCACAGATAAAAACAACAGTACCTTGTATTGACTCCAAGAGCAAATTGAGAAGAGGTGGATGTTCTGGAGCATGTACGTAATACATACTGTTTTGAGCAGGGGGATTGGACTAGACAATCTAGAAGTCCGCTCCAACTTCAACTACTATGTGATTCTGAAATAGGAAGGAAGTTTTCTTTAAGAGGTGTCTGCAACCTTTGTGACTTGGAATTTCATTTTCATTATACTCCATCTTTCCAGTAATGAGTGCATTGATAACTAACGATTTTCTCCCACCTCCAACATTTCATATCCCTGTTGCTGTCTGGATACTCAGATCACATGAAAAGCCAAATAAAGACACTATGAATTCACACTGTTTTGAACAGAGGGCACATTCTGGAGACAGTATTTTGGCTCACTGATGAAACTCTGTGTACAAGGTACAAAGATACTACATAGCAAAAATGTTTATGGCACTTCTTGCTAGCTTGTGTGCCTCCTGCAAGAACTGAGGTAAGTGTCTGCATTATATGTTTCAGAAAATCTGACTGGGAAAGCTTGAAGATATCCATAGTAAAATTTGATTGTTGCCACTTCGCAGCCTGTGCTTTGAACAATGCATTTTCCATAATGGGGTGTGAAGAAAAACTCTCCACATTTGGGGGGAAAAAACCCAACTTTATAGACATTTGCTAGACATAGCTTTAAAGAGAAATGTCTCATGGAGATTTGTATATGGGATTGGACCTAAATGAAATAAGACAGTGCARAGAGACAGAAATTCTGCCATTAATCATGTTACTTTTATTTAAACAGTAAGGTGTGCTTTTAATATAAGTGGTTTTATTTTTATTAATACTCGATGCTGAGTTTTGAATAGTACTGTACCCAAACAATTTTACAAATATAATGCTCAATACACTGTTTATTGCTCATTGGTTTTGTATGAACATAAAAACTGGAAATGAATGTAAGAATAAATAAGGCACCCTACTAATATGCTGATTTCATGTATTGTAGTAGCATGCACAAATTTTCATTTTGCTTTTACAAGTCACTTTTCTCATTTTCCTTATTAGACAAAAAATAAGTTAGATTTTATTATTTGGGCAAGGGCCAACGCTTGTCTGAAAAGTCGAAACTTGAAAGCACTTTCTAATTTTTTAATTTAACCTTCCACCTTACAAAACTAGCTTTCATATAGCATGTCCCAATTTCTTTTTCTAAAGACAAAAAGTATTTTTGTTCTTCCTTTGCTGTTACTAGGAAACATGCCTTGCAAGAGGACTGTTCACGTACTGCTTGAGACAAAAGACCTGACTTGTTTTTTTATCCGCGTTTTCTTCTTGTACTGACCCCGCTCAAAAGATAAAAATAAAAATGCAAAGGCATCTTTACTGACTTATCTTGTGTGGCTGGGCCCAAATCAGTGATCAGCACAAGGCAGGAGCTCCACAGAAGCTGGTTAAAAGCCTTTTTTAAATTTCAGTGTGCCCTAAATTAGGGCTTCCCAACAGCTTCAAAATACATTCTGTCCAGCTGTCCTTTTTCCTCAAGGGTCCACGTTGGCTCTCACTGTGTTTCAGGGCTGAGGAGAACAGCGATGCCCTGGTCAGCCTCACAAACTTGTAAGCAAGCCGCTAGGGCAGAAACCTGTTTGCAAAGGCTTCAGTGATTTGACAAGCTATTGCCTAAGTGCTGATAAATGATCAAATAAACAAACCAGAGAGATGGGGCTCCAACGCCCCACCCCAGCTCCCAGCTTTCTTTAAACAGTTTGTTACATTCTTTTTAGAAATTATCTGAAACAATAGCAGAGACAAAGAGTTCGGATAATTTTTTTTTTTTTTTAATTTAAAGCAGATTATATCATAATTTCCTGATGTTCTAATGTTTATTCTTTAAAACTGAAATGTTCTTGCAGGGTAATATAAACATAACAGATAAAATCATCGAGTTTACCAGTTATATGAAGTATGTATTACATTCTATAACAACACCCAGCTTTACATGAACTTTGAAATGTAAGATGTCTTTTAATTACATAAGTTATTACAGTACTGTTTTAAAGGAATCTTTTGGTTATATGTAAACACTATAAATTAGCTGTTTAAAAAATAATCATGTAAGACAAGTGTGGCATTGACATAGTTTAAAAAACAATAACTAGCCCTAAATCTGAATACTCTCAGGGTAGAACAGCAAAAGCAGATATCAATCTAATGCTATGGAATAACATGCTGAAATTTTGACTTATTTGACGAACCAGCGCTTCTTTGTGTTCCCTCCTTCTTTTGTTTTCATATTTTGAGATTTTCACCGTCAGTGCCCTAAGGAATGGGCCAACTTCTACTACGTGTGACAGGGTAATATATGGTATTTTGAGTGTTGCCTTTCTAATATTAAAAGCCATCTAAATTAAGTCTCCTAAATATGTACTGGTTTAAATTAAAATCCTGAGGAATTATAATCTGTTTACTTGATGGTTTTTGTTAAGTGCAATTTGATGTATGCAGAATGCTGTTTCATTTCAGGTCATTCTTAGTAAGGCATATTAAAAATAAATATAAAAGTGACAACATAACATTTAGTTTCTTGCTACAAAATCTTAGGCAAAAAATATTTTTGCATGTAGTAATGGACTTTATCCATTTGCTGGCTTACAGGAGTTAAAATTTGTGCATTAAGCTTAACTGCCCTTGTCAGAATGTGCCACTGTGCTATAATAGTGTTCCAAAGCTACATGCTAAAGATTTTGTTTCCATGCTCAAACATAGCTTGCACAAACTGCTTGAAGACTCTGTCCATGTAAGTGCACTTCCTTGGCCATATTCCTTCCAGAAAACCAATATGGCCTCCGCACGAAGTCAGAACCAAAGCCACGTTTGCATTTTGTTTGGCAGTTTCTACTGGTATAGCTAAAAGGGGGAAAAAAAATGTTTAAGTCCTTATCCTTCTATGAAATGCTAGCCACTAAATAATTTCTTTTAAATGTTTCTCATGTAATATATTTATAAATATGCACAATATTAACATATGCTTAAACATACCACAGGACGTAGAACCATAGCTGTGTTAAAAACCATTTCTCCCTTCATCATTAACTCACCTTATCTGTGTGATTTTTCTGGCTGCTGTAAAAGTTTCAGAAATCACTGGGCTTCATCTTTCTTTCAGTCTCACTGATGGAACGGCACCCATGTTAATGCATACTTACGATTTGGTATAAATAGTGTAAGTGAAAGAACAATCATGCCTGTAGTTTTTAACCTCTGTTGCAATATTCAACTTTCGAAGAACTGAGGAACTTGGACCTTAATTGTGAATCCTGTTCTTTCTGTAGGAGGCTCCAAACACAAAACCTTTAATGTCACGATAAGATTTTGTCTTTAAGGTATCCTATCAGCTAATATTAAAGAAGGTCCTGGATTATTATCATTATTATATCTGATTTGCCATACACTTACACCTGCACGTTTAGACCACACCATGCAAACACACTGGGAGATGGTTCTTGCCCTGAGGAGCTCATAATCTAAATACACAGAGTAAACAGAAAGAGAGGAAGGGCGAACAACTGCACATGGACACAGAAAGCTGCCCTGTGTCACCAGTAGGTTAGTGGTTCTCTACTGAATAGTGACTGCTAGAAAATGATTTAATTTAGAATTTAGATTATTAGACTAGATACTACAAGGATTTTTCTTTTGCTGGGTTAGTTTTCAGCTAGATCAGCTCCCTGATCTTGTTCCCCGTGTTAATGCTAATATATGAATGGCGGCAGGCACAGTCAGATGAGGACTGCAGTGCAGCGGCCCTTTCAGTGACAGCCTACAGTTAGCTTAAAGTCATCAGCGAACTACACCCCAGATGTGCACTCGTCTTGAAATGTGCAGAAGGGAAGGCTTCAGTGCATCTTATTTTGAATATGCACAGATGTGTAAATCAATGCTATCACCTGGGCAGTTTCCTTTGTGAAAGAAAATAAAGGTCAGTTAGTGCAGACTGACAACAGAGAAAGCATATGACTTTACAAATGGTATTTCAGTGTGATGGGATGACAGTATTATCATATGAAGAGGTTGACACAACAGTGGAGCCTGATGGAGCTGTGGCGCTTGTGCTCTTGATATAAAAATTAAGTTATTTAAGCAAATTCCTCTGGAGTTTTAAGTATGCTAAATACACTCCTGAACGAGCAGAAATCTCAATACACTTCAGAAAAGAATGCCTTTTAAAGTTCCAGTTTTCAAATAATAAACTTCATGGAAGGGAAAAAAATAAAATCCATACAGATTTTTTGATTATTCAGGATTGACAGAAAAAACATGAGCAAAAGAAGATGTGCTTCATCCAGACAGAAGGGAGTAGTAGGAATTTCACTGGATTCTAAAACAGGTTATGCTTCCACAAGAAAATAAATCTGATTTTAGGTCATACACTGCTAAAATAAAAATGCCTTGGCACTACAACACAAAGTAGCGAGTCATTCGCACGATTTCTATTGCTGCCTTATTTATTAAGTATTTTCAAAGAGAGACTTTTAATCAGGTTCACTTTTGGGGGGGTTCAGTTGTTCACATCCCTTTCTGACTGAACTTCCTTCAGAGACACCCCCCACTCACTCCTATTTCTAGGAGCCTGCTTTCCTTTACCCCTTTATACATTTGCTATCTCAAAGGTCATTATCCTTGTATAGTCATTATCCCTGCATATCACTACTTTCTTTTAGCTGAGTTCCTTACTTTCATTTGGGTGCTGGCAGACTCCTTGCCATGTGCTTCAGATGCCGATTTGCCTTCGTTTTCAGCAGCCAGAGTAACAGCACGGCACCTGTTCCTTAGCCAAAGAAGGAGCCCCAGCCAGAGTACGTCACTCAAAATCTTGAATGTAATGACTGTGGTGAACAGATGCGCAACTTAAAATAGATCAGGGCAGAAGCACTGGACCTGCAGAGTCAGGGGAGCCGTCTGTGCCCCAGAGGTCCTTACTAGCAGTGCCGGAACAACATGCTCTGTTCCACTCCAGAGCCTCAGCATGGATGCTAAACCAACTGTATCTGTAGCAGGGTTAGTGTCTTTTATGAATGTTGTGTTATAAGGTCCCTGCCCATAACGTAAGGTACTTGATTGTGCCCTGAATGGTGCACAGACTGAGCTCCAGAGAGCAATGGGGATTCTCTTGCAGAGTACGTGAGATTCTTTGCTACTCAGTGCTATTAATTTCTTTCACTCTTTTCCTCCTTTCAAAGTTGCATGAATCTAAGTAGTTTATAGATTCCAGCATTTAGTAAGTGATTTTGATTCTTTACTAGGTGGAAGAAACCGTACTTCTCACTGTCTCTACAAGAAGTCCTTGACTTTTCCTTTGTTCAGCTGGAAAATTGAAAATACTATATGCAGCATCTGGGCCTTTTAAAGCAATACTGAGGCAAGACTAAAAAGAAAGTCAATGAAATAAAAGCCTAGGGCCTGTCACCTTTGACTGGGAAATAGTACAGCCTGAAAACAAGAGATGCAGAAAACAATGTGCTATTTCTTGCAATCCAGCACATGCATCATTTTCAGACTCCAGACTCAGCAAGCGCTCATCTGGAGTTTTGCCTCAGTTAATCTGCACAGCAGTCTCTGATCTGGCTCCCTTGGATTCTGTGGATGAACACGTTGCTGTGTACAAATACAGTGGCTACGAATCATGTCGGCTTCTGCCAACTGGGTGGGAATTTGCCCACTTACCTGTACCACGCCATCTGCTCTTCTTCCCTCTAGTAGTGCATGGGCCATGTTAAACAGAATCCCGATAGTGAAGTAGGGATCAGACTCAAGCCTGAGTCCCCCATTCCTGCTTCAGGCAATGAATCACACTTTCCATGGCCATTCTGCAGCTGTCTCCCTGGTCACTGAGGGGACTAATTGATAGGCTTATATGCAAAGGTATGGGGAGGAGTGTGTGAGGAGAGACAGACTTGATCTCCAAAAATCAGACAACATGACAACTCCATTGATCCTAATGGATTCAGGATCAGCTGCATACTGGCCTGAACACACCTCTTGACTAGCTAAGATTGTGCAAAAACATGATGGCCGTTCACTTTGTCAGGCTAATGTCAAAGGATAGAAAGAAATATCCTTTCTTGCCGAGAAAGCGCTTTGCTGGGGGTGTGGAAGGGAGATGACAATAAATGTCTCCTCTGCTGTGCCAACCCAGCTGGGGAAGCCCTTACAGGCAAAGCTCACTGTGACCTCTGCATACCTGTCATTCAGAGGTTGCCAGTGTAATGATACCTCCCAAATCAGTTTGCTGGTGGTTAATTATTAATTCCCAAACTGACTGGCAATACTGTACTGGGTGCCATGTGCTGCCTGCCTCCAAACAGCTACAGCAGCTCTCTCCTAGAAGCCTACCAGCACTAGGATGCAGGTTATCTTCTGTGCTAGGTAAGGTGCGAGCCACACACAGGTCTTTACGAATGTCATCTTCCCCATCCTGAAGTTCTCCCTATTTTAACTAATGTGTTTACAGCAGAATTCCACCACAGATCATTGCTCTTACCACAAGCTGCAGCACTGTGCTGAATATGCAGTCATTTGCTTCCATCTGCAGTGGGGATTTTTAGTAGGTGCCAAGTTTGACCTGCCGTTACCTCTCTGCTCTTACCTCCCCTGTGGTGAACAGGAGAGCCTGCCATTGGCAGTCAGTCTTGATAGAGTTGGGTCACCATTTGTATGACTCCTTCCCAGCAGAGTTTCTTGCTCTGCAGCTTCTCAGGAGAGAATTGAAAATGTTGCGTTGCTCTCCAGTGCCAAAATGCAAATGATTCTTGGCAGTGGTGTGGTACTTTTCTTAAGGCTGTTTCTAGGGACTGTTAGCCATCCACAAATAAACCCACAATGCAACAGAGCAAGTTCTGCAATGTAAAGGGCAGATGAATGGAACACTGGATGTGATACACTCTAGGATATAGGATGGCATGCCAAAAGATACTACTGTTCATTTTTGTTCACATGTAACCTTGTACTTATGTTTCCACTGACCAAAATCTGTACTGCGGTTTGATCCAGCAGGCACAGACCTGTTATTTGTGATCACAGAACCACAATGTAAATACATATGTGCAGAATTACCTTCTTAAAATCATAGAATCATAGAATCATTAAGGTTGGAAAAGACCTCTAAGATCATCGACTCCAACTATCAACCCAACACCACCATGCCCACTAAACCATGTCCCTAAGCGCCTCATCTACACGTCTTTTAAATACTTCCAGGGATGGTGACTCAACCACTTCCCTGGGCAGCCTGTTCCAATGTTCAACCACTCTTTCAGTAAAGAAATTTTTCCTAATGTCCAATCTAAACCTCCCCTGGTGCAACTTGAGGCCATTTCCTCTTGTCCTATCGCTAGTTGCTTGGCAGAAGAGACCAACACCCACCTCGCTACACCCTCCTTTCAGGTACTTGTAGAGAGCGATAATGTCTCCCCTCAGCCTCCTTTTCTCCAGGCTAAACAGTCCCAGTTCCCTCAGCCGCTCCTCATAAGACTTGCTCTCCAGACACTTCACCAGCTTCGTTGCCCTCCTCTGGACACGCTCCAGCACCTCAATGTCCTTCTTGTAGTGAGGGGCCCAAAACGGAACACAGTATTCGAGGTGCGGCCTCACCAGCACCGAGTACAGGGGCACRATCACTTCGCTACTCCTGCTGGCCACACTATTTCTGATACAGGCCAGGATGCCATTGGCCTTCTTGGCCAYCTGGGCACACTGCTGGCTCATATTCAGCCGGCTGTCAACCAGCACCCCCAAGTCCTTTTCTGACAGGCCTACTCTTCCCCAAGCCTGTAGCGTTGCATGGGGTTGTTGTGGCCAAAGTGCAGGACCCGGCACTTGGCCTTGTTGAACCTCACACAGTTGGCCTCAGTCCATCGATCCAGCCTGTCCAGGTCCCTCTGCAGAGCCTTCCTACCCTCGAGCAGATTGACGCTCCCGGCCAGTTTGGTGTCATCTGCAAACTTACTGAGGGAGCACTCAATCCCCTCGTCCAGATCATTGATAAAGATATTGAACAAGACCGGCCCCAAAACGGAGCCCTGGGGGACACCGCTCGTGACCGGACACCAACTGGATTTCGYTCCATTCACCACAACTCTCTGGGCCYGGCCGYCCAGCCAGTTTTTTACCCAGCGAAGAGTACACCTGTCTAGGCCATGAGCCGCCAGCTTCTCTAGGAGAATGCTGTGGGAGACAGTGTCGAAGGCTTTACTGAAGTCCAGGTAGACCACATCCACAGCCTTTCCCTCATCCACTAGGCGGGTCACCTGGTCATAGAAGGAGATCAGGTTGGTCAAGCAGGACTTGCCTTTCATGAACCCATGCTGGCTGGGCCTGATCCCCTGGTTGTCCCGCATATGCCTTGTGAGTGCCCCCAAGATGAACCGCTCCATAATCAAATCAATTTATTGTACATTCTTTGCAAAAAGTATTTTTTTAAAAAGAACAATAGAAATACATATGAAGCAGCATCAGCTTAAATAAGTCACTGCTGTCAGACTTTCTGTTCCATTGTTTGAATGATTTCTCCCTGTTCCTTAAACTCTTACCCTAATTGTTATCTGTCTGGCCATTCCTTGGCCATTTGGTCTCTCCAGACAACTTCATTCAGCTGTGCTGTTTACATAATAGGATGCAAAATAACACCTAAGAGCAACTACTCCAAGTTCGGATTCAGAGAGACGGAAAAGGTTCAGAGTTCAATAAAAAGTAAAACTGAGCTTCAGACATGCACTTATTTGGCCCAGTGGATTAGGAGCGAGCTGGCATGATATCTGGCTTCAAGGGCAGGCTTTCAGCTTGGGCACAGTGCTCACCAGCAGCAATTAGCTAAGCATTAGTATAGTGAAATTTAAGTCAGATGCCTAATATGCTGCTTAAAGTCTCTGAGGAGAAAAATGCCACTTCAGATGAAAAGTTAAATGTGACACTGATAATGAATGCTATCATTCCATCTTCTTGATTTATTTTTGACACTGAGAAAATAAAAGGGCTTGACTTGGTTATATTACATATTTCCTGAAGCAATGGTTCATATAAATTAGTTATGGTGAGAGAAGTGTCATGCAATGAAGAAAGCATTTGTTTTCATTGGTTAGTATTACGCAATATGAGAACTGCATTCCAGAATTAAACTACAGATACATCAGCTGCCAAGCTCTATGAACTTTAAACAGCAACATTAAGGAAGGACTGCAAATTAATTTTTTCTTCCTAATACTGGATTGAGATCAAAGGGCACATTTTCACAATATATTCAAAAATAATTGTTGGGAAGTACAAAGTGTACCAAAAAGCTACATGAGAAGAAATGATCAGGTAGTAAGAGGCAACAGAGACAGCATCTGCACTTTTTAAGGGAAGTCTCTCTTTAGGTCCATATTGTGTAGTGACAAAGCAGACTTGGGTTTGTATCCCGCAAGCTCTGTTATAGGAAGATAGATGTGGCTGGCTTTATAAAGGATATTTAAACACAAAGGAATTCTGGCACAGCTTTCTCCCTAATGAGTTTTCTAGGCCTGTTTCCCAGCTGTCGGAAACTACAGCTATCTACAACAGAGGTGGAAGGTAGCTTAAAAACTGGTAGGTATTACTGGGAGAGATGAGGCATGAAATAACCAGTCCCCAAAGTCAATAAAAGGCTGGGGTCTGGATGACAAGAAATTTTGTGGCTTTGAATCCATTATACAGTTGTGAGTGGAAACTGCCTCTGGTTGCCACAGGCTTACACATGTCCACACACTTTTACGTCAGAAAAAACAAGCAGTTACCAGAATAGAGCCACCTCCCAGAGTAACACCAGCCCTTTATGTTTGCTAACATAAAACAGCCCACAAAAGTGTCAAGGTGAATGAACTCCAGTCACTGATGGCAGCAGCCATAATTTCTAGGCTGCTAATCAGGGTGCCCTGTGTCTCCTGCCAGCGCAACTTGTCACATTGAGGGTGCATAGCACAAACAAAAAAGGAGCAAAGGACAGACACACATAACAGAGTCATGCTATTAGCTGTAAATCAACACTGTCCTGGTGGCCCTTTCTAAGGTGAACGTGTCACCACAAGGACAACGGTTTACAGCCAACAGTATTAACTCTGTGAACAAGGAATAAATGAATGCCTAAGCACCCAAAGATTTTCATGGAGAAAGGCTGGTTAGGGTCAGAGTTTAAGAGAGGATGGACAGTCATTACAACAGACTCCAACACTTCTTGTTTCAGAAGTGCTGGTGCTCTACCTCATGCCCCTCTACGCTGCAAGACTTCTAAGGCATTCTAACAATAGGTTTGATACATAATCTTACACAAGAGACCACCCCTATAATCCACTGTTTACCAAGAGTTGTGTTTCTTTTAAAAACCAGCTCCAAGGGAGGAGAGATCTGCCACAGCTCTACTCTAGGGGACTCAATCTTTTGGCTAGTCAAACTCCACAATCACAGAACTGTTGAGGCTGTAAGAGACCTCTTGAGATCATCTAGTCCAAGCCCCCTGCTCAAGCAGGGTTACCTAAAGCAGGTTRCCCAGGACTGCGTCCAATCAGGTTTTGAGTATCTCCATAGATGGAGATCCCACAACCTCTCTATGCCAGTGTTTGACCACTCTCACAGTAAAAAAGTGTTTTCTTGTGTTCAGATTGAATTTCATGGGGTCAAGGTCAATGGTTGGCTCTTGAGAGCTGGAGGTTGTATTCTAAAACGAAGAGACAAGGGGATGGAGTATCTGCACTAGCTTTAATCTACTAACAAAGGTCCCAGTCCCAGGGATAATAGGCTGGAAAAGGTTAGCGAATCCTCCAGGGACAGAGGCACACTGTCTGGTTCGCTGCTGCTGTTACTTGTGCTAACTAGCTAGCTTATTCCTGCCACAGTTACTACTTCACTTTAGAACAGAAACCACAAACTGAGCTAGAGCTAAACATAGAGGTGAAGCAATTTTTCCCTCTCTAAGATACTTAATGGCAGAATCATGGCACAGCAGATTACCGACCTTGCGGTACTATGGGGAAAGTCATCCGCAGGGTCATAAGACCCATGAAAATTTATCTTCAGAATCACTAGTCAGATTTTATATTTGAACACAGATTTTAGGGTCACAGCCACATCCATTCTCATTTCCAGGACATTATATGCTCATAACAGAAACAGCAACTGGCCACTTTCAAGGGGAAAAAAAAAAAAATCCCACAGAGGCTAGTGAATACAAAGGGACTAACTCTGTCAAAGAAAGTCCCTGAACTGCAAATTGTTAAAGGTGGATGCAGTATTCTGGAAGAATATTGCTATGTTTGCCCAGATCTTATTTTTTTTTTAAGCCTCTGTTTTGGCCAATGTAAGGGATAGGTAGTTAGGCTAATCCAGAGTCACCATTTTTCCCTCATATTAGGTGGCTGTCATCTCTTTGTATTGTTCATGCATAGCATGGATGCTTTTTGTTCAAGAGGAGAAGAAATCAGACTTTTTCTAGTGCACTCTACTGGAATGGCCCTTTTATCTTCATGTTACATTTGTCTCTAACAGGTCTTCGAACTATAAATAGTAACATAAGTGTGTGCATGTTTCTGTATGTGTTGTACATCTGCACACAGGTACAGTATCCTGTACTGATAAACAGTACACACATACACAGAGTCTCTTCCAATTCCTTCGTTCTTCTGTTTGATGTTCTAATCTGTTTGCCTACTCACTTTGGTTTCGTGACTCATTCTACAAGAATCTCACTTGACTTGTGGTGGCAGAAGAAAACTTCCCTGAAATAAATCAAGTGTATAAACTTCATATTTAAAGGTGTCAGGTGTTCACTGTTGAAGACTGTCCCCTCAACCAGCTGTTCATTATAGTGGTTTTCCTCTACATTAGCTTTTGTTCTCCCTCCCTTCTCAGACACTATAACCAATACACAGACTGCAGGAACAAGCATATCTTTTTAAGACAGTTAGCAACAGGAGTTTGATCTTCAGATCAAAAGCAGAATATTCATAATGATCACGTTTGGCAGAAAATAGGAAGAAAAAGGAAAACAGAGTTTTCAGCCTATCTTTTACTAGCTGATATTGCTATTTCATCTTCTAGTTAGATTCTTACTCATTTCAGTGTGCCTCCTTCTAGGAGATCACCTTGTCTATATCTCTTCCCTTACCCTAGATTTTGGCCTACGTGCTAACTTACATTTTTTCTTACTTTTAATTTTCAGGCACTGGAGGTGGCACTGAGACCAACAGCTGAGGATTTCAAGTCATCTGAAACATAAGCAACTCCCAGACATTCTTTGTAGGGACTGGATTGAAAAATGGCAATAAAAAAATACAATCCAGACATCTGAATCCAAGTTCCTCATTATAGGCTCTCTTCATACTGGGTGCTTCTGAGAGGTCACATCTGATAATCTTCCTTCCTCTTCCAGTGAGATAACTCACACCCTAAATGTGCATATTTCTTTCTTTTGACTGTAAAGAGTCTACTAATGGCTAATGATTGCCACCCCATGTGCTTCTGCATTCTGTACTAATCAGGTCTCTCCATCATCAGCTGTTTTATATGTGTCTTACACTGTAAGTAAATTGCAAGACTAATCCATCCCTGGAGGTTTCGATCCTATGTACAAGTAACATTTAAATACATTTCCACACATAGGTCTGAGTTCCTTCTCAGACCTATGTAGTTTGTCTTAACGATTGCACATACAGATAAATATATTTTAAAAAGCCTAAACTTACCATGACCTGGTGAGAAAACATCATCCACAGAGTTTAGACATAACACTGGAATTCCTACTGACTTCAGCTTGCGACATGGGCTAGCATCTTCATAGTAATCATCAATTGTACGGTAGCCAAACATGACTGAAGTGAACTGCTTATCAAATTCTCTAACAGTTCTAGCCTGAAGTACAGAATTCAAATAGGGAACTATGTCAGCATTTGAAAAACAGCATCTAGCTAAAGCAGAAGTAACATTTTCACATACCTTCATCACAAGATCCATATCAAATAATTTCTCCAACATTTGTCGATGCCTAAAAAGAAAGAGAGAAAAATTGGAGGGCTTGTTTTTTGTTATATAAACAGGTGTAGAAGTCCTCTGCTTTACAGATACATTTATAGAAATAACTCCCTAACAAGAACATGCTTGTTTGTAATTTTCTGTCATATTAAAAAATCTGTCTGGAATCCAAGAGCAGAAGAAAAGAATTGTTCATTCATATGCAGGCACATCCAGCAACATAGTAAAAATCTGCATAAGCCACGAGAAAGATGCCAAAGATAAGAGAACTAAATATTTGGGAATACAAAATACACCCTAATTTTATAAAGCAGAGGATGAACTAGTCCTTTCCATGCTTTTGCAGTCAATGCCGACTTAAAAGAATTAGTATATATACATATATACGCAAAGTCAATATATGCATGTCTAAAAAATTAAAAAATGCATTCACTTCATCCATAAATATAGAAGTACATTGGTCTTGTGCCGAGTCCCTTGAGGAGCAGAGAAATTTAGTCACATTGATGACAATCTTTCTTGCAAAGATCCTTTTGATTTCAAAACTTACAGAAGAATGCACACAGAACAGCTATGTGAAGTGTTGTTACAGCATTAATTTTGCCAATATTATTATACCTGCTGTAGATCTCATGCTAACATCCTTCCACCTTGCTAAATAGTTCAGAAGGCAACTCACCTGCTGATAGAGGATTGTAGACAAGTAGTCAAGTAATAGTTGAAAAGAAGCCAGTTTAGTGGCTTCTCCAGAGATTCTACAGATTCAAAAACATTCCAACCCGCAGAGAAAATTGCAGCTGCCATTAAAGGAGTGTCTCTGCCAGTTTTGCCCAGGTAATTTAAAAGAAGCATGCTACAAACAGAAATGAAAAACAGAAACATATATACTATCAAATTGTTTGCTTCAATTTAAAGCAAATACAACAATCAGCCACCTTTTTGTCTGTTTTTCAATTGTTTCTTGTATCAGCCCTACAGTTGTGCCTAATACTTCTAAAAGGTAGTCAATGTAATCAACATATGACTCATGAAGTTTGCTTTCTCTCTCTACTGTCAGAGAGGAACTGAGTGCACTGTGTAGGATGTGGGTAGGAGTGCATTTAGAAATAAATAGAGATGTACTAGTCTTATTTATATCACTAAAAGGGAGAAAAAGGTCAAATAAATGTATCTTACTCATGGAACAGGTATTCCCAAGTTGTTAGTAAGTTTTACCGTTTTACAAGCTCTTGGTCTTCCTGATCTGATAAATCCGATCAATGCGCCTGACAAATGCAAGCTGCCCATGGCACGCCCGCCTCACTATGAAGCTGTCTTCTGAGTTGAAGGTAATGCCTTTACCCCACCTCACACATATGAAAGAGCAYGGCTGTTCTTTAACACAACGTATGTAAAGAATGAAGTGTTGGACAATGAATAAAACTAGTGAAACAAAATTATGAGCCAAATAAATGGCTGAAGTCTTGCCTTTCTGACCAATTGCAACTTACAGTCCACTGCTAATGTATAGTTGAGTTGAAAAAAGGGGAGAGTTCACCAGTACCTGACCCTTCAAGTGTAGAAAAATTAAAGTAGCAGGAAGAGAGTAAAAGAAAAATACTAACAGAAAAGCTGTAAGTCTTTACTGCCTGAGGCCCCAAAGTTTACAACCAGCATTTTAATACCAAGCCTTTAACTCAAAACATTACGAGTTCTACAACTTAATATAGCTCCCTGGACCACCAATACTCTGTACCTTGGCTTCATCTACCATACTTCAGGAGACAGCAACCTTTAGCAAAGACATCATGAACCAGCCTGCCGTCACAAAGACTTTATCCCCGTGCACTACCTACCAGGTCATAGGACAGCAGTGCAAAAGGGAAACCAGTCTTTGGTATTACCAAAGACTTGCCAGTTGGTAGGAACCAGCAGGAAAAGAACAGCACGTGGGCGTGGGCTCCTGCCATCAGCTCACACAGYTGAACACAATGAGGAAAGTCACCTGTGGCACATATAGGAGTTAGGTAGCATATGTTCCCTCTCACCCACAGAAGACGAGGAACCTGTGAGTCACCAGTCTAGATACTGTAAGAACATTGAACCATAAACCAATTAAAAAAAAGTTGCAGTAGTAGAAGAAGCTTCTCTAACAGAATTCACAGAATATATGTGCTAGAGAGAAGGTTTAGGAATCCTTGTGTTAGAAAACGAAGTCCCTTTCCAAAATATCAGTAGAACAAGTGGGCTTTCATTTACATTAACACCTTTGTGAAGTGAATGGTTATTTTTCTTCTTCATTGGGCAAATGTGTCCTATATAGATTAACTGGCTATTCAGAAAATTTTGAAAAGGGATAGATAATAAAAACTATTGTAAGATTAAGACAAGTGGATGATTTTCACAACATGCCCCTGGTGCGATCTCTGCTGCTGCTTAATTTTAACCATGCAAGTGTTCCAATTAATTTTGAAGCATGGAAACAGTCCCTATGTGGATGATTAGAGATTCTTCCAGTTTTCTGTACAATTAAGCATATGCTTTCTCTTTGTGGTTCAGGACTTTAAAAACATATTGGAGGAGGAAGGTGGAACATCTTGCCTAAAATCGCCCAGTGGTGGTGGTGAGCTAAAAGCCAGGATCCCCTGTGCCATATTAACAGACTTCGCCACTATTTAGGATACAATAACTAGGTTAAGCCAAGGACAGAAATGACACTAAGGGCTGAACTGGTCTTTTGTACCAGTCACAGAACGGCTAGCTTCTACTTCACCTTCAGCCCTGAAAACCTGGTTCTTCACCTACTACAGCCCGGCTCGCTTAGTTCTAGTGTAATGGTGCACCACACATGAAGCTACACATGAAGAACTACTGTGCTGCTTTAAATCTGTAGCTCATCATTGAAACAAGCCTCTACTGCAGATGCTTCTTTGGCTTTTGCCATTTCCAATGAAACATGTTTTTGCAATACATCATGTTATTTCATGTTTTGCACGCAAAAGTCTGAGCTGGGGAGAGATAGCATGCCAAGCGAGACAAGAGACAACAGGCTTGCTAACCTTGTGAAGAAGAATTTTAAACTAGGTTTGTCAAGGGATGGAGAACAAAGCCTGAAGAGACGTGAAGGCCTGGCAGGCCCTGATGAAGCACCCAAGGGATAGCATAATGGGGGAGGCTCTCACGCTTCCCTGAGAAAGCAGCATGACTGCGGACCATCTCATGTGCCAGTACATGCACAAACACACAGCATGGGAAAAATAAGAGGAATTATAAGTCTGTGCATAGTCACAGAACAAGTTTATTGGATCACAGAGACAGGGAGGACTCACAGGCAGACAAGACTATGCTATGATGGATGCAAACAGACTCTTCATGAAGACCTTGAAGGCAAGGAGGAGGTTTTGGACCTTAGAAAAAGAAGCCATTTAAATGCACAGAACTTTTCCCTGGTGCAGGTTATAAGCCAGTTCAGAGCTAATAGGTCAAAATCAGATAGGAGGCTAACAAAGGGGATATCATGGTGGGTGTCTGCTACAGACCTCTTGATCAAGAGGAGGAATTGGAGAATCCAARTCTTTGGACAGCTAAAAGAAACTTCATAATCACTGGGCACAGGGAACTGTAACCATCCCAACATGAATTGCCACAGCAAGGCACAAGCAGACCAGATTTCTGGAGAGTATTGAGAACAATCTTTTGATACACAATCAATGACCCAAATAAGGAATATGTTCTATGGATCTGCTACTCACATGTAAGGAAGAACCCGTCAGGTACGGGAATGTGCAAAACAGTCTTGGCCGCTGAGATTATTAGATGGTGGATTTTTAAGAGCAAAAGTGAGTGGGGAAGGTAAGCAGCAGAATTACAATACTGGAGAGAGTTGGCTTTAATTTGGTCAGGGATCTGGTTGGCAGGATCCCATGTGAGATGGCCCTGATGGGCAAAGGGTGTGGGAGAACTGTTTGACCTTAAGGATAACTGAAGATAAAGCACAAGTGTGGTACATTCTGATGTGCAGGAAGTGGAGCAAGAGTGGGAGAAGACCACATGGAGGAACAAAAAACTCCTGACTGAGTTCAAGAAGGAAGTATCCTGAAGGTAGAAGCGGGGTGGGCTGCCTGGCAGGAACAGTCCTTGCCCAAGCATGCAGGGATGCAGTTAGGAAAACTAAAGTTCAGCTGGAGTTGGAACTAGCAAGGGATATGCAGGACAACAAGAAAAAGGCTTCTGCAACAAGAAAGGCTTCTGTAAGTACACTGGTACAAAAAAAGGCTCAGAACAAACAACATCCACTCCTTTCCCCTCATCAGTGAAGCCAGTCATCTCATCATAGAAGGCAATCAGATCACTTGGGAATGCTTTGTCCTTGATGAATCCAGTCACTTTCTTATCCTTCATATGCTTGGAAATGGCTTCCAGAGGATCTTCCCAAAGAACTGAGGTTAGGCTGACCAGCCTTTATTCCCTCCTGGGACCACTGTTGAACAGAGCAGGGAACCTAGTGACAAAAGATTTGTAAAAAGCAGAGGTTACCTGTCTTCCTTGTCTTTACTGCTGAGGTCTGTTCTCAGGCCTACTAGGTCCCTTTGCCTAGTGGCAGAGTATGGGAGAATGAAGTATTACTCATGGCAGAGGAAGATCAAGTTAGGGCCCAGTTATGCAAACTGGGCATAGACATGTCAATGGGACCAGGTGAGGTGCACCAAAGCTCCAGAGGAAGGCAGCCGATGTCATTATGAGACTGCTTTCTATGAGTTTTGAAAGGTTGCAGCAACTGTGCGATATTCCTGATGCCTGGAAAAAAAGGCACCCATCCACAAGAATGGCAAGGAGGAGGAAATACAGGCTGGTCAGCCTAACCTCAGCGCTTTGCGAACATCCTCTGGAAGCCATTTCCAAGCATGTAAAGGTGAAGAAGGTGACTGATAACAGCCAGCATGGATTTACCAAGGACAAAGCATGCCTGAGCAACCTGATTGCCTTCTATGATGAGCTGAGTGCCTTCGTTAATTAGGGGAAAGGAGTGGATGTTGCTTATTTTGACTTTAGCCAGGCTTTTGACAGTCTTCCATGGTTTCCATGTAGCTAAATTGGAGGGACATGGTTTGAATAGGTGACCTGCAACATGTGTGGAAAACTGACTAGACCACTAGGCTTAGAGAGTTGGGATCAGGAACTTGAAGTCCAACTGGAGTGGTTGGACCAGATGCTAGTAGTGTTCCTCAGGGGTCAATAATGGGGCCAATACTGTGTAACATCTTCATTAACTGGATGATGAGATGGAACGCACCCTTAGTAAGCTTGCAGGTCAAATTGTGGGGAGTGGCTGGTGAACTGGAAGACAGGGCTGCCATTCTGAGGGACCTCAACAGGCTGGAGAAATGGGCTGGCAGAAACCTCATGAGGCTCAACAAAGGCAAAAGCAAAGTCCTGCACCTAGGACAGATTAATGACTGGATAGACAGCAGCTGAAAAAGACCTGGGCAAATGCAACATGACTCAGCAATGCACCCTTGCAGCAATGAAGATGACTAACGACATGCTGTGCTTTGTTAGTAAGAGCAAAACAAGCAGGTCTAGGGAAATTATTATTTCCCTGTATTTGGCACTTATGAGATTATATCTGGAGTACTGTGCCCAATTTTGGGCTTCCCAGCAAGATAGACACTGACATACTGGAGAGATTCATATGTCTTCATACTGAAGACACTGGCAAAATCCCAGCAACACAAATGGARAAAGATTGGCCTGATTTAAAAGTCTTCCAAGTTACTTATTTGTTTGATTATCAATAACTATATTGCTTGAACAAATCTGTATTTATCCCAAAGCTTCTACAAGTCATTAGTAGATTAATGTCAATATACAGGGCTATATCTGCCCACCCTCCATAAAATTTATCAGAAAGAAGGGAAGTCTCAGGAAGTTAGCACTGTGTCTGTAGTATTTCTAATGGAAGTTCTCCTCTCCTATGATTTTTGTTAAAGAGGCTGTCTGAACATTTCTCCTAGCTTCTAGCAGTGATTTTTCTAAGAAACTGTGCTATCATTGTCTGTTCTAGCTGTGCTTTCTGGAGAGAAGCCAGTCTTAATACCACATGCTATATCAACCCATACTGGTTTCAACAACAATACTACTTCTTGCTTCTGAGCCAGACAGAGCAGATACCCACATCTCTTCCAGCTTAACCTACCCACACACTGCAGAACCCAAACCGAGTGAAGATAAATCTTATAATTTCCAGAGGTTACTAAGAAACATGGTATGTTAGCTCTAGTTCCTATTTTTTATCCCTCTGTTCCAAAGACAGCCTCCATAGTTTCCAAAGATTGTATTGCCCACCTGTTTGGCTGTCAATCTGTCTGTCAGTGTTTCCTGTCTTTCTCCACCCCCCTCAACTTTTGAATGTTGGCCAATTTTGACCTTCCCTGACACAGAGCTAAAAGCCTCAAAGATACGAAGTTCTGAAGTCTTCTGAATATTGACTGTTGGAGACAGACCCAAGTTAGTTGCAGTTCAGTAAGTAATGCAAGTATTGCAGAGTAATGATTTACAGTCAGGCTACAACAGTCTTACATTACGATCATAGTTAAGCTGAGACTTGTGTTACATAATACCTTACCCTCCCATAGAAACACCGGCTGCCATGAACGGAGCTGAGGGGTGCAAGCTGTGTACATGATGAATAACAGCCTCTAAATCCTCTGTGTTAGCTGCACAGTAAGTCCTTGGTGTCTGTAAGGAGTCAGGGAAAAATGCCATCATAAGCTTTTGTATTATCCTTTAAGGACAAAGCAAACTGAACAGTGGATCATTTATATAACAAGATAAATTTAGCATTTATCGTGAAGCTATGCGAAATGGCAAATATAAACCCAGAGCATTTCACAAGGAGGTGGAGGAAGGAGTTATACTTGTTATCATTACAAAACAAAACAGGTGACAAATATCTTCAGTATGTGCAACCACCAGGTCATTAGATGAAATCTGAACACAGAGCCACGAGCTAAACTAGATAGAACTAGATCAGAACTAAATAGGCACCGATATTTTTAAAATACCCCGAGGAAATGAAAACACATCATAAAGGCTGCAATTTACAGAAAAGAAAGTTTTAATGACAATTTTACCATCTTCATGCACATTCAAATGCAAAAGAAAATATTAGATTTCAAGTTCTGTCAGCTAGCATTTGAAAAGTAGCCAATATTTAGATTCTGCACACAATACAAGCAAATAAATAAATAAATTCACCAGTGCCATTTACCTAGTTTACTAAAACACCCTATTAACTAAAGCAGTGAAACACCCATATTATCCCTTCTCTATCTACCATCAGCATCTCTTCACATCTTTAATTGGGACTTGGAATGACTTCCATTGGCATCACCGGGATTTGGGTAACCCCTGCCCTGCTTACTTGAAGGATAAGCACAGCTTTTGAGCCTCACCTGCACAGACAACTGCCACAGGCCACAATCTGGGGGACTATCTGGAGCAGTACAAGGGAGATGAGTCCTTTTAGGTACAGTAAGAATCACAGTAAAATAAGTTTTTTTTAATGGTGTTCTCTAGATTTCATCTACAGCACGAGAGAGCTTTTAACTATAGAGTTGCTACTAAACGCGTTAGTGACCTTGACTTAACTATAGGTAGTGGCTGGCCTGCCAAAATTCAGTATAAACGCTAAAACTAAATATAGAAATACTTAGTTATGAGTTAATTGAAGTTATTTGTTGCCTGAAGCAACAATGGTTTTTAAGTTGTTTTTTTTTTTAAATGGCTTTCAGTTAAACAGTCTGGTATTTGTGGGCAATTTTAACAAGCTTAATTAGGTGAAACTAATTACTTAAAATACATTTAACAAGATATTGAAATGTTGAAGTCAAAGATAAAAAAAAAGGAAAGAAAAGCTAAATCTGGATAATTAAAATTTCCATTTATGTTGCATTTCCAGTTCTCATCCACATGAATCACTCTTCACTGTTTTACACCCTATTAATTATAAACAGTGTGAATGTGTTTTATTTTAATTAAATTGTCAAGTTTACAAGGAAAAATAAATTATTTTTGGTAACAAGGGTCTAATGTATTCTAAGTGAAAGTGTATTTGATTAAAAGTTTATAAATCTAGAGAGATATGTTGCATTTTAATTTCAGTTAATTCCTGACACTTTAATGTCTATCTGTCTACTCATTGTATGAAGATATTTTCAAATACCATCTTAGCTCACATTGGCTGTGGTCAATCCAATATTTGATTATTCCATAACAATAATTCACAGTAACTTTCAATAACAAACGAGAACAGCATTTTAAAACTGATTCTTTAAGTAACTATTATTTGGTGTAAATTTGAATCTATCTTTAAAGAGACTAGAAAAAGAACTACTTGCATGACTAATTTCTACTGTGGTGCTCAACTATGCTTCAAACTCATTAACTAGGGATTTTATATTAAAATGTAGAAACCCCTTTGCAGAAAATGTGATAATTTCAGCTGGTTTGCCTCACAGTAAGATCTTCTAAAGCTTAAAGATGTAAATCCGATTACAGTAAAATACACACAATGCATCCAAACAAGAGATCTTTTCTCTTAACAATTCAGAAATTCATCAATAAGGACTTTGTGTGTCACAAAACTGCTTTGTAGATCCATCTCCAAAAGTATGCAGAAAACTACTCTTAACATGGCAATATTTGCATTGAAATGCTTTATCTGATTATGGGAAAACATTCTGAGCTTTTTAAAGTTTGAAACCAGGGGATTAAAAAATGCAAAACAATACCGAGTATTATGCACGTTCATTCCAGCTGCAGAACTGTCAACAAAACGCATACGAGGAAACAAAGCTTATTCAGCAATATTTCATCATGCCTTGTCCCTAGCTGCAGAAAACGTTTAGCTTCAAGACTTTGTCATTTGTGGAACTGCCAGTTATTTCTAAGCAAACATGATATGTCTGTCCCAAACACAAAAAATGTCTTTTGTAGCTGAGTTTGTGTCATAATTGCTGAGAAAAATACAAGAACACATTTAACTTTTCGGGTATGGCTATCCATAAAAATCTGGTTCATTAATTCAATAACACATAATACAGATCAATTTTAATGGCACAACTTTTTAACCATCTCAAAATCTAGTTTAAACTCATATTGGCGATTGGGAAAGTAATTACGACTGCTTATATTTGGATTTGTATGTTAAAAACAATGGGAGAAAATTGCATTGATTGAACAGAATTTCTTGGATGTGTGCATTTTAGATACTACAGTATTTTTGGAAAGAAAAGTATAAGGATTGTTCATTTTAATGTTACAGATATTAATAATTTAAATAATTTCCTAAAATGAAATGTTCACAAAAATTGTGTGTTGATCAGCTGACCTCTTTGAGTTTTAAAATAAAAGATGAATATTGGCACATGATTGATCTACCAGATGACTAGATTCTCTTCTCTGCATTTTCAACATACGCTGCGAGTTTCTCTCATTTAAATCCAGCCATACAAAGAGACACGAATGATTCCATGTATACCGCTTATAAGAGAGAGATATTTATCTTAGAAGTCATCCTTACCAAAAGATCCTCGCCAGCAATTCCCCGATTGTTAAAAACCACGCATCTAAAAATTGGGACAGTAAATTAAATTATACACATTGTTCATTCCACTAAAAAAGATAACTTAAACACACAAAAAAATGAAAATGCATAAAGAAAAATGAGCCAGTTCTATGAATAAGTTCAGCACATAAATATTTACAGTCCTACAGATCCTGAAGTCTGACCTGTGTGGAACAACCTTTATATCAAAATGGAGTTCACGGAAGTCAGTGGGACTCTATATGAGCTCTGTGATTTGCCGGTCAAGGTCAGATTGCAGGATGAGAGCCCCAGGGTTTGCCTGAAGGTGGTACGTGCATCTTGTTCTGCCTGCACTCTGAGCTGGCCAAATACAAGCCATAAGCTCTGCCAGTGCAGGGCTGAGCCTAAAGCAGTGCTCTGAAAGAGAACGTCAGAGATCAATGTGTAGACATCCTCCAAAGCTACATAATTGTATTAAATAGGAAGAAATGAGCCAAATCAAAATTATAATGACAGCTGCATCTAAGTTGCAGGTTCTTGGGGATGGGATTTTTTTTTGTCTAGTATAGCAGAAGTTTCTGTTCTTTCTATGCTGGTGGGAGTCTCTGAATTTTCTAGCAGTATTACCGTCACTTAAGGATCTATGCTTTCTTAATAAATCTTACTTTTCTATTACTCTTCTACCATCTCACTGTAATAATTTTGTTAAATAATATATACGTATTTTACATGGGTTAAAGGCATGAAGAATTACTTATTTTGGTATTTTTCTGAAATGTTGCTGTTTAAAAACAAAATTATAGCATTCTGTTGAAATCTGACTTAAAGCTCTCCTTTTTAATGCTATACCTTCTTTTCTTAGGTGATCAAATGCAGATATTTCTTTCAGGAATACTTACAAAATTAATAGTAAGAATTTGTTGATTTGAGGGCTTTCCTCCTCTGATATTTGTTACTGGTAAGTTTTAAAGTGATTTTAAAAGTACTTTGAACAGTTAAAGTGCTACTTTACTTTCATAATTTAGTAAAGCAGTTATCCAAACCTCCAAACAGAGAAGACATAGCCAGACATGTAGATAAAAGCTCATATATACATATTTGAAGAAGTTATTATAGTCAGTACCAGAAGCCAATCTGCAAAGACAAAATGTAATATTCCAAATACAGATCCTGGAACAATGACAAACTTACTTTAAAGCACAGCAGCAGCAATGTGATTACATAAAGGAATCTACTCATCGACTAATTCACTTATTTTACCCAACTCTGACCAGAAGCCTTAATAACAAAACTAAATTAAGCAGTGACAATTAAGAGGTGACAAACCTCTTCCTTAACCACCACCAGGAAGAGTAGGCTAGCTCTCCTTTCTGCACTCACAAATTTGAGGCTGCTGAATCAAGCAATTTTGGCATTCAGAAGCTGACCTCCTCTAAGGCCTACTGCCAGCAACCCATCCACACAAGTCTTCTTGGAGCTGAATACAAACCCCTTCTCTAGAAAGTGTAAAGGTAACACAAATACTGATATTATAATTTAAGAAGCAACAGCAAAGGCCTATGCAGACTTAGCTTGCTTTCACTGCAATCTCTGGGGCATATCTGTAGATAGTAAAACAGCCCTTCTGAATGTACTGCCTGTTACATAATTCTACTATTATTATTATTACTACTAATACTTTCTTACACAAACTAATGTCTTTAGATCTCATTTGCCTTAGGAAGGCATCTTATACATATACATACTTATATTTGATCTTATTAGAAGAAGCAAAATACTAGCAATGAAATACAACAGCACCTATATCCCAGCGTTTCGCTTTGATGGATCATATGAAGAATGTAGGATTCCTTGCTCGTTCCTGTCAGGCCAGGCAATAACAGGACAGTGGGTCTTGTGCTGGCATCCGGATAATATAAGCTGTCATTATTATCAAACCAATCCAACGAAATCTGTCCTCCATCTGCTGTTTTAATGAGCTCACTGAAAGGCACATTTCAAGACAACACTGATTAGATTGAAAAATACATGCATGCTATTAAGAGTGCTTACGGTGTACAAATTACTAGGTATGAATTCTGCATTTTTAATTATGTTTTAATACTCAAAGTGCCACCTAACTAGGTATGTTTGCATGTTCACCATTCAGAAAGAGCCACRCCTACAGCTGACATGAGTTAGCACAGTCAATGTGTGGAGTAATTCCTGTTCACAGTAGATGAAGAGCTGGCCTTTCATGAATTGCTGCTGATGTACTGGAAGCTTGTAACTAATGTGATTTTTGGCATTGCCTTCTATTTTATATAGGCTTGTGTACTGCAGATTTCCTTTGGATCATCTGAGAATCTTTTGATAGCACACTGGGCAATGTGTTAAACATTTATCACATTTTTTCTCTTTATCCAAAGCAGCAGCATGTATAATGGATGGCACTTTGTTATGTTTTAAACACGCGGAACACAGACACACACTACTATATCTTTCACCCTGTATCTCCACAAACTTTGCTACAATGCACTCTTAAACCATATATCTTAAGAATGCAACAAATATTATAATATCCCAAGACGCTAAGCATGCATTAAACAATGACAAGAAGGTTTCATTCTTTTTTTAGAAACATACAGCATCTTCCCTCTTCCTGCCAATGAAGACATTGTACGAGAGAGTTGGTGTGGGAACTACCAAAATGTAAGCCTACCTTGCATTTGATTTTTCATTTGAAAGTCTTGATAGCACCTACTCCAGATTTTAAAGCTCATCAGCCTTGTTGGACTCATTAGCTCAGCTTTGCCCTTTTTCAGTAATGGAAAGTAGATGCAATGCTGGTGTGTACTGCCAACACAATCTCAAATGGTGCAAAATAAGCATTGCCCCATGGAACTATGTTTCTTTCCTCACAAACCTTGAAACAGAGAGTATACAAGAAGGGCTAGAAAAAGTGGACATGGCCATACCACTGAAATGTTTCCTAGTTACTAAAACTAAGGGAAGCTGCTAAATGCTAAATCTATTCTACCATGCAAACAGAGCTGAAACAACTTGTGCTGCATCCAGGTTCCGGCGCATAAAAGTACTTCTCCTTAGGTCTTGTGCCAAATGCCTCCTTTGCCAGACTAAGTCTCATTTCTGTGTAAGAGAGATCAGCTGAGGACAAACAATAAATATAAGTTTTTTCCCTCTTAGAATTTAGGCATCAAAGAACACAACATAAACCCCACAGGTAAAAGTTAGTCTGAAAATCCCAGAAGCTTTATATATTCAAAACAAGGCTGAATGTGGCCATGCTATGGTTAAGGTAGAACATATTGGTTCAATGGACAGATACAGTGATTGCATGACCTTTGCAAAATGATGACATTCAAACACCAGAATATTTGATACACCAGATGACTATGCTGCCATCCAGAGGGACCTCAACAAGCTGGAGAAAAGGGTTGACAGGAACTTAATGAAGTTCAATGAGGGAAAGTGCAAAGTCCTCCACCTGGGAAGGAACAACTCCATGCACCAGTACAGGCTGGGGGCTGACCGTCTGGAAAGCGGCTTGGCAGAAAAGGATGTGGGGGTCCTGCTGGACACCATGTTGAACATGAGCCAACAATGCACCCTCGCAGGAGAGAAGGCCAATAGCCTCCTGGGCTGCATTAGGAGGGGTGTTGCCAGCAGGTCGAGGGAGGTGATCCTTCCCCTTTATTCAGCACTGGTGAGGCCACACCTGGAGTGCTGGATCTAGTTCTGAGCTCCCCAGTGCAAGGGAGACATGGACATGCTGGAGAGAGTCCAGCAAAGGACCACAAAGATAATGAAGGGACTGGAGCGTATCTCCTATGAGGAAAGGCTGAGAGAGCTGGGACTGCTCAGCTTGGAGAAGAGAAGGCTCAGGGGGATCTTATCAATGCGTTTAAATACCTGAAGGGAGGGTGCAAAGAGGATGGAGCCAGGCTTTTGTCAGTGGTGCCCATTGACAGGACAAGAGGCAATGGGCACAACCTGAAACACGGGAGGTTCCCTCTGAACATCAGGAAACACTTTTTCACTGTGAGGGTGACAGAGCACTGGCACACGTTGCCCCGGGAAGTTGTGGAGTCGCCATCCTTAGGGATATTCAAAAGCCATCTGGACACGGTCCGGGCAACTGGCGCTAGGTGGCCCTGCTTGAGCAGGGGGCTTGGACCAGGTGACCTCCAGAGGTCCTTTCTGACCTCAACCATGTGTAATCCTGTGAACATATAACCACATAAGTTCCTATACGGTCACCAATATTTCAATGCTCCAAAACTCTCTGAGCTAAAATAGGGCCATTTGGGAACCTTGACCTTTTAAACCTACTGTTTATTGAATCCAGGATGGAGATGGTTCCAAGTCTATGATGGAGTTGTAAAGGCAGGCATAAAGCAAAAAAATGGGCACAAGCTTGAGCCAATGACAGAAGCTGTGACACAGTCAGAGTAAGGTAACCTGGCTACCAAATCAATCACTTTCCAGAAGAAAGGCACTTACTTCCTGTACTGTACTTGGGGTCTAGAGGTGATAAAGGGACGCAGGAGTGTCTGCACCCGACCTTCCCAGCACCAAATCGTGGGATAGTAAGTTTCTGTCACAACAGGGCAATATTCCTCCAGAAAGCGGCAGAAATGGTCGTTGCTGGCCACCAGCTGGGGTTTCTAGGAAGAGAGACTACAGTCAGGCATGGGCATTCATATAAAACAAACTAACAAACAATGAAAGAAAGAAATGAAAGCTTGTTTAAATCCTCTCCCAGTAAACTGATTTCTTTCATATAATTATTTGCAATGCTTTTTCCTTTCATGGTAAAGAGATAAGTAAACAAAAACCAAATGAAAAGCCAAAATGCCCAACTGAAAAGTGAAACCCACTGAACATAATGGACTCCTTACCTATTTCTAATAACATGCTATTCTAGCTCTACTTTTACCAGTATTGTATCTTTCACTGACAAATCAAAACCACAGTCTCACAGTAGGCGAGAAAGATTTTACAGAATCAATTTTCTTGCACCGCACAGAAATGACACTTAATCCGTGTACTTTGACTGTGCACCTGCAGTAGCTATTTTAACCTGGTAGGACACTCCTCCTCCCATCTCATACTAYGGTACACAACTGCATTGGTTACTCATCTCTAATAATGCTCTGCATACAGAGATTTTTCTTACAGCTTCCGTTTGTGTACCAATTAACGTGGAAATCCCTGTGTACCAAACACCTCATGTTTTAGCAACCACATTTCTTAAACTTCTCTTTTGCATTGACTCTCCAACACGCAAGCATTAATAGGACAATAACAGATGCTTTGAAGAAAACCGTTACGCAGTGGTAGTGGCACATCCTCCTGACCTTTCATTTTCCTCCTCTGACCAAAATCAAGTACCCTCTTCTCGATGAAGAGGAAGGCTATGTTCTCAGTGGTTCAGTGAAGGACTGTGGCAACACACACATCTTCAACAGTCATAAATCTTTTGATATGCATATTTTCAGTTGATTAAGCATTCAACGAGGCRCTCTCACCACGGGGCCACTTTAGATCGGATCAGGCTCACTGTATCCAAGCAATTTGCGAATGCCTAATTTATCTGTGAAACCACACTGACGAGAAGATGTACAAGAGTGTCTTAGCCCCCCAAAACACAGTGATAGCGGCTCCAAAGGTGTTAACGATGGTACCGAAGGCAGACACAAGGGCAGCAAACTACTTTATCGCCTGCCCTGTCAGTAAACCAGCAAACAGGTCGGGTTTTTGTTGCRGAGGGAGGGCTGCTTACCTCCCTTTCCAAACCATCGCCCCCAGCCAAGCTCTCCCCCTGGTACAACGGCATTTCGGGGACGCCTCAGGACAGAGCCCCTTCCCCTCCCAGGCCGGGCACGACCAGACGGGCGCTCCCTCAGGCCGGCCGGCCCCCGGGGGCGACCGGCGGGCCCCAGCGGAGGAAACGCCTCAGCGGTTCCCCCGTGGTCCCAACGGCCCCGCGGGCGTGGGGGGGGCTGCGCGGCCCGGCCCGGCCGCAGAGACGGGCCTGTGCGGGGGGCGAGCGGGGTTTCGGCCAGCCGGGACTCCGGAGCGGCACCTCCAGAGGAAGGTGTGGGGGGTGTGAGGACGAGGCGGGCGCTGCGCCCTCCCTTCCCCCCGCCCAGCCATTTCAGGTGCCGACGCTCCCCTCGCCAGAAGGGCGCCGGCTGCCTCCCCTAAGGGGGGCGGGTGGAGGTGACCTTCGCGGGACGGTCCCCGCCAGGACCGTCCCCCCTTGGCGGGACACCTGCGGAGCCCGCCCGCCCCGCCGCCCTCCCGCTCACCTTGGCGATGCTGCTGAGGTAGTAGCAGGCGTAGGCGACGCCGAAGCCCAGCACCAGGGACAAGCCCACGCCGGAGCCGAAGAGCCCCACGCGGACCTGGCTCTCCAGGTAGAGGGAGAGCTCCCTGGTCAGCACCTGCCAGTCCATCGCACACGCGGGGCGGCAGGGCAGGGCAAGGCAGCGCAGCGCACCCCGGCTGCCGCGGCCGAGCCCACCCCGGCGAGGAGGGAGGAGGAGGAGGAGGAGGAGCTGCCGCCCGTCTCCCGCTGCCGCTGCCCGCGGACCGCTCCGCGCTACAGCGCCGCCGGCGGCATCCCCGCACCGCCTCCGGCCCGCCCCCGTCCCGGCCGCCGAGGCCTGCGGGGCGCGGGCCGGGGCCCTCCCGCAAGCGGGCCGCCGAGCCGGGCCGGGCCGGGCCGGGCCGCGGCGGCCACAGCTTCGCTCGCAGGGGAGGAAATCCTGAGCGAAGAGGCGGGGCGCAGCACTGGGCGGCGTGGGGCACCTCAGCCGTCCGGCTGGCAGGGCGGCCTCCTCCGCGGCACGGCCGCAGGCGTCGCCCGCCTCACGGCAGGTGCCTTCCTGGGGCGCCTTCGGTGTCACCTTACCCCTGCGCTTTCCCTCAGGCAGGGCGTGTGGGGTCAGATAGGAAAGGGACCCGTCCAAAACCATGAGGAGCAGCTGATGCAGGCGTGTGGAAACTCAGTCGCTCCTGGACAGGCAGCGTGTCCCCTTGCCAAACGCTATTATCTCTACAGGACACAAGTCCTGTGTCCTGTATCCTCCTGTATCCTCCATACAGGAGGAAGAGGGGACACCAGGGCTTCCAGATGCAGCACTGGTTAATCAGCAATATCTATGTAAATATTTTAAGTGAGACTGAAGTTTCCACTTCTCACTGCTGTTACAAGGCGTTAGTGAGGATCAGAGAGGAGTAGATGTATTCTCTAACTCCCAAGAGAAATTCTGCCTGCTCCCTTTTCAGCTGTATGGATTGTTGCATGGAGGCTCACGTGTTTGCTAACTCAGATGCTTCCCCCTTCAGCTTCAGAAAAAGACGCACAGTATCTGCGTCTTTTCCTTGGCAAAGTCCTAGAAGCGCAGCTGATAACACAAAGATCCTGGAGCTGAGCATCTGCTATTTGAGATGCGTGCATGCACCACGGGACRCAGAAATACTTACCTTCTCCTTATTTATGCCTCAGCTCCATGAACTGGTGAGAGAAGACAGACTTTGCTCAGTGAGACTCTTCACCTCTTACTTATCGTGTTTTCTTGCTATATACAAATTTTAAAATCTAATTGCATTGGGGATCATAACCAAAAAAAGAATGTAAGAGCAGAAAATGAGATGTGGCCTATTTCAATTGCTTCTCCTTACTCGGACAGATCTTACCAGAGAGATTCTGCTCTGCCATAAAGCATCTGGGCCCAACTTTTTGTTGTTCACCATGAAATAGTGGTGGCAAGCTCTTAGATATTGGGCCACAGCTTAACTTAGAGAAATACCGAAAGGGACTTTAGCTTTCCGTGCTGTAGAGAAAAGTGCTACCATGTTCACACTGTGTGATCAAATGCTCTGCTTTGGTGCAGCAACAGTGGATTCCCTGCTTTGACAACTACCATGAAAACCCATTGTAACATCTAAAGACTTTGCGATCAAATGCTTGTTTCTGATTGCATTGCTAACTTGGATATGGGATTTGGAAACGTCAAGCATGTTTTACCATTCGGTCTGACAAGCAGAAATCTTCTACTTCTCACCTTCTTTTTCTTCTCAAGTAAAAGCAGTTTGTATGATTTTAAGAATTTTTCATTAAAGAATCAGAATGATAAAAGTATGCAAAGTAATTAATTGTTATTATATTAAGAAAGGTAAACTAATAAGAGTGTATTGCAATGTTCTGAAGAAATTTTAAAATACCTGTTCTTCCTGTCCAGTCAGCTGTCCAAAGTTTCCAGAGACATGGGGGCAGAGCTACTGCAGCCGCTGAAAAGAGTATGGGAATTGGTAAGCAGAGGCTAGGAAGGATCTGGGGTTTGTTTCTTTTCCCCGCAGCTGTTACAGAAAAAGGAAACTGAATGGGTGGAAAGCCTATTGTCATCAACACTGCGCTTCCTCTGCTTCTGTGTACGGAGAACAGCCATACCCAGGTCTTGGTCCTGACTTGCTGGGAATGTCTGTTGTATGCCCCAGATAAAAGGATTTATCGTGGAGGAACGCTGCAGTGTGAGCAGCTGGAATAGACAGCTTAGTTCTGAGAACATGGAGGCTTCATTAACAACGTGAACTTAGGAATCTTCGGCAACACTAATTTGGCTGAACTGAGTTACATGACTTCAGGATGCAGAGGAACCTGCTGCTTCCRAAGAAGGAAACTGGTTGTTGCTTGCAGCAGACTGTTGTCCTGCATTCGAGTCCTATCCCCATTAAGCTGAAGAATCCTTGAGCCACCCAAAAACTAAAGAAAAGAAAAATCCCAAATGGCTGAGAGAAGAGGACACAGCATGTGTCCATGGGGCTAGAAGGCTTATAAATGCATATACACATGATTGATCGAAAAGTGGAAGGCACGGCTGTTGATGGTTAGAGAAACCCTTCTGAGGCACACAAAACCAGCAGTTTAATGACTTGATCAACAATCTAGAGAGATTGAATGCACGAAACAAGATCCAGACACAAAGGTTGATGGGGTTTATCTGGTCTTTGACCACTACCCTGTGTTGATTACTCATGGGAGTATTAACAATGTCAGGCATATATGACATGCCGTAGGCAAACTGAAACAAATTACATGAACTGAGAAGGGCTGAGGGTTTTTTGTTACTGTGTAAGCATGTCGCTACACTGTCAATAGCAATAATGTTAATAACTTCCTTCTGTTTTAAGCAATCCCCATCAGATCCTCCAGTTTCAGTGTGGGTTTTTCTTAAGTCTTTAAAAGGTTATCCTTTGGCCTGCAACACATTTTTCAGAGCTGAAAAAGAAATGCTGTATTCTGCTCATATTACAACCACTTCCAAGCGATTTAGTGATTGCAAATTGTGTGTGGGAAGAAAACAAGGTGGTCACTATGGTGTTTTGAACTCTTACCGCATTTTTTTCAGAGGAAGATGGTGCTACATTCCCAGAGACTTGCTATTTGCACTCTAAGAGCTTCATAAAATGATTGCATTTACCCAGCTCTAATGGATTATAGATTAGGCAGAAAGGAAAGGGCACAGGATTGTTCTTTCATATTGTCTCCCAATTTATTTTGCTTAAGCAATAGATAATAATTTACAGAAGCAATTGGTTAGTCACAGCTTGATTTACATTTTTAACTAGGAGGCTACACTAGTGCTATGTTGTCTTTATTTTATTTTTTTTAAGGGAGGTGGTTCTGTGATCATTTGGGGTTTGGGGGGGAGGAGTTATGTTCTTACTGACATTCCAGTGGACAATTGCAAGCTGGTCCCAGCACAGTTCCCTGTAGCCCCACTCTTGGAATTGATTTCAATGGGCGGTGCACCACCTCTGAGGAGGGTCAAAGTGACTTTTAACCTCAGAGTTTTAAATTTGAGGTTCTGTTTGTTTATATTCTTTTAACATTTGTTTAACTTTAGCATTCATCTAACAAAATGGGAAAAATATCTTTGAGTCAGCCTGACCTATCTTGGGAATACTTAAAAAGCTCCAAGTCCATGTATAAAACATCTGAAAAGTTTTCCAACAACGCAGGGAAGAGGGCACTCCCTGTTCCTGATAATTATTATCAGCAGGGGAATGGGAGAAAAAAAGTGCATTTGAAAAATTCAAGTCAGCATTTCTCAAGCCTTCCTCATGCTTATTATAGATTTTTCTTTCCTTAAAGTGTGAATGAAGTACGGAATTAATGAAGTCAACGTAAATGTTCTATGTTGGAGGCTCTTCAAGTTTCAGAGGAAAAAGCCAGGCTGTGTTTATGTTTGTACTTTTGGTACTCATGAAAAAATCAATGACTGTGGCATTAGGAATAGCTGCTTCTGTTTGTCCCCTTCTTGAGCTTTGCTGCTCTTACTATTATCTCCACATTCCCATGCATCCATGCATCCATATCTTTTTCTTCCATGCTTCTTCTCTTCATTCTGTCATGAAGTATTTCTCAGCCCTTTCCAGTGGTAAAGTTGGAAGGAACATAGGATTCGAAAGGAATGTTTTGTATCATTTGATATAAYTTTCTTTAACTATGTTTTCTTCAATTAAAATGTGAGTATTTCAGTTCAGCAGGTGTAGCAGGTATCCTGATTAGCAATGCAACCACCTAATTTAGTATTGTTTCACACTCTGTTTAGGTGGTTGAAGATACCTTCAACAGCTGCTGCAACATGAAGACTGCCCAATATTTGTCTCCCTTGGAAAGACTCTTGCAGGATCTAGTCTACATGAAACCAGTTCCCTGCATTTGAATGCAGCTGGCAAACTGCTAAATACAGGTTCGTGGTTAGCAGAGGATCAGACCAATTTGACTCATCATCATGTTAAATAATGGTGATGAAACTTTGTTTTGTGTCATTTAAAATGTTCACAGAAGAGTTAAAATAAAGGTTAAAATTCTGTGATATATAGCTGAGTATAATTCTCAGAAATGTGAATTAACTTAAAATTGATTGTTTTGTTCAGAAACCAAAGATGACAATCCCCGGCATACTGAAAACTGAGAATATGAGACAGTACAGTATAAAATAAATTGAAAGCAAGCAAATATATTGAGGACTTTTCTCTTAATGAAATTAATTTTTTTCATTAAAAATGTATCAGAAGCTGCTACAGAACTTGGAGAATTTTCATAAGAGTACAACAGAGCTGGATGTTGAATCTAGGTTAAATTTCCTCTTGGCTCCAAGGAACCTTTATTGTAGCTTAAAGTGAAACATTTTCATTTTTATTTACCTATTTTCGTTCCTTTATAAACATTTCAAAGTGGATAAAAACTTGCATCTTGTATTTCAAACACAAAACCAAAGCATTTTAGAATGCTTTATAATAGTGTAAAAAAACCCCCAACAATTTCCATATACATTTGGTAAACTCTTGTTCTACCTACACCAACAGTATGGCTCCAGCTGAATTCAGTGGCGTCAGAAATATGTCCAATGAATCTTTTTCCTTTAGGCAACTTCTTAGATCTTCTTTAGCACGTTAATAGTGAAAAATATTTATAAGCTAATAATATTATATATTAGACATAATCTTAAATGAGATGTATATTAAAAATGTTTACTTTATGCAAAGCATATAGCCTTCTTTAGCAACAGATTTTTTCTATTATTTTTGAAAATTTCTAGCTGTGTTTTTAATAAATACAGATTTCAACAAGTCTATCAGAGTGTACTGGAAATCTTCTTAGAATTTAGGATTACATAATGTTGTGACTGGGACTATTTTCTTATGACAAAACATACAATGTTTATATTGTGCTTGAGTCACTCAATGTTTGTTACTATTTTAGCAGATTATTAAAATTAAACATAGATATTACTCAGTGCTTAAGTCATCTTTCAGGCATTACTTAGAGCATATTGAGTGCCTTTGTAATACAAGAAAGACCTCTACTTGACTGTAAGCACACGATTAGTCCCATTGATCGCAACAAAAATTGTCATGTACATAAATTAGGAACATTCTTAAAATATCTTGATGACCCATGGAGACAGTTTATTTTCCTATCAGTCTAAAAATATGACCTAGCTGGTTCTGATTACATCTGAGAATTTCAAGTAAGTACTTTCTTTACAATCTTTGCAGTCAGGAAATTTAATACCAGGAAGAAATTAACCCCTCCTTCCAATGCATCATCTAATTTAAAAATAATCTATGAATAAAACATCAATATGTGGCTAAACATTTGGAAATATCAGGTAAGTATACATTTTTTAATCCTCTGAGGTATGCTGAAGTAGGAGAATTTGTATAGATGTGCAAACACGAGTACATGGTATTGTAGWGTGTATGCCCTAGATTGCTACAGAATTTTTACTTATTTTATTTTTTCTTTAAATATTTAAAACTTCAAGCTTAACTTCACAGGTATGTTGTTTTCTCTCCACTCAAAATAGTTCAGCCTAGTAAAACTTAAAACCTTAACCAAGAGAGAAGATTCCAGGACGCTCCTGCTAGGGAAAAATAATCTTCTTTATCGTAAAACACTTTTTTCAACATGTTGAAGTTTTTAGCCGGATACAGAAAAAAAGTCCTTCTTTTTAGCAGATCTCCATGGGATTAATTTTGTTTCACAGCAGGAAAATTAAGTGATGTATTTATAATCTGTTCTCTGCTCAGCTGTTTTTACTTCCTAGACAAGAGGTAGCAGATAGAACTCCTTAGGGAAAGAAACAGTGGCATGGACACTGTGGGTTAATATATGTGTTCTAGTTAAGAGTTTCATAGAGGATGCCAGTAGCACAGTAAAAACCAAACCCACCAAAGCAATTTGCTGTGTTGCATGACAGCTTGCTCACTATCTGGCATTAAAAAACATTTTAATCTGCAGAAACTAGGAAAAAAATCAATGCCAATTATTCACGACATTTCTAGAAATTGAGGAAGAAATTGGATTTGTTATGGATAATGAATCTGGTAAAGCAGTGGAAATACAGTACAAGTTAACAGGATAGATGTGTGTTAGCATTAATGAGAGATGGCACATGGCCACAGGATGGCAGCAGAGGCTGAGGAATTAGGGGTTTTTCTACATTAAACTATGGATAAACAGGATGTGGTCTAAAGTTCCTAACTGGTTCTTCAGGTTCTAGAAAATATACATTACGTATATTTTCACTTAAAAAGATGTGGCATGTTCATCAGACCAGAAGTTTCTGTGGAGAGTGATTACACGCTTTAAATTAAAAAAAAAAAAAAAAAAAAAATTACATTTGGGGCAAATTTTTTTCAGTAAAACAGTAGTTTTCATCTCATTTGCCAATATTTCCATCTTTCTTCCTCAGTTAGTTGATTTAGTTCCACCCAGAAGAGTAGGTGTATTTGGATAAAAGCAAGGCAGTTGCTTACTTTTTCCTAATTCCTTTTCCTAATATTTTTGTCCACAGGAAAAAAACTGCATTATAAAAACCCCTTTTGGGGAAAATGAGAAAATTAAAATCTAGAATGCCTTCAATTTTTAAGAGGAGGACTGRGAAAACTGCTTGTTCTAATACAGAGTCTTGAACTGAGGAGGCAGAATTTTTGGACTCAGATTGGTACAAATTAATAAGCTCTACCTTTGTATTTTAAAAAGAAAACTACAATCTGCTCATTATATGTAAACTAGATGCTCTTTTTCAACTCCTAGGAAGCTATTTATCCTTCATATGACAAATTCTGAGAACTCAGGATTCGTGCGAGATAGTAAACAAAACCTCAAAACTCCATGAGTTAATAATTGTCTTTCCAAGTAGTTGGGACTTTTTTCTTCTAAACCATATAAAAGCTGGCTTTTCACATGGGATTCTCTCCTGCACAGTCCCCTTTCTGCATTGTGTGTTCCAGATCCTACATTGCAAGTTCAGCTTTAATCAAACAAGACAGTCCAGAAAAACTTCTATCAAAGTCTCTATTCAATCCATGCAAATACTTATATTAGGATTCCCTGCTGSAGCATGACATTTTGCAGAACCGAAAGGCAACCAGGCAGAGTTTAGGCAAATGGCTCTCTGGAATGGCTTAGATGAACAGGGACGTAGGCTGGATGACCTCCAAAGTCCTATTTCCTGTGACTCTGTGAGGGTTGTCTTGAGGGTTGTCTTACCCTCTAGGAGGGTAGCAGCTGCTCTTACAAAAAGCAAATATGCTCTCCAACAATAACAAGGAGTTTAAAGGGATGTCATTAGGTTACGCACAGAGCTGAATTCTGCGCACACCAGAGGTCTTCTCTCAGGGCCCCTCGCTGGATTGCTCTAATATGGCAGGAAGTAGTGAGGAAGACCATAATCACCAGCTGGAGGATTAGTGTGACTCAGCAATGTATGTAATTTTGGGTAGCCAGAAGGGAACTTGTTCTGTAGTTCTTTTTGTGCACCCAGATTCCTGCACTGAATGCATATTAATGACTCTTAGCAATTACAGGCAAGTATGCCTAAAGCACTGTGGATTCCCTTCCTCCAGCCTGTGATTTAACTGCTCTGTCATGACTACCCGAGGTATTCAAAGCCAGCACTGCCTCACAAGGCAGGCAGCAGTGGTTAATTACAGCAGCAGTGTTCAGGTAAATAAGGCCTTTGGCAGATAAGCTTTGGTTGCTTCTGCTGCAGCAGTTTAAGGCAGTACTGCTCTGCCAGTCTGCCCTGGTGGTCTCCTCCCGTAACAGGGATGGCAGAAAACAACATAGGTCCCATGCCTCTGCTGGCGCTAGCTTTGAGGAGGCTTATGAGCGAGTATGATTTCTAGATTGTAGACCCAAAAAGCAAAGAAATAAACCTTCCACTAACTCCAGCAGCGAGGTTTTAGATGGCATTTTTCTCCACAATTTGAGGCCTGATAGGTTAAATTGCCTGGAGCRTGAGCACATGTTAGCTCTAAGGCTGTAAAATAGCCATTCTGTGTGATAAGGTCAGAGGGGCAAATGCAAGTTTAGGAGATGTGATAAACTCTCAGCATTCATCAGGAGAAGAGAACAATCCAGTTGAGGGACCAAAGACTTGTTAGAGACAACTGAAAATGCCACATGCATTTATTCTGTGTAAAACCAACCAGCCAATGAACTACCCCCTCTGCCTGCAAAAGGCCCTAAGCCAACAAGAATTTTTTCAGTTGGAAAGTGAATACGAGTTCTTTCCTTAAGGTATTACTGTGTCCAGTTTCCCACTGCAAACAAAATGCTGATACATACCTGAAAATGCTGTATCTGTCACTTTTCTTGTCACACTATGTTAATTGGATTCAACATCCTATGGAATCTCCATCTTGTTTATACCTTTGCATGTTTCATTTATTTCTAACTTTACTTCAGCTTATTTTCAAAACTCAAAGCTTTCTTTTTCCTTTTGCTACTCACATTCTGATTCCTCTATCTCCATCCTTCTGTGAGTCTTCAGGTGCTTACTCAGAATTAGATTCTTTTGCTTATTATTCTAGTACTAATTTTCATGCTGATATATACCTCTGTGGCTGATACCAGAAAAATATCAGATGGGACCACTAATTTCCAATATAACTTGAAAAATAAGTCTTTCCCCAAAGCTATATCCTTCTCCATTCTCTGTTGTGTCCTTTTAAATCTGCATCTGAAACTAGTATTTACTGGTTATTTTGAAGATTAATTCAGATAAAAGGTTCAGGAGCTAAAGACCTTTTTTCCTTACTGATTGGTTAAACACCAAGCAGGAGCACAGAATAAATAATATAATGTATGATTCAAAAAGATAACACCATAAAATATTTGCAATTCTGAAAAACCCAGTCATGTAGCCTATGACAATTTTGCAACTTCCACAACTTTGTGGCCATGTAGGACTAGAAGTGACAGGAGATTAGAGTTCAGAAATCAGTCATGTAGTCACTGGCAAGTGAATATATCAGATCAGTCTATCCACTCTTTATTTTCTACCACACCAATAAAATGGTACAAGCCTCTCCATTTTGAGCTATGGAGAACTCCCTCTTAGCTGTTAGGGGAGCATTCACATTAAGACCAATAGATGCTGGGTTCCAGTTTTTACCTGTATTCTTGTGTCTCTAAGCCACCTCTAAAATAATCCAGGCATCTTTAGAGATTCTGGTTTTTGCAAGTAAAACATCTGATAGAAAAAGCAGGTAAGTAGCAGAGGCAGGGGCTATTGGGATAGACAGAGCAGGAGTGGTCAGGAGAAGGATTATCAGGAGAGAAGAAGCTCCAGGATAGTATCTGCCCACATGCACTGCTGCTGAACTGCAGCAGCAGATTCTCTGAATGTCTATAATTCAGAATTTCTTGGAAAAATAAATGTAAGGGATGAACTCTTCTGATTCTCTCCAGGGGAACTAATTCTGATCCCAGACTTTGTTGGTTTTCCTGGCACATATTTCCTGGTTGCAAAAAGCCTTTTTTATCCAACCCTATCAAAGAGTAATAGAAAAATGTGCTCTGGGTTATCTTTAGATATGCATGAACCTTACACTTGCCCGTAGCTATCAAAGCATGAAAAAATAGAATGAGGCAGATGGGAACATTATGACCATAGATAGAGCCTAGTTAGATCCTTCGATAGATCAAGAACCTTCCAGAATTTCTGAGAAATTCTGCCATGTGTTATACATTTAATTTCAATTACATGTACCGAATGTAATAAGCTAGTACAAGCTGCGGGTAGCTTTTGTATGGGGAGAAGCATCTGCAAGAAAACCCAAACTGCCTGGCAATTGCATGCTTTCCTAGGGTGGTATCTGTTAGCGTTTTGAGGTTTCCACTGCAGAAGTAGAAATCAGACACTGCTTGGGAGTGCCTATTGTCAGGACACAATTTCATGTTTAAGGCAACGTTATTTGGGCTTAGCATGGGTTAGGAAGGAATGAATTATGTGAGGAATGTGGTGGTAGTCTGGTGGTTACATGTTCATATTATTCTGCTCTGCTATACATATTGTGAGAAAACTACACAAAAGAAGTCAGGAAATGATCTCATAGACTCTTCTAGCCATATTAATAACCACAAAGGTGGAAGGAAGCACAGAAACAGTAAAAATACCCAGGACACAAGGGTAGCGGGACTGCCTTTTACCAACCATTTCCCTGATGACTAAGAAATGGTATTCTTTTGTCTGGTTCAGACTTGTCTGTCCTTTCAGATSGATGCTGTTAAAAAGTTGACACAGAGCATGATTAGAGAGACAAAAACAATCGGAGGACCATTTTTAAAATGAAGAATCATATTCTATACAAGATTAGCCAGGATGTGTGGAGTTAAAGGAAATCCTTGAGTGTCATGAGAGTGCTAACGAAGAGGGTAGTTTGTGAAGAATTGCATTGCAGATATGTGCTCAAAGTTTGAGTAAGTACATCCTCCGAGGTGGGAAGGGTGGGTGGAGGTACAGATTCCCTCCTGGAGGGAGCACATGAATAGCAGCTAAAAAAGCTCCTGGGCTACAGAAGTACAGCCCCACTAGACTCACCTCAATAGCATGCAAGACTCATGGCCACAGTTTGAAAAGAAAATGGGATTTCAGGGTACAGAAGTAACTGAAAAACGAGGAAAACGCAATACAGATTTACCCAAACTAGATCGCGCAAGACTTGGTCGATACAATTTAACTGATAATCCCTCTGTCACTAAAGGAGAGGCGATACGAACAACTTCTCCTGGAGGGCGGTTTGAGAAGCCCGGCCGCAGGAGCGCCCTCCCTGCCGCTGCCGCCAAAATCACCTCAGTGCCGGGCGGGGCGGGGCCGCAGCCCTCGGGGGGACTCAACGGCGCCCKCGCCCCCAGAAGGAACCGCCGGGCTGGCGACACGGAGCAGCCCCGGGCAGCTCTGCCGGCAGGGGTAAATAAACCCCTGTTTCCTCCTCTGCTTCATCCCWTTTCCACCGGCACAGGCCCGCGGCCGGTTCGGGGAAGGTGGGGCGGCGGCACCGAGCACCGGCCGCGCCGGCCAGTGCTCACCCCGGCTCCGCAGGTGGCGCTCGAGCGCCGCACCGCCTCGTCCGGTCCCCGCCGCACTGCGGCTGCGCAGAGGCGCTGAGTCCGGGGCGCATGCGCAGCGGGGGGAGGTGGGCGCTGACGGCTGCCGCCGGTCTCCCTGGTGCTGCCGCTGTCGCGGCCGCAGTTCCCGGATGTAGCGGCGGGCGCGCGGGGCCGGCGGTGGGTTGCCGCTGTGGGGTGCGGGCGGGCGCCGCGGGCCGGGGGAGGACCGCTGTGGCGCTGGGGATGGGTGCGTAGGTAGCAAGCAAGCAAGCAAGCAAGCAAGCAAGGAGAAGAGTCGGCCGGAGACTCCCGCCCGTCGGCTCCCGCCGCCCCGGCTCCTGCCGCCCCGGCCGCGTCCCCCGGCCCGTCGGAAGGGTCCCTCCCCCGCTCACCATCGCGTCAGGATTGCCCCTCTTCCTCCCGCCCCCCTCCCTCCCTCGCCGCGCCGGCACCCGCGGCCCGTGTCCTCCCTCCCCGCGCCCGAGGCAGCCGTCCCCATCGGGGTCCCCCTTCGCCGCCTGCGGGCTGTGCGCCCCCTCCAGCCGCCCCGGGGCCCGGGCCCGCGGGGCGTCGCCGGGATGAGCAGCTCGCGGAACAACCGGGTGATGGTGGAGGGAGTCGGGGCCCGGGTGGTCCGGGGCCCGGACTGGAAGTGGGGGAAGCAGGATGGCGGCGAGGGCCATGTGGGCACCGTCCGYAGCTTCGAGAGCCCCGAGGAGGTGGTCGTGGTGTGGGACAACGGCACCGCCGCCAACTACCGCTGCTCCGGGGCCTACGACCTCCGCATCCTCGACAGCGCGCCCACCGGTGAGCGGCGGCCGGGGGCGGGGTGGGGGGGAAGGGGCGAGCCCCTCGCGGCTGTGGGGGGTGCGGGGGGCAGCATCTGAGGGCCCCCGCAGCGGGGTGAGGGTCGGGGGCCCGTCCCTGGGGGCGGATTGCTCCCCTCCTTTCCCTTTTCGGGGTGCGCCTGTCCCTCTCGCTTTTGTTGGGGGGGAAGTCAGCTACCCTCCCCCCTCCCTTCGCGTGGCTGCGCGTGGGTGTCTATGTGTGTGCGTGCATATGTATACGCATACGCTACCTTAGAATAAATATATAGTGTGCGGCCGTGGGGAGAGGAGAAGTTCTCCTGGGACTTTTAAATTGGGGTAGACAAAGCAAAAGTGATCTGCCGTAGAGAGCAGGCTCCCGGTGTGCTGGGGGGGGTGGTGGGGGCAGTGGAGGGAGGGAACCGAGAGGATGGTACCTCAAGGTTTTGTTTTTATCCCTCTCCCCTCCCATTCTTGAATTTATATTTCAGAGTTGTTTTGTAAAATGGTGGCAGTCATTCTGAGTCAGGTATAGGGAGGATTGCAGAAAAGAGATGTAGCACCTTTTTGCTAAAGATTACATTAAGTGGTTGAAATACTGTTTTGTCTTGTAAACTGCACGTTGCCTTTTATCTGTATTGCCAGACCTGCTGTAAAATAGTGAAGATACTGGAAAAAATGCATTCATTCATTATTTTAATTACTTGGTTGCTTGATATTTATGCTTTAAATTCAGTCAGTTTGGACAATGGATTTCGATCTGCACTGACATTATGCGGCAGTGTTAGTGTTGCAAACACTGCAGGGAAATGTTCATTTTAACACCTGTTCTTACAGTGAAAACTCACAAAGAAAAAAAAATTGTTCAGTTTCATCAGAAATATAGCGAGGTGATTTTGGGCTGGGCAGGATTGCCTCAATAATGAGGTGATTGGACTGATTTGTTGAGGTACTTGCATGTACTGCTTTTGTAATGCGTCTTTCACTTAGAATACGATGGATAGACCATCTTTGAGCCAGCTATGTGTAGTGTTACAGAAAAGAAAATTATAGCAGTGGATTGAAGCTAAAAGACTTTTGAAGAGACAGAATGATGGAATTCATTCTAATTAATTACAAAAATGTTGCTAAGAGAAAACAAAACCACCCGTTGCATGGTTAGCCTTTGAGATGGATTTAATTTTTCTATGTCTGGGTACCTTCCTCTCCCCTGGCTTCATGGCTGGTTTTTTGTTGTTGTTTTGGAGGGTAGATGCTATTAAAATGAGCTGAAAATCTTTTTGAAATGGACCTTGGAACAAGCAGTTAAGAGTAGTCTTTCAAGTTGTYGATCCTTGTCTTGCAGATGTTTATGCTTCGAAACTTTACCTGCATTTGATGTCCTGTAGAAACCAGTGGGACTACTTCTGCTTAAAACTGAAGTGTATGCATAAATGTTGAATATGAGCCTTGAATGCTCATTATTCTAGCTCTGCTTGACATATTTGCAAGCTGACAGTATACTGTTAACTGCATCTGGAAGCCTACACTTAATACTCAGTTTTAAGTCCCTGGTTTTTGTTTGGTTGTTTTTTTGCTGCTTTATTCCTTCTAATTTTCAGTTATGTTTATACTTTTGTATTAGAATTTTAATTTCTGCGTCAGGTAGGACTATGTATATTGCTGTGGGAAAAACTCATAAACGTTGCTGTTTTCAGGCTTTGCAAAATGGTATTTCTCTTCCTGAGGTTTTTGGCCAACGCATGCATCATCCTCACGGAACTGCTGCATGGAGCTACCCAGGGTTGCTTTTTGCTGGAGGGAGTTACTTTTGAGGTCATGGTTCCCTGGAGATAGGAAGAGTAAAAATCTGTAAAGTAGTAGCAGCAAAAGGGCAAAGTTCATGGAATTAGGATGCTGTCAGTTTGGACTGAAATCCTGGTTTTACTACTGATTCGCTTTGTATTCTTGGGCAAATCACTTCCCTTCCTCAGTTTTCCACCTTTTTGTAATTACTTATTTTTCTCCATGGTAGTGACTATCCATTRCTTAGAATAAGGGACTGTGACTTTGGATGATAGTTTGATACTATCTCTAGGGGCATTTAGATAATTTTGATATGAATAGTTACAGGAAAAGTGGCATTAGGTGACAGGAATTTCTACCTGTATTATTAATAATTATACTGTTGAGCAAGGAAATGTTATAAAATACGGGGTGGTTTTTGGTTTGATGATACTTAGCACAGTGTTAAATCGTGGGTCATAGTTTAAAATGAAAAAAAATTTCTCTGGTTCATAAATTTACAGTCACAACATGATTGTAAGTTTATAGTGAGAATAAATATAAAAATACAGCAGTAGAAAGCAAAATTAAATTATTTATTGCTGGGAGTTCTTTTTATTAGATATTCAAAACCAGACATGATTATAAGTTCTTAAAAGCAGTGCTTGCAGCCAGCGTTGCTGCTTTGATGACTTTGAGGCCTGTGCAGCCAGGAACAGTAGTGATGCATCAGGAACCCATTGTGTTATAGAAGTAATGTTTGAAGCTCATTCTATTTAAAAAAAAAACCAACCAAACCCTAAGTTTGATACATGTATGTGCATATATATGTATATGCCTCTCCTTTAATGCCAGAACAATGTTTCATAGCCTTAATGATGTACTGTTCTTGTATTTTAATGGTTGTACGCTATTGCCAGCATTGCAAGACTATGTTAACTTTTTATAAAATTTAAATAGCCTTAGTACTAAGATTTTAGGATGGTCTTCTTTTAAAATAAAAAGTCATCGATGATTTACATGAAGTATCTCTTGTAAGCTATTTGCTCCAGATGTAGTCATCTGGGTAATGAATGATTTGTGTGAAGTTTTGTTTTGTTTTTCGGTTATGTCTACCAAGCTAGCTGTATTAGCTGCCCACTGGTGATCATATTTACATTGCCCAGCATTTCTATAAGCAAGACAGAGCGATTGAGAGGGATTAGTAAACTAACAATCTGAAAAGAAAGGAAATTCCAGTTAGAAGAAAGGAAACTTCAGTTAGGTCCTGTGTAGTTGGCTCCTAAATGGAGTAAGTGGTGGGATGCGATACATCAGCAGTGCAGCGTGGTTACCCGATTACTTGCAAATAAATCCTGGTCTTTCTGTAAAGTAGGCTGTTGCCAGGGTCTAGGAGTCTTGAGAGTCCCCTTTTTCTGGTAGTGTTGTGAAAGGAGTAGTCTTCTGAGTTGCTGAACCCAAGCTTTATATTTAAGGGAAGGCAGCCTTTTGCCAAAGGTAAAGGCTGTACAGTACCATGTTTGTAGAGAGCACTCCTGACTATGTTCACATAATACTCATGATTATTACAGAAACTTTCTGTGTTTATTCTCTTTCTGAAGATTTGCTTTCTACAAAGCTCAGGCAAAAATTCGTTTGTCATCCATTTCCTCTTTTATATGGTTGGTTCAAAGTAACAATGTTATTTTCCTGCTTAAAATATTTACTYAATTGTGTTTGAATAAGGGGAGGTGGTGGAGGGGCTGGGGTCAGGAAACGGAATCTTGTTGTGGAATTATCCCGCAGCTAGAGCAAGCATCTGTGCGGCGTGGAAAGCTCTATGTGCTKTATTCTGCTAATATTGAAAATTTAGGTGTTATCTGTTGAAGATCGGAGTGGCTTTCTGTACTTGTATTAATAGTTTTCTGTAACCTGAAGAGTTGCATAAATCATCATGAAGTCATACATGTCGGAACATTGTAAAAGGTAAAGCACCTCGGATGATTTATCCTAGGTATTTGTTTATTTGTTCTTGCTTTTAGCACATCGAGTGTCATTTAAGGCAAATTGTCTTAGTCAAGKTTTTTTTAGTGGCTATTTGTAAATACTTACAGAACCCCTCACAAGTAAAAAAATCTAATAGCTTCATGAGCAGTGGTACTTGGGAAGCCTGTTTGTTGTTGTTGTTGTTTGGTTTGGTTTGGTTTTGTTTTTTTTAAATAAACATGTCCTTTGTTCTTCCTGCCCTTCCCCCATGTATGCTACATGATAATCCTCTCCCTCCTCATGTATCTTGTGATGCCCTTACCAGATAGGACACATGCTTTGGCAAGTCTGGCATCTCTTGTATATAATAATTGGTCAGCTGGCTGCTGCCAAACAGGGTATTTAATAAATGAGTTATGTTTGTGGGGACACTGATTTGAGTTTTCATGCAATTTGTTGGAATCTGGTTAATCTCTAAGAATTCTTTGTTTTCAGTTTGCCAGGAGTCTGACCATAGTGTAAAAATTATCTGGAGTGGAAGAATGAGAAGAACAAAACATTGATATTGCTTTTTAAATTGGGGTGTAAATGAATCAGTTTTCTAAGTAGTTCATGATATCCCTTGCCTGATGGTAGTATTGTCATTATGATATGAAAGGATTTTGGCTTATTACGGTTCTGCAGAGAATAACGAGTCCATTGGAAATGAGATTTTGTTGGTTCTGAGAAGTAATTGAAATCACTATTGACTTCTGCTTTGCTTAACAGTGAGTGGTATGGATACCCCTTGTACATCTTATTTTACTGTTAAAATGTTCTTTTATTGGACTGTTGTATATTGCCACCTCTGAAAATTATCTTTAATACAACAGAGATGTTTGTAACAAATTCAAATAGCAATTTGAGCAACACTGCTTCTATTTCCTTTCACAGCTTTAAGAGCAAGCATGGGTTTTAAAAACTTGTAGGCAAAGGCTGTAAAATTGATGTATAAATGAGTGGTGACAGAGGAATGGTGGGCTAGGTAATCCGGGGAAGATTTGGGAATAGGTGGCAAAAGTGAAAATAACTGTGGCAGGGACATAAAGGTAGGAAACTAATATGAAATGCAAATAGTAAAAACATTAATGACAAGTGGAGATCAGGAATACTGGATTTTATGGTGTGCTAAGGTTGGAGGGATGTTAGGAAATGGCAGCTATTTAAAAGTAATTAGGCATGATGAAAGTACCCTTCTCATTACCTGGTTTCTTTTGGTTTTTTCAGTGCAGGAGGATGATACAAAACCTGTTTCATTTTGAAATAGCCTACTCAGAGGAGTAGGAGTTTTGCATTATCTCATTTTCGAGAGCTAAAGTGCTCTTCTGTTTCACAGCTGGCCAGCTGCAGGGCTGATGTTTGAATTCTGAAGTTTTTATGGCACTTTAATGTATTCCAGTAGTTTAATTAAGGCATTCTTTCCTAATAACTTTGTAAAGTTTGTGTTTCTCAACCTTTCTTAAACAGCCTTCCTTTCGAAGAGCAGAAGTGGTTTATGTGACAGATACAGGTTGCATTTGGGTCAGGATTTCAGTTTGGCTCCAGAGCCGACGCTTGACCCAGTCTCCTGGTTGTTCTTGTGTACTGTGCTTCGATTTACATCATGGTGTGGTTTTGGAGCACACAAACTGGTTTACTTTTTGGTGAAAGTAAATTGAAAGATATGATCTCAATGCTGATGAGCGTTCAGCCCACTGGGCTAGAGCAGAGCTAGTCTGAAACATCAGAAATAATGTCTCCTTCCCTCCCTCCAAATGTGTGTAGTGCCAACGTCAGACCCTCAGTACTGAATTTTGGTGAGTAGATGGTGATGAGTAGATGGAGACCACGGTGATTCAGGTTGTCCCCTTGCAGCCCAKGGAGGGCCACAGTGGAGCAGGTATCCACAGTGCAGCCCGTGGGGGACCCCATGCTGGAGCAGGCGGACATGCCCTGAAGGAAGCTGCAGCCCATGGAGAGCCCATGCTTGAGCAGTGTTTTCCTGAAGGACTGCAGCCTGTGGAGAGGACCCATGCTGAAGCAGGGGAAAAGTGTGAGGAGCTGTTATGGACTGACCATAACCCCCCATTCCCCATCTTCACCAAAATTTCTTCACCGAAAAAGTTGTCAGGCATTGGAACAGGCTGCTCGGGGAAGTGGTTGAGCCACCATCCCTGCAGGTATTTAAAAGACATGTAGACATGGCGCTTAGGGACATGGTTTAGTGGTGGAGTTGGTAGTGTTAGATTAATGGTTGGACTCGATGATCTTAAGGGTCTTTTCCAAAATAAATGATTCTATGATTCTGTCTCCCCTGGGGAGAAGCAGGGAGATGAAGGAGTGAAGTTGARTCTGGGAAGAAGGGGGAGTGTAGGGAGAAGTTGTTTTAGTTTTTGTCTTTCTCACCATCCTCTTTTATTTTTTTTTAATTGGCAATAAATTTAATTTTCCCCAGATCAAGTCTGCTTTGCCTGTGATGGTAATTGGTAAGTGATCTTGCTTTCATCTCAACCTACAAGCTTTTCCATTTTGTTTTCACCCCCCATCCTGTTGAGGAGGGGGAGTGAGAGAGTGGCTGGGTGGGCATCTGGCAGCCAGCCAAGGTCAACCCACCACACTCGTGTACCTATAATATCTAGTTCAACTTAAAARCCTTCTTTAAAACATGCTATTGATTTAAATAGTTCATTTTGTTTGTATTATGAACATGAACATGAGTTTAGCTATCACATTTTCTGATCCAGTTGTAGCACCTTGTTTTAGCATCTTTTTTTAGCAGGTGAAGTTAAAACTCTTAGTCCACTGTCACCAGGCATACAAATCTACTTCTCCTTCCAGATCTCTAGTGCAGTGGTTAAACATTCTACAACAGGATTACTTGCCTGCTCCTGCCCTGCAATGCTTTGTTTGTCGTGCCAGCAGTGTTGTGCAGCACCACAAAGAACGGGATTGGGAAACCAATCCAGCTGAATATTTTTCCTCCTGGCTGTTTTTCAGCTGGTATGATTCTTGATCCAGTTTACAGGTCAGCTCTGCAAAAACCTTTAGCTGGCATAATGGAAAGAATGGAGCAGCATGGTCAGGTGAGGCATGCACTGAAGTGGGTGTTGCTGCTGGAATCGTGTCAGGGAATGGATGAAGAAAGGCTTTATCTACCAGGATGGTGTTTAGGGATCTGTGAGATAGAGATGTGACTCTCTTGATCACAGACTTCAAATACAGGCATGCACAGTTCTCTCTTAAGTCCCAGACACTATAGTCAGTAAAACTACTTTTGAGTCAAACATCTTTGTATATTTTTTTTCTTGATCTTTCCTAAGGAAGTTTTTCTGAGTTTTTCCACAGCAGCTTTTGCCTCACTGGCTAGGAATGTTTAGTTTTTATTTAAGTTTACTGTGAGATGACCTAATTCTGTATTACATGACTCATGATTATACCTCTCTTTTGCCCTCTTTGCAGCTGCTTGGACAAATTGAAGAGTCCTGCAGCACCCAATTCCTTGGTCCTTTTACATCCAGAATAAATGTGATCCTTGGCAAACTGTCTTCCCTGAAGTTCAGCAACTGTTAAAAAAAATTCCAAAGATGTGTAATTTCTCTGTTTCTATGTGAAATACCAATTAGCAATCAATTTTTTTAAAAAAACTAATACCACCCCTCAATCCCAAGCGCCGTAACTAGTTAGACTTTTTAAGCAAGGCAGCAAAACAGTAACAGGTTATCTGAGTCCTTTTAATGCACCTGCTCTTGAAGACTACCAAAAAAGTAATAAAATGGTTCAATACAATTCATAGCAGTGAGGCAGCCACTGCGAGATCATAGCTAATACTATCTTTTTGAGTGTTACAGATAATCAACAGGTACCAGACATCAAAGTCTCAGTGTACCTAACAAGAAAGATAGCTTTGTCCTTGATGTTAACCCTCCATCTTGGGAACAAGGTCATTGATGGAGTTGTGTGTGGGGAGAAAATGTATGGGTGATTTCCAAGTTCTTGTTTCGTAGAAAAATAGCATTTTTAGTTGTTGTTACTGGGCAGCAAATACTTTTTAACTGTAGAAGGTTAGTTAAAAACACTCATTATGGTATATGAGGTGCGTTGTCTGGTAGTTGGAGTTGGCGCATAATGTTATGGGTTATAGGACTTGCCTGTGCCAGACCTTCAAAATTTCAGCACAGACTTTGTGGTCAAGGTATGGATGCCACCTTAGTCATGAACTGCTCCAGGAATTACAGTGATCATTTAGTATAACATCAGCAGTTTCAGGGGTTTTGTTGTCACTGAAGGCTATCTTTGGCTGTCCTGAAGAGGTGCTCAGATCTCTGTGGTGCTATGTGCAATCTTTGCTCCAAATCCGTTGCCTTTTCCAGCCTTAACTATTTATTCCAATGTTTGTGCATCAGGAAAATTTTTAATCATGAGGTCAGAAATCTTCCTAAATATGTTTATAGTCAAGGTTGAAAGAGGATGAAGTGAGAAACCTTCTTGATTAGGAGAAATGATACACAGGATGATTTTGCTGGCATTCAGAGGGACCTTGACAGGCTGGAGAAATGGGCCAACAGGAATCTCATGTAATTCAACAAAGGGAAGGGCTGAGTCTTGCACCTGGGGAGGGATAACTGGTACAAACTGGGGACAACTGGCTGGAAAGCAAATTTGCAGGAAAGGACCTGGAGGTCCCAGTGGACAACCAAGTGACCATGAGCCAGCAATGTGCCCTTGTGGCAATGAAAGACAGTGGTATCCTGGGCTGCATTAGGAGGGGTGTTGCCAGCAGGTCGAGGGAGGTGATCCTTCCCCTCCACTCAGCACTGGTGAGGCCACACCGGGAGTGCTGTGTCCAGTTCTGGGCTCCCCAGTGCAAAAGAGACATGGATGTACTGAGCGTGTCAAGTGAAGGGCTGCAAATGCGTTTTAAGGGATCTTAAGGCATCTGGTATGAGGAGAGGCTGAGGGATCTGGTGGTCTTTAGCCTGGAGAAGAGAAGGCTCAGGGGGATCTTACCAGTGTATATAAATACCTGATGGGGGTTGTAACGAGGATGGAGCCAGGCTCTTTTCAGTGGTGTAAAGTGACAGGACAAGAGGCAATGGGCACAAATTGAAATACAGGAATTTCCGCTTAAGCATAAGTAGAAACATTTTTGCTCTAGGGATGACTGAACACTGGAACAGGCTGCCCAGAGGTTGTGGAGTCTGCGTTCTTGGAGGTGCTTAAAACCTGACTGGATAGGTCCTTGGCAACCGGCTCTAGTTTGCCCTGCTTTGAGCAGTGGTGGTTGGACTAGACAATTTCCAGAGGTTACTTCCAACCTCAGCTATTATGTGATTCTGTGAAATGATCAGACAAGAAGGCATTTCCTTCAGTTTTGCTTCTCCAACTGTTGATTTTTCTTCACTGCAGGTGGCTCAGCTGCTGGACACAAGTGACTAACAGGTTTATAGTGAATTTGGCAGTAATTTCCAAAAGCATCCCTTCTGGAGGGGACAAAACCCGTTCTTTTTCCTCACTAATTTCAGAGTGATCTGCTTTTTTTGGCTGTTCTTTTTTTAAGGGTGAGTGACCGAGAAAATTCTGTTACTCCAGCCTTTTAGTGCTCACTTTTGTCTTGTGCTACAGACTGAATGCCAGTGCTTCTCTCTTCTATTGCTCAATTTTTTCCAAACAGCAGCAGATTCCCCCCCCCCTTTTTTTTTTTTTTTTTTAAATAAACTTGTGGCTGTTCACTGTATTCAGAATGCATGGATGGAAACTGTCTGTGACTGATCACTTTCACTCTGCTGTAGGAGTAAGTAGTCTTGAGAACTCAGTTTCTGTGGAAGGCTCGGCAGAGCACATGCTGGTGGGTTACATCTGGTCTGTGTTTGGCACATTCTTTTTGAAAAAAACGACATATAAAGCAGTAAAACGCTTCAAAAATGGTGACAGATTTTCACGAAGCTAATGGCATCTATCCAAGAGAGGATAATTTTTTCCTATCTAAAAAAGAATAGAGATAAGCACTTATCTTTTCCACTGTACAAAATGTGTAAGTCAAACCAATGGTTTTCAAACTATCATGCACAGTTGAACACAGCAGCCTTTGTGGTATAAGGTGTGTTGATAGTCTTAATCCGGAGGTATAATTCCGGATTGCCGGTGTATTTTGATATATGCATTTCTGACCCGTTAACTTGTCGTTAAAGGATTTCTCATTTTCTTTCTCTGATTTGTATAGATGGAAAAAACCAAACATTGCTTTCTCAGCTTTTTGAGCTGAGAAAAGGTAGAACATTTCAGGAACAGACTGACAACTGGAGATATGAGGCRAAGTCCATTATCTTTTCCTCTCAGTCATATAGGCTGATAGGATATCACTAGCAGCCTTTCTTTATTGTTAACTTTTTAGTATATGGTTTCAAATTATAATGGTGTACAACAGAAATCTGTGTAGTGATGTAGCAAAGTTGTTAGTCTTTTTTTTTTTTTTTTTTCCTTCTTCTTCTCCCCACAGGTATCAAGCATGATGGGACTATGTGTGATACTTGTCGACAGCAACCCATCATTGGCATCCGATGGAAATGTGCTGAATGCACAAATTATGACTTGTGCACAGTTTGCTATCATGGGGACAAACATCACTTGAGGCATCGTTTTTACAGAATTACCACACCAGGAAGTGAAAGGTAAAACGTAATTTTTTCCCCACGAAATTAAATAGGAACAGTTAATTGTGGTTAACTTTTAAACTGCAGATTTGGTTACTGAAACTTGGATTAGGTAAGATAATGGCATGAGGTGTAGATTCTGTTACCGCTTCTACGCCTCTCTGTGAGGGAGGGTAGCTAGGACAGATCTTTGGAGCTTGGAAAACATGGAAACTTTAGAAAGAATGGAGTAAAGAAAAAAGTTAGGATATGATTATTCAGTTTCTTTTAACCTCATTGCAGTCTTCCTAGTTTTTGTGTTATCATATAGCAGCTTTGAAACAAAGGCAATTATCTTTACACAATGTGTAATCACAAAATGATTTGTCAATGAATTCCTGAATGTGAAAGTTTAATTAGGTTCAAAAATGGTGTAGACAGATTGAGGGGGAAAATATCCTCCTTGTGGGCTATGAAAAACAATGATCTGGAGACAAAACCTCTGACTTGAACCGCTTAAACTGCTCGCTACAGAAAGCAGAGAAAAGATGCTGTGAAGGATTGTTCTACCCTTGCCTTGGTTTTCATGTTCTTTTCTTAAGCATCTATTATTGTCTCCCAGTGAAGAACTCTGAACAAAATTGGCGGTTAGTGTGTTCTTGCATAGCTGTTCTTGTGTTCTTGACTTTAAATAACTTGTCTAAATCCAAAGCCCCTCTCTGTCATGATTTATCTACTGGTTAAGTGAGAACACTGATATTTGCCTGTTACTAAATACKTGGGAGAGCTACGGTAAAGCATTGTGTAAAGGCTACATGTTGTGGTATCGCCTCTGTGATAACTCTCCAAAATGTTCTTTCATTAAATCATTGGAAGCTTTTTTTGTTAGATATGATAGTAACTTCTGGTTTTTTGAGATTCATGCCAGCAGATCTAGGTACCAAATAGATATCATAAGCTTAGTGTCTCAGTTATAATGTTCTAATGCAGAACAAGACTTAGAAGTTGAATCCAAGAGTAGAAAGTGCTGGCTTAGTGTAATTAATAGAGAATAGGTAACAAAATACAAATCTGTTTTTCTATTTATTTCTTTTTTAAAAAGCTCATTGCTTTTGAGAATGCTTGCCAGACTTTATTTTAGCTGAAGCTTCCTTTGTAGTTTTAAGTGGTCTGTTCTGGTGTATAAAGCATAATTTTTAGCTTTGGAGATAGATTGTATGCAATGTATAGAATTGCAGGAAATCTTTTGCATCTTGTCACTTTCTCCCTATCTTTGTTTACTCCCCATTGAGCTCTGTTTTGCAACTCTTATCTAGAAGGCAGCTTCATCTGCCAAGGAGCTCTTTCTATTGGATTAAGCTTAGCTGAGAAAAATTGATTAAAGTTAACTGTTTGAGGGAGGAGAAAAGAGCAAAGCAGTGCTATTGAATTTGAGGGATATCTCATAGGATAAATGGCAAGCGGTATCTAAGGACATTTGGATGAAGGAAAGCATAAGCTCTACCTATTTTATTCTTGAGTCTGGGATATCATATGGGCAGCATACCAAAGTAATGAATGGTGGTTTTTGTCTCAGTTTTGTAGGTGTTGAGATCTTTCTAAAATGCTGCTATAAACAACATATCTTTGTGTTTTCTATTGCTCTTTTATATTACTTAGACAAAAATGGCTAATATTTTCATGTGCTCTTTGCATTGATTCTAACAGTTTAACTTTTTCCTTGTCTGCCATCTGCTGGATGTTAAAAGTTTAGCAGGAGGGTGATACACTTCCTGAAGAGGTCAGGAAATACTCAGAATTTCAGCTGAAAAATACTTTTGTCTGGCAACATTTTCCTGGCATGAAGTAAGAAATCTGGTTGCGTGCAAACTGGTGGCTTTTGAGATGACTGAAAAGGCAGGAAAATGTTTGTCTCTTTGTTTTTATTTGTAAGTTAAATACTCATGAACTGTTCTGTTTGGGCTTATCTACTTCAGTTCTGTTGAAGTCAGAGGGAAAGAAGAGGTTTGCTTTAGAAAAATAACATATTATGACTGAAAAAATGGATGCTGATGTATTGAATTAAATTTGCCAAGATATGCTATAAGAAGTATGTAGAAAATAAACTGAGACATGGAGGGGAAAGAGATGTAGCTCTTACTTAATAGCATAATTCTGAATAAAAATGGCAGGGCAATTGCGGGACAGTAATACTGGTCTAGGGTGCCTTTAAGAGAAACAGAAATGTGTTGTTTATATGACTCTGTATGTTTCTTTAATGATTTTAATAATATGACTACAGAACTATATGTAAGTGCTTACAAGATTATTGCTGGTAGTAGGAAGCTTGGAGAAGAAATTATCATTAGAATTAAAAACTAATTATAAACATACAATAAATCAAATCTAGGAAGATCATGGTTTTTTATCTTGTGGGCTGCTGTTGGAGTTGAGAATTAAATGGTTGCAATTCATGCACTGAAATCTGTGTTTGTGGGGTTATTTTTGTTTCAGGATGCCTTCCTTCCCATCCCCAAAGATTCGTTTTGGACTGACTTTATTATCTTGACATTTGTGGGTTCTTCTTTTAATAACTTCAGGGTATTGTTGGAGTCTCGCCGTAAATCAAAGAAAATTACAGCAAGAGGAATCTTTGCAGGTGCCAGGGTGGTGCGAGGAGTTGACTGGCAATGGGAAGATCAAGATGGTGGCAATGGGCGTAGAGGAAAGGTAAAAATAAAACTGGTTTCAGTACGAAGATGCATTTCTGCATGCTCATGTAATGGCCTCAGTGGCCTTTCTAATTGTAGAGTAAAAATATCATCATAAAAATTACTAATTTAATTTGCTGGACATTTTAAAATCTTATTCTGTAATGCTCAAGCATTTAGAAAGAGTAGGGAATGTATACTATGACCAGTTATCTTAAATTTAAATTTACATTTTTACAATACCGGCACAAAATTTTTAAAACTACTAAATTTTTGTCTTGGTTGTTCTGTTTAAGACTGGCTTGTAACAACATTAAGATCTTGGGCATATTCCAGTATTACTGGAGAGCTGGTATAAAAACAGAGCTCTCGGGAATAGCCCTTTCTGGTCATCACTGTGTTCTGTAGTCTTAATTGCTTGTGGGTCAGCACCTTTGTGTATCTCTTGTTCTTGGTTTTCAGTGCTTGCACCCTGGATTTTCGTTTTTCATCTAATAAACTGGAAAAGTCTCTATAATTAAAATTAAAAGCTTTGCAAGTGTTGGATGTGGATATTACATTACTGGCTTAGGACATTGTATGAGTGTTTTTGATTTGTTGTATAATAAAAATATTTGGATTTATTGAAAATTGTATGGAATGATATGTTGCTAATCATAACCTTTGCAAATTTTCCATTTACAACTTACATTTACCTTGAGAACTAATGAAGGTTTGTTATAAGTATGAACATACAGCAGGGAGTGTAAAATATACTATGACTTTTATCACCAAATATGAGATGTTCTAGAAGGAGAATTGGATGCCCTTATATCTTGGTGAACTGGTGTTTTTTGTTGTATTTATTTTTAGTACACTTAAGCAGCATTTAAAAGAAATTGAAAAGTTCCTGAATAAGATATTTAGCTTATTTTTTATCCTAGACATTTGTGGAAGCTTTAGGACTTTTGGGGATTTCATTTTGGATTTTATTGCGAGGAAATAATGAATTTAAATCTCTTAAAGCAAGGGCTATTCAGATGCAGCTTTTTTCATCTTGATTATGTACCCCTTGCTGTGAATTTGGCAAGATACTTTGAAATCTCTGAAACTTCGCAAAATAAGAGTCTTATCCTGCATTGTCTGCTTTATGTATTAAACTTGAATTAGTGGGATTATTTGCAAGCTGAAAATATGTGTAAATGCATATAAATGTTTTTAATGAGGAAAAGCAGATGATAGATAGCWGAAACAGCTTTTAAATAAATACAAATAAGAATGAAGACAAATTCTACAAATTGATTTTTTTTGAATAATAATGGAAGTGTTTTCAGAATTTGGTGCATGATTTCAGCAATGTCAGGGAAAGTCCTTTTCACTCTCCTTCTTTTGTACTGTTGTTAAACAGATTGGCTCTGGAAATAAAATTTTGTCTTCTAACATAGTGCACTGCCACCAGGCTAATGCAGGTTAAACCAGACAAATTGAAGCAATTAAAATAGTTTTCATCCTGTTTTTCTTAGCTAAATGCTGCTTCTAATAAGAACATGTCAAAGCATCATAAAATAAATTTTTACAGTTCAGATTTTGTTTKCTACTTATGTAGTTAGATTACCTACCAAATATACAAAAGAAAAATAGGCCTACAAAGTATATATTCAGGCTGCCATCTTATTAAGACACCTAGGGAACACTTGTATCAAACAGAAAACAGCTTCAGAATAAATTTAATTAAATTCAGTAAAACTGCTGTATCCTGAATTATTCTGAAGAGATGAATAAGGTTTTCAGTTCAAATTGTGCTTCTAAGTCTTTGTTCTAGAAACAATTTTCTGATTTTTAACACTGAATAGGTAACTGAAATCCAAGATTGGAGTGCGTCGAGTCCACATAGCGCAGCATATGTTCTTTGGGACAATGGTGCTAAAAACCTTTACAGAGTTGGCTTTGAGGGCATGGTAAGTATAAAAGAACACAAAGGGTAAAATGCATGGTGGGGGAAGGGTAGTGAGAATAACTTGTTGTGCTTTATTATCCTGCTTTTGTAATACCCTTTGTCAGTTTGCATACTATTAGTCAGGTCATTGTGAATACAGCTGTGTGGATCATGCATATGTATTAGGAAGAAAGTCTGATCTGGGAATTTATAAAACATGTGAATAACTTAAAGTTAAGGGCTGGTTTCTGCCAGAGTATAGTAAATATTTACATCGTGTACATGATTATCTTGCTGTGCTACTATTGTGCTTAAATTAAAATTCAGAAAAGAAAAAGAAGCTTAGTCACGAACTTTTTAACGACCCTATTTCTTTAACTCCTGAACTCTTCAGTTCACTTCGAATTTTGGTATGATTACTGCAAGATTTGCAGTTTTTAAATTACTGGCAACACTCAGAATCCTCTTGAGAGCAATTTTTTTGTCAATGGAAAGGTGTTGAATTAAGTTACAACCTTAATTTGCTTTAGCACTAAATTTTTCTTTTTCACTCTTCCTAGCTTCTACAGCTACTTCTACAGCTTTAGAGAGAAAATGGGTCAGAGTCTAGCCTAAGTGCCTTCTGTTGCTGGGTTTTCTTATCCTAATGTGGGTCAGGGAAAGGTTACTCTGATTATCAACTGCTTATAACATCTTAATTAGCATTTTCTTTGCATGATTTTTGTTTGATACTGCAGAGGAAAACCATGTTAACTTAACATTGAAGTGTCATCTTGCCAGATGTGTATCAGTAATAAAATGTTAAACAATGACTAGTMTACTTTTTTTGAAAGTAAAATATTTTGCCTTATAGCCTCAGTTGAAATAAAGTTTATTTTTATAATAAAAATTAAATACTAAATACCACTTTTGCAGTAAATACATATTTTAGTGTCAGGCTTAAAAAGAGTAAACATCTTTAGGGCAGGTCAGCTTTTCTGTTTCATGAAGATGCTAAGGATAAAATATGTCAGTATTGAATTATGTCCTTCATGGGCCCCCCCCCCCCAGTTCTAGAGAAAATTTCTTATATACTGGCAAAAGGGAAAGAAAGTTATATGTAGTATTATGTAGTAGAGTATTATTAAACCAATGGTTGGTATCTTCCCCCTTATATTTGATTGTGATGCATGGAGAAGGAGCACAATTACAAAATCTAGATAGAATGAGATACAGATCAACTGATTTTTTTTGTTGCAATTTCAGTTACTGTGTTAAAATTTGTGCACTGCATAGTAGAAGTGCTGTGGAATCATTAAAGATTCCTTCTGGCCTCAGAAAAAATGCGTTTAAGAGAAGTTATATTCTGTTCTGAAATAGTTATTCCCTTAATAATAAAAATAGATTTATTATTTGTAAATCAACTATATTCTGTTGCCAAAATATTGCCACATAAGGAAGTGTTAAATATTTCTAGAACACTTGATTAACTATTGCGACTGTAAATTTGAATGGATAAGGGTGACCCTTCCCAAAAGATTTGTACAAATAAAAATATTTGGTCAGTCATTTAATTAACAACAAAAAACTGTTAAAATGTTTGTGAAACTACATATATGTATATGTTATATATAGATAGGATAATATATAAATAATATATGTACATACATATGTATAAAAAGGATAATTTGAGGCTTTATATGTAGTGCTTACCTGATTGTAATCCATTCCTACAATAATTTTATCTTTGTTGGATACTTTTATCAAATGCAATTTTCACTTCAGGCAGAATGGATTCTTGGATATCTGTGACAAATAGTCATTCAAATGTAAAGCTAGATTTTATAACTGATTAATTGCTTGCTAAGTGTACAATTCATTATGATTATTTACTGCTATTTATGTGCCGTTATGTAAAGCTGACTAATAGACTGTCAGAAAGTTCATGTAAAGTTGGGGCAAACTTGTCTTGGGACTTAGAAATTGGATAAGAATGTCCAGAGAATGTGGAATCAACAATACTCAGTGTGTGCCCATGTAAATACAGCTGGGAAGAGACCCCTACTTGCAAATGAATAACACTTGACTCAGATGCAAATGGAGCTGATTAAAGAAACACAGCTTATTATTGTAAGTCAAGGTTGCTTGTTTGATAGCTGACAGGCTGCATCTGGTCCTCAAAATTAATCTATCTGGCCTGCCAGCTTTGCCTTGGGAGAGATGAGGACTGGCTGGTGGGGCAGCAGGTGCTGGCTGAAAACTTGCATTTATTTGCAGTCAGATCCTTAGAAGTTTGCTGTTGCTGTGTTTACATRTGAAGTAGTTGAGAGGGATGCTTCTTGCCTTTCTTTGTGAAGCCTGGCAATTTAAATCTGGGAGTTTCTGCTGCCACAGACCACAAATTTCCAAATTGAAATCTGTTTTTATGATACTGTTAGGTTGAATAATATGTTAGCTACATCCGTAGTAGGAATAAAGTACTGTTGGCTAATATGGTTATTGACACTGCTTGCATTTCATATCGGTATGTTTTCAGATTCTAGAGCCAGACCAAGCTGTTAACCGCATTACCTGCTTTAGAATTGTGTGCACGTAGCCTTTTGCAATAAAAAGATATACTATGTGGAATTAGAGAGTTAATGAGAAGATTGTGATTTAGCTTTTTGGACTTGTTTCTAGTTTTTATTTCTTCGTATCACACAGCTGAGGATGTAAAGCTGGTAACTTCTATTGGTTTTCAATAAGCATTATATTCTACTACTTACTAATAGAATGATTTTGCTATAAAAACTTAAGAAAATAGTTCCATCAGCAGGAGTGGCCTAAATCAGTTTAATTATTTAGGCACTGGTTTTGTGCTACCAGTTTCTTTGCTCTAGCCTTTTTTTGCTGTGATTAACCTCCTCTTCTTGTTTTTCATTATGGAGATCTTGCTTTCATCTGTGTAACCTCTGAAAGAAGTAACTGTAGTTATCATCCATCATTGTCACAGTAATCTATAAGCCATCTGTGTTTGTGTACTTTTTTCCATGAATTCTGAATAGTGGACTGCGTAAGGGAAATGGAGAAGATTGCTCGTCCTTGTGTTTTTGAYGTTACTTTAAACTTTCTTACCCTGATTGATACCTAATGTCTGTTCATCAGCATTTATTTGGGTTACCCTTAAAGATAATCCTTGAAATTACTCTAGAGGATTTTAAGAATGACTTATTAACACTTTTTTAAAAATAAAACCAAGGTAAATGTCTTAGCATACTAGGCATTGCAGGTGAGTGTTATATATAGAAATATGCTTTCTGCTGCAGTTACAACTGTCAGATCTGTAATGTAAGCCAAATCTTCAGCTCTCTAGTCCTTTATCTTGTTCCCAGTACATTCAAAATGAGGGGTTTAGGAAGGACCAACAAGAATTTTCATTATTTTGTTAGTTTAGAGTCCTTCTGTTGCTTCTAGGTGCTGATCAAAACTGATTTACACTCACAGTGTAGCCACAGTTAGGTGGTTAGTTGTTTTGGAATCCAGAGAGGAAGGAGATATTTATGTATACCTTGTGCATTTATTTGCGTTTGTCAGCAGACTTTGTTTCACTTCTTGTTCACATAGTCTTGTTTCTCTACATTTTTCCTGTAGTCTCAACCAAGCCAAGTTTTTCATCTCTCTGTAACTGAGTTGCTTAGAAGCATATTTCCGTTAAGCAGAAATGTACTTACTGATACTTTTCCAATTTTGTTACGAGCAGTATTCACCCACACGGAAGACATTAAAATATTCATCCTGAAAAAAAAAAAAAAAAAAAAAAAAAAAAAAATTACACATAGAAAGTTTTTGTAAGTGCCTATAATCAATAGACAGTAAGGTTATAAACCATTCACTCAGGATTTGCCTGAGGTCTGATTTCTTCTGTAAGAAGCTGTTGCTATTGTTTTTATACCTCACACCTCTCTGTCATTTCAGTCACTTTCTCTACCATCTTCTACTTCCTTCTTTTATTGCTTTCACTTTTCTCGGCTTCGTGAAACTGAAAATGRTTTGAGTTCATTGAATTTGAAATACAGCATTTCTTATAAACCTTTAGCTAAAACTTACGGATTTATCCAGTCCCTTGTTGTCTTAACCAGGTGACAAAGCAGCATGCACAGGGCTTTCTCCATTTGCCCTGTAAGGGCTTATTTCCTTGCCAAAAGCTGTTGTGAGTTTAAAGACTTAAAATGACCTTTAATGGCTGTATTCATTGCTACCTCAAACACCTGCAGCTGTGGCACCATTCCTGCTGGTATAACTGTAAGATCAGTGTTAATTTCTCTCCTGGTATTTGCTGCTGGTGTTAGATGCTATTTCAGTGCATCTGGATCAAACATTCTTCTTTTTCTTAGCAGCACACCTAGTTTTCTTATCAAGTCTGTAGACTCCCCTCCCTGGTTTTGATGGATGGCGTTCCATATTGATTGGAATAACTTAATAATTATTCCAGTAGGCATCTGCTCCTTCAGCACTGTTTTCCTCTTCAAGGTCAGGGATGATGGCGCTTTTACACCATCTGCCAACACTGCTGAAATGTACATTTTTTTCCTTCTCTGAAGTTTTTATGGTGATGAAATTGCTGCTGTTTTATCGATGGTATAATTGGATGGTAAGTCAAAGTAAACTGTATGTTTTCTGTATTTCCCACTTAGCTGAGCACATCATGATCTTTATGTAATCCAGTCACATACAGCTGGAATGCAAAGTTTTTTAGCAAGTCAGAAGGTAGATGCTAGAACACCAAAGTTCTCCACTGTAGGCAAAAACCATTATTACCCCCTGGTTGTGTGCATCAGCTGTTACTACGGATCTRAAAGTCCTGCTGTGCAACGTTTTGTGCTCGTGCTGTTCCTTGAGTTTTCATTATGATTCCTGCTGAACTGGGGCTTCCATCTCTTCTCTAACTATACACAAATTCCACAATCTATAGCTTGTTTTTGTTTCTTGAAAGAATCCTATTCAGTGTTCATTGAATGATTTCTCCATCAAGTCAGTGTATGAAAGCTTACGTTTTGTTTTCATCTTYGCACATTTGTCTCCACCACGTATTTACACCCAGCCTCATAGTTGTTACTTCTTTCTCTGTGCATGGTGTCACCGTGAGTCTAAAACTTGCATTTTAACATCCTGGGTGTTTTGGTACAGTCCGTTTTGCACTTGTATGTCTCTTCTCCAAACGATCTGCTATTTCAATCCATTTACAAGACTCGGGGAGACTCATAAAACTTGTAAAAATCCTGGTGGGATTCTCCGAAGTGCGGTACAGCAGATCTGGCAGCAGCGATGCGCTGGCAGCCTGGCGTGGCCAGCCTTGGGCTGTGTTTGTGCTCCGTCCTCACTAGGGGGGCCTCTTGCCACGCAGTCCCCAGGGGAGCGTGACCAGGAACTTAACACCACCCCTGATTTTTTACTTAAACTGCTTGGGCAGAAGAAAGCTTGTTTTCCTTTTCTGATAAATATAGTAGCTGAGTGCTAGAAGTAGAATTATAGTTGCTTACCCAGCTTTTGTGGTACTGAAGTACAACTAAGTACAGTTTCTTATCTTAAAACTCCAGGATCTTTTTTGGGTTTGGTTATGTTTTTTAAGACATTTGCAGGCCTTTATCATGTTGATGTTACTTTTCTTAGTAGTGCTGTTTGCAAAGTTGCTGAAGGAACTCTTTGCTGTATATACAGTATATACGAGTTAGTTTCATACTGCCTTAATCTCTGTCAGTGCCTCATCTTTCTGTGCGTTTTGAGTCCTCAATTTTTTGATGAAGGCTTATGTAAAAAAAATAAACATGTTACCTTGCTTTTCTGTGATACTTAGATCAGACTCTTGTTTTACTCCTTAGTGATCTAACATTAATTTCACCATGTAAGTGAAAGGAAGACAGATGTGAAGCTGAGGTTCAACATCAAGCTACCACTTAGTTTTACAACCGAGTATATCATTATACTCCAGAAATAAACTATGTGTAGGGCACGGTACAGGCAGGGTAAAAAAAAGAGAGCAGATTTGTAGATTTCTGGTGTCCCCCCCCCCCAGTAAAATTTAAAGTATCTTAACCTACTTCCTAATAATTTCTGCTGCAAGGTAGTAATTAGCCTTTTACTGAATATTTTATTTCTTCTGGTAGCTTTTAGCCATCAGTCTGCTCTGTATGTTAACACTTGCTGTAATGCAAACGATCTTTCACCCAGATTTTGCCTGGCTGGGAGGAGAACCGTTTAGGACCCTCCCGCGCTCTATTCTGAATGCTCTGAAGAATGTGAAAACAGCTCTTGCACATATACCCCTTTTTGACTCCTGTGCAGACAGCTGGTTGTTGCATGACATGAAGAGTTTGTATTCAGTGGGTGAGACCAAGTGCTCCCGAGCACATTCAATCTCTCTGTTGGTCTGGGGGAATGAATCAGTTTGCCATCTGGGATGGTCAGCGCAGCCCCTTTGTCTTCGGCCGAGTTAAACCCAGCACCTGCCCACCGGGCAGCAGCATCTTGTCGCAGGCCTGCTGCTGCTGGACTGAACAAACTCTCCTTCTCTGATTTCTCATAGGATTTGAAGAGTGGCTAGATCTCATTATTTTAATCTGGCTGTTCTCATCATTTTTTCAAAAAGCGTTGGTACATTCTTCATAGATCAGGATATACACTGAATTTTGTATTTTTCTGGCTTCTTAGCAGTTACAGGTCATTGAGGGTAGTATTGTGTTTGTCAGTGCCTTGACGATTTGGAAGACTTGAGAATTTTCATTTTAATCCTTTTGCAGGAGCACAGTCTGTCAATAAATCTTGGGTGTGGGAAAAATAATCGTTAAAGTATTTGTTTAGTTCTGGTTGATTATATCATAACTACCACCTGTCCTCTATTTCCTCCCCCATCCCATAGAATATTCTGACACATTTTGCAAGCAGTTTCCTATCACCTTCCCAACTCATCGTGCACACAAAATGCTCTTTGTTTAGTGAGAATTGTTCCATAAAGAGCAATGGCAGATGGTAGCCATTTGGCTTTAAGGGTTACACAGGGGAAAAAACTAGAGGAAAGGATAATTATAGGAACTCCGCTGGCTTTATGAATAGGAGTTGGTTATCATACTTGAAACTTCTGTTTCTTGGATAATATTAAACAGAGTCTTTCTGGAGGATGAGCTTTAGAACTTTTCTCTTTAAAAAGATCATGTTTAGCTCAGCATAGTGTTGTTTGGTTTTTTTTAAAAGTAATATCCTTGTGTTCTGTATATTTTTAATCGGAAACTCTTCATTTTGTAGAATCTGGGTGCCAGGTTTTCTTCTCTAAGTTAAAGATGTATCTGTCAAAAAGGGTTGGGAAGAGGGGGCAGCAGTGGCAGGCATTAAATGATCGGTACAGGAAAGGCTGTGGCCTTGAGCACTGTTTGCAGATTTTTTTTTTTTCTTTCCTCACTTGTGTTTTTTAAAAGAAAAGATAACTTTATAGGACAATGCAAAGGAGCTTTGAGTTATTTTAATACCTTCCTTTGAGTTAAAAATGTCTCATCCTTTATAGCCTTTTATATTGGTAAAGGTTATTAAAATCTTGAGAATGTCAAGGCTGATAGATTGGAAAGTATTTGAGATTATATGCATCAGTAATGAATTCATGGGGTATGTTTTTTGCACACATAATTTTCAGCCTTTCTTAACTGAGTGTATTTCAGTTCTAGTTTCACTGACTTATGTTAACCTGGAGACTCAGTCAGTGAGGACTAAAGTTGTCTCAATCTCTCTCCATAGTCTGACCTGAAATGTGTCCAAGATGCAAAAGGAGGCTCTTTCTACAGGGACCATTGTCCTGTGTTAGGTGAGTTGAAGATAAAGTAAATTTATCTTGATGTGTGTTAATTATACTTAGTGTGGATTTCTCTTTAAATGTCATCTAAAAGGACTGTCCTTATTAGTGAAATGTAAATGGTAGCATTTCTATGCATTAATAATAAATTGTAATGCTTTTCTAAATGTATTTGGTATCAGTGTGCCAAGTGGATGGGAAGGGAGCTGTTAAGTGTTGACTAAGTAATAAATTGAGTCGCGAAGTCTTGTGCACTGTATTTCTAAAGAGCCAAACATAGCTGTGCATTCTTATAAGACTGTCTTGAATATTCAGAGATGTTCAATGAAGTAGCATGTACATGGCCATAAACAGGAGTCACTCAAACATATAACTTAACCTGTTATTTTATACTAATACTAGTATATGTTGTGAAATCTTAGTTGAGGTTTTCCATATCAGCTATTGCACTGACTTATTCCTCTAGTGTCTTGGCTGGGCTGTAGACATGTGCAGAGTGTATTGTAAAAAATAATTGCCAGGTGTTTTGGTTTTTGAAATACGGGCAAGTTGGGATAAATTTTATAGATTACTGGACACAAATTTCTTAATTATTAATGTGTATTTCCTTGGCAAAACACCTGGTCATAAAACTGGACACTACAGAAAATTTTTCTTTTCTTCTCGAGTTTCTTATTATACTTCAATGCATAAAAGACTTAGCTGATAATACTGCCTTTTCTAAAGTGATGAGAATTCTCTATTTACTAGTCTTAATCTAATTTCTTGCACAAGTACTTGAAGTATGACCTGCAAGCACTATTCTTTTATTGACAGCATTGGTGAAAAGGTGAAAACAGTAAAGGTCTGTTTTGTATAGAAAAAAAACAGTTGTCCAAGAAGGCACTTAAATATTTACTGTCAAGCAGATGAATTGTTTGAAAGTAAAAAGCCAAGGCACTCTGATCTTTGTATCTTGCTTCTGTACTTAAAATTAATTTTGGCATTTTACTCTGACGAATAAAAATAGGAAAGTAGTAATAGGATCTTAGTGGTTCTTTATTACACAGGTAGACTTAGGTTCTTATGCTCTTTATTCATTTTTGTTCTTGCTTTAAAAGTACAGGTCTATGTTTTCTGCATGTAGCTTACTTTTAAGCTGATACCATATTTGAATACATGAATATTAATCACTAAAGATAATAGGAGACTATTCTTTGTTAAATTCTTCTCCTTCCACCATATTAAGTTGCTCTTAAAGGATGACGACGAACTCAGTTCATCATTCTTACCACATTATCCTCCATGTTCTCAGTCTTACTGTTTGTTAGAACATCTGTCCCTTTTATTTGTCTTCTGAATGTAGTTCACAGTTACATTCATGCTGTGAATTTAAATGCATGCTTGCATTAAAAACTAGAAAGTTATTTTTGAAGCTTTGCAATATTCAGAGTGCAAATAATATTCCAGCAGGGGCCTAATTAATACAGAGTAGTATGTAGTTGGGGCAAAATACTGGGACTGATTTTGTTCAATAACACATCAGTGACCTTGATGATGAGACATATACAATCCCAGACAATTTGCAGGTGATAGCAAGTTGGCAGAGGGGTGTGGTTGAAGGTAGAGCTTTATTCAGAAGAGCCTTGAGGAAGTGAAGAATTTGGTGAATGGAGACCTCCATTGAAATGAACTTCAATCAGAAAGTGCAAGAACTCCAAGAAATGGAGTTCAATCAGAAGTGCAGTTTTGCACTGTGGTTGGAATAAGCCTATGTACCAGGAATTCCCAGACTGGGAATTGTGAATGCCCGAGTGAGGAGCCTTGCTGAGGAAGACCTGGGTGTTGCATTGAATACCAAATTGAATGAGACAATAGTGTGCTGTCATTGCAAATACAGTAAATTTCATAGTGGGCTATGTTAGGAGGATGGTGTGCACTTTTAGTGCTGCAACTAGTGCTGCCAACATCTGGTGTGGATTTCAGGCTCTGGAATCAGTCTCTCTCCAAATAATGTTTTTGTCTCTATGTGTCAGGCTATTTGTTTGTACTTCCTTATTGTTACAGTGCAAAGACCCTTCCTCCATTATTACCTCTTGCTTGGAAGAGGAAAAACAAACACTCCCCCTGCCCCTTAGAGACAGCAATATTACTAAAGGGTCCATCCTGAATCCAGTCTTATTTCCACGCTCTGGGATCATTAGGGAGTTTATTTCCCACCCTAGCTCTGGTGTGGGCTAGAGGAAAGACCCTGTCCTTTGCCACTGATGTTGCCATTGAACTGAATCTACGTGACTTCTGCAGTTGTCGTACTCTTCACTGTTCTGGGGATGACACCAGATACCATCTTCTGGTTCTGGCAGTGAGCAGGTCCACAAGTGTGTTCTCTCATCAGTTAACACAGCTTGATGTGTGTGAATGTATGCCATTTCCCTCCAGCTAATGAATTTTTGCTGTGACACATCTTTTGAAAGCAGGCATTGTCCAGGGAAAACATTTTCATTTTAAATTTGCAGGGTTTTTTTTGTTTGTAGTCATCTCCCCACTTACAAGGTTAAAGATTTTCATCGTTGGTCATTTTGGAGGTATTCTTTTGCCAGTGCTTTCTCCACATTCAAGGACTGACGCAATTCAAAACCGCTTTCTGTGGGCCTTCTGCTTATCTTTCAGCCTCTGAGTGGATAGATGGCACTTTGTGTATGACTCTCTCAAAATTATCAGAGCTTTTATGTATCTAGATGTCTAACACCATATGATAGCTGTTACCATCCCAGTTAGAGCCTATAGTGGAGCCTGTCACAAGTATTTAGCATTTGCCAGTGTCATTGCTATTTGCCTTGAAAACTCAACAAGAAACACACAATTCCATAGCCAGAGGTTCAGCGTTCTTTTTTTGACTGGTTCACTCCCTTTTAGCTATTGGCTGCTACAGTTGCAGAGACATTGAGTCTCAGAAATTAACTTCTGTTCTTTAAATTGTATGGAGAATTAGTGTGGTCATGTGAACATTTGCTTCTTATTCCATTTCAGGTGAGCAAAATGGTAACAGAAACCCTGGTGGGCTGCAAATAGGTGACCTTGTAAACATTGACCTTGATTTGGAAATTGTACAGTCTTTGCAGCATGGTCATGGAGGATGGACTGATGGCATGTTTGAAACTTTAACAACAACTGGAACAGTTTGTGGCATTGATGAGGATCATGACATTGTAGTACAATATCCAAGTGGCAACAGGTTTGTTGTATAGCCTTCATCATTGATTCTCACAAACTTCCTTTGCCTTCAGCACTTACGATCACTTGGTGCCAGAAACTTTCTGTTCTCCTTTTGTGTCTGTTAAGATTTTCTTGAGAATTTTTATATTCCTTCTACAATGTGTAATGAGGACTTACCTTTAAAGATGCTTTAGTGCAAAAAGGAAGCTTGTTGCCTCTCTCACTTGGTGAAAATTTGAGTCCAAAATAATGAATGACATTCTGGACTATCTTATTTCCAAAATGTAGTGTTTTAAGCGGTAATTTCTTTTTTAATTACAAAGTATCCCTTGGTTTCAAGGGGAATGGTAATAGCAATGCATTGTGGGTTTTCAGGAAAATGCGTTAAGGGGACAGGTGACAAACTTTTTATGTTGGGGATCTTGTCTAATATAGAGTGACCTTGGCATGATCTATATGTAGCATTTTCTTATTCAAAGTGATGTTAGTTTATGTGAATATGGACCGAGAATGGGAAGTGTTGGGGAACGTGTTGCCAAAACCACTCCCTGCAAGCAGTTTAGGTTTGAAGTTTGATGAGCTGCATCCATGCTAACAGGACTCAAACCCAGCTCTACAGCTGGATCTGAGCCGATACGTCCACATGGTTTTGTGTTGTCTTGCTCTCAAGTATTGGGCTTATCTTTAAAAAGCACCTGATGAATGGAATATCATTTCAATTGTATCTGGAGACTGACCTGTTCAGTTTGTCCAGAAAGGATTAATGGTGCATTATTCATTCAAGCTTTCCCTCAAAATGTTGTTTGTTAATATTGCAAAGTAAAGCAAAACAAAGCTGTTTTCTGAGCTAACACAAGCTGAAGAGATGCAAGTGGCATTTCTTCTGACAGTCATGGCTGCAGAGCCAGTGAGAGGAGCTGCTCTATCTTGTGGTTTCCGCCCTGACTTTACCCTTTATAGAGATTATCTGATGCTTCTCAACTAGATCATATAGCTGAATGAAAGTCAACCCCAGACCAAATGGTGCGTAAAGGAGAGATCACCATATTATATATTAGAATATAACTCAGCATAAAAACAGCTAAATGCCTCTAAACCAGTAAAATTTATAGTATGAATTAGGATAATTTGGTTAAAAATTGAGGTGTATCTAGGACATCCATTTGATTTAAGAGTATTTTTATAACTGGATGTTGCAGCTTATGACTTGGGAGGGAGGGGGCAAAACCCCGTGTTCTTCCCATGTTGTGTCTTGACAGTCCAATCCTTTGTGAGACAGCTAGGATCTTCCCCTTTTCAAGCAGAGTAGTTGTCTTCTCTCCCTGGAAAAAGAAACAAACTGTATAGCTACTTAGAATCATAGCATAGTTTGGATTGGAAGGGACCTTTAAAGGTCATCTAGTCCAACCCCCCCTGCCAAGGGCAGGGACATCTTCAACTAGATCAGGTTGCTCAGAGCCCTGTCCAACCTGACCTTGAATGTTTCCAGGGATGGGGCATCTACCACCTCTCTGGGCAACCTGTTCCAGTGTTTCACCACCCTCACTGTAAAAAATTTCTTCCTTATATCTAGTCTAAATACTAGATACTTTCAGGACTACTATATTTCTAAATACTTTCAGGACTATTATATTGTTGTCGGCTTGCTTCACCTTAGGCAGAATATTTCTTCATTGCCTTACAGATGTACATCTCAGAAGATTACCCTGGAAATACTCAACTAATAAGCCACAGAAAAGTTTATGGGAAAAAATGGTTAACAACAAATATGCCATAGTATCCAATTGCAGAAAGTTTGTAGGCATACAAGCAGAATCTTGTCCAACAGATAATTTTTAAACATATATTTCACTTTGCATGTTTAAAATCTACTTTAAATGGTTCATTGTCTAGGTGGACGTTTAATCCAGCTGTTCTCACCAAAGCCAATGTTGTCCGAAGTGGAGATGCTGCTCAAGGTGCAGAAGGAGGTACCTCTCAATTTCAAGTGGGTGACCTTGTTCAAGTATGTTATGACTTAGAGCGAATCAAGCTTCTTCAGAGAGGTCATGGAGAGTGGGCTGAAGCAATGCTTCCAGTAAGTAGTTGTATGTTTGGATTCATAGAATCGTAAAACTTGTATAATTATGGTTGGTAATAATACCTGGAGGTTGTGGGAGTCAAAGTGATTTTCTTCTAAGTTAGAGAAAGTATTTCATCAAACACGGTGTAATACTTGCTCAGATGTAGTAATCTGCTTAGCCTGATGAAACTTAGTACAGTCACCAATACCTTTAGCTATTAAACAACTGACTTCATAAAATTTGTGACTACTTATTCAGATTTCTAAATATTTTATTTTTAGTATTATTTGCATTTGATGTTTTCTTTAATGCAGACTTTAGGTAAAGTTGGTCGGGTCCAGCAGATCTATTCAGACAGCGACTTAAAGGTAGAGGTTTGTGGGACATCTTGGACATATAATCCAGCAGCTGTCTCGAAGGTGGCATCAGCAGGATCTGCTATAAGTAATGCATCTGGTGGTAAGTTTGAAGAATAACCAGTAATGTATGTATGGCAAGTATTTGTATAAATTAAAAAGTTGTTAATATGTATTAGTACATAGTTTGTGTGCAAGTTTAATAATACTCAGACTTCAGGTTTGGCTAATTGATGTTATACCTTAGGGAAAGATAGAAGAAAAAGCTTGCAGTCTGTATGGAGATGGTGGTGGTTGTTATCTTGATAAGGTGCAAAAAACTCCAAATTGAATTTGGGTTTCTGTTTGGCCACAGTGCAGGTATGTCTTTGGAGGTCTGCTCTAAGGACTTTAAATTTTAAGTGATTGGAAGGGACACTAGATTGGAATAGGGACTAAGGCACGAAGAGAGTGTCACTGGCTGTAGCAAGCAGCATACTCCTCGTTTAATAGGTGGTGTGGGATAGCAGGCATAAGCGAGGGATCTGTTGCAAGCAGTTACTCAGGATAATATTCTTTCCTTAAAATTTCTATCTTAAAATTTAGTCGGGCATCCTTTGACTAATTACCGTGGCATTTTTTTTTTTTGGTGTCTATGTAATCACATTTGAGTTCTGTTGAACCTGCTGTCATTCATCTGATAACGAGGCAGAAAGACTATCCAATATGCATGTTCTGTTGGTTATTTCACAGATCAATTAAACTAGAATGTTTTTCCTCTTTTTGGTCATAGCTAGTTGTTTTTTTCTCTTCACATATTTACTTTAATGCCAAGAAACCTTTCTACATAGTTTTCTAGACTTTTTCCTAGGGAGGCATAGATACAGTGAGTTTTCTGCAATAAAGATAAAGTCACAGTGGCCGTAAAACTAGCTAGAAGAATAATATGACTTAGTGTTTCAAATCACAGAGGGCAGGATATAGCCTAAGCTAAGCTAGAAGACTAAGAAGCCTGTTGTAACAATATGTAAATTCATGTTTTTACTTCCTCCCCACCCTTCTATATTTTGTAGTAGACAAGCTATTTGTGGTTGTCAACTTCGTTTTGAAGTGTCTGATGCGACAGTCTCAACTATCTAAAGGGTATTGGGGTGCAGCGCTTACTCAGAACTGAATAATAACTTACAGCTGCCATTTTATGGTGGTTTGTGTATTACTGTGTACATGCCTTTAAAAACATGACAAATTTAGCTGTTATTTTTCTGTTCTTGTGTAATTAGAATTGTAATCTTAATTGTCCCTCATTTAATAATTATAGAGAGATTGTCCCAGCTATTGAAGAAATTATTTGAAACCCAAGAATCTGGAGATCTCAATGAAGAATTGGTTAAAGCTGCTGCCAATGGAGATGTTGCTAAAGTGGAAGACCTGCTAAAGAGACCAGATGTAGATGTGAGTGTTCTGGTTTGGGAGGACCTGTTCTGGGGATCTGTAATACTAAAGGAAGTGAAGTTGTCCTAGATACTCCTTGCCAGTCACTAGTGTGTCTGCATAGACGTAGTACAGCTGGTTCCAGTGTCTCTTCTCCCATTTGTTGTCCTATGAAATGCGTTGGGGGGTGTGTGAAAATAGTGCTTTACACCCTTTTACACTGGACAGATTTTGTGTTCCATTGTCTGCCATGAATTAAAATACTTTCCAGCCTCTGTCTGCCAGAGTCAGGGCAGAGAACCAAACACTCACAATTAGTGAAGGGTCTTCAAGTTCTTTTGTTTCGAGGGGATAGAAGGAAGGAGGGTAGATTTTGGGGATTTTTTGCTGTTGTTGTGGGTTTTGTTTTGGTTTTGTTTTTTTAACTCACGAGGTAGGTCATCTAATCTGCTCTCTGTCAGATTCCTTTTATCAACTTGTATAATTACCTAGTAGTGAAAAGTCTAAAAGAAAATGCTTAAGAATTATAGGACTTGGTTCAGGGAATATGTTTTAAAATCACGATCAGGTGTTTTTCTCACTATAGCAGTAGTAATTCTTGCAGATAAGAGAATAAACTCCTCAGTTCTGAGGATTGATTTGTAGCTCAAGATTATACAAAACATGGTATTTTGTTCAGACTGACTCCTGTTGTTGCCATAAATTGGAAAATGAAGTTAAATACACTGTAGAGCAGAGGACTGGTATCATTCTGAGACCTGTTCTCAAAATCTTGCCTTGACAGTAGCCCAAAGATGAAAGTTTTTAATCCAGCTATCGTTAAGGTCTTAATGTTTGAAATAAATCCATTTCTTGCTTCTTTCCTTCAATCTAGCTAAMGCTATAGAAATGAAATAGAGAAGACCTAGGAGATTATCTATATGTGCCAGAAAGGCAGCTGTCTAAAAATTGTTTATTTGATACTTTCATATGCATGCTGCTGCTTTAAGCTTTCTAATAGACTTGCATGTATACTACTAAAGTGGCTCATAAGAGTGTGTGTGTGTATCTTGCAACTTATCTCAAAGTATTGATATGCTTCCAGGTGAATGGACAATGTGCTGGACACACAGCTATGCAAGCTGCTAGTCAGAATGGCCATGTCGACATTTTGAAGTTGCTTCTGAAACAGAATGTGGATGTAGAAGCAGAGGTAACCTAAGTATTTCAAAATACACTTTGTGTCTCCTTAAGTTTTAAACTTTGCTACATACAGAAATAGCAATTCTATTGGAGTTGCCTTCTTTTTAAATGTCAGAGAGAGTAAAAAAACTTTTCTTACTGTGATTATGGTCCCAAATTAGTCTCCTACTAACAGTATTACAAAAGGTCAATATCCAGTTCTTTAGCAGCTCTAAGTGAAATATAATGCTAATATAATAGAGCTATGTAAGATAGTGTGTGATTGTAGTGGATGAAGCCCCTTCTTTATTTCCTTTGTTTCATTTCAACAGTAGAATGCAATAGGCTAGCACACTGCCTGTGGCATTCAGAGAAAAAGATGATGTCAGATGCTGCATCTCCAACTTCAGATACTTGCCATGCTTCTTATATACAATATTCAGTTAGGAGAAAGCTTTCCATTCTTGACTAAAGCAAGTTTGAGCAGAAGGTAGTGACAGTAACTTTGGGTAGGAACTGCCAACTCTGCTTCCAGTTTTTCAGGGGGTGGTTTTTTTTTGAACTTCGCCCAAAGTGGAAGGATTTCTTTTTGTTTATTTTTTTCGGAATTATTGTTTGTGAGAAAATTATCTGTCAGCATACTGTGTATTTGCACTTTGAATTGATTTTGCCTCGTTTGCTTACACGGAATGCACTGTTATTGCAGCCTTTGCTCATGTTGTGAAGCACAAGAAGGATCTGTCAGATTTCTCTTATTAAGAATATAAATGAAAGCCTAATAGAAAGCTTAGAAGTTAATATTATGCCCAGTCATTGTTTGCTAACGGAAAAATAACTTTATAAGCTTGGGCATTTGGCTTTATATTGTATTTGATACACAGAAGTTATAATACGTTAATACATTAATGAAGCGATGATGTAGTCCTTGGAACTAAAATTATTTTTATATTCACAGATACACCATTACTTTATAAAGGTTTTCTGCTAAATGGTAAAGATGGCTTAGATTTGATGCAGTACATAATTGCTGTGGTCTGATTTCTGTGAAGTAGCTTCATTTTAGAAGTAGTGCTTTCACTGCAGTACATAGCATATACTGTTACAAACTAGACTAAGCTGCTTTTCATCTGTACTATGGGATCAAAGCTGCCTGTTAATCAAGTGGTGGTCTGATACTTTCTTCTCTGGTATAAGAAAGGGTTAGAAGCATTAGAGAGGGAAGTAGAAGCACTGCTTAAACAGCTTCAAGATAATACACCAGGTAATCAGCTAGCAGTAGAATTGTTAGGAGTTCACGTTTGCTCAGGCTTTGGAAGTATCGCAATACTAGCATTAAAAAAATATTTTCAGGGATTTTTGTTTGAATTTTCAAGCCTTTTCATGTAACTGTTAAGTTGTTTAAGTGAAGATTATATTCCTAGTTAATTATATAATTGCATTAATTATTRTAATATTAATCATATGTATATAATATTATTAGATTAGTGATTATATGTTTCAGGCTTTAAAAAATGTCAGCTGTCTATAAATTAGTGATGTGAAGATGCAGCAGAGTCATCCCATTACGCAGAGAGCTAAAATTTAGTCCATTTACTTCACTGTTGTGGTCTGTGGCATGGAAGCAATGGATAAAAATCCTTACATCGCCTGCTTTGTAGCTAAATTGGATATATTTACACTTACGGTCACTGCTGCAGAGTATAAACATTGATGATGACATTTTCTGGGGATGCCCTCATACTGTTGTCTCCTGTGCTTATGCCTCTGTCAGCTTAATATGGAGTATAAGTGGCCTCTGTTTAGAAAACAATTTGTTACTGACAGAGCTCAAAAAGCCTGATGTAGGTATTCTATGGTAAAAATATGTGGCCTCCTAGTCTGCAGAAATTAATGGGTATCAGTTATTATATTGACAGTACTGAAAATACTATATTGTTGGCATGTATAGAAATATAGTGCTTTTAATATTTAGATTTATATCTAAATATAAGTCTTAGGACAGATGCTTAATTAGTTGCTAGCTTTTTCTAGGTATATTAATATACTATTGTGTAGAAACTACACAGTGGGATTTAGCTCCTGAGATTATTTGTTTTGATGCTGAGCTAAAAAAAGGCATGTGCTTTCTTGGACCTCTACTCCTTAAAGTAGGAATTMTATATGTTAAGATTTTATAAAATCAGGGGTTTGCGTCTCAAAATTGGAATATGTTAAAACTGTAAAATATTTAATAAATTATATGGGGTTTCATCAGTAAGTATCTTAGTGTACTTTGCAGACTGCAGATACGAAAAGACAAATTACCACATACTTGTGAAACAAAGTGCTCTGTAAATATAAATGTTGTAGCAGTTTAACACTACTGTCACACTCTTGATAAGTTTCACCTCATAATGATCTTTATAACCAGATGAGAAATACCGAGAAGTTTCCCTTTCTGATCTTTTCCCCTTCGAAATTGGCAAGCTTTGGCTTCTTTTGACTGTTGGTGTTAGATGAGCCTCAGAAAGAATCCTGCTATCTTAGAAGGCAATTTTGTAGCATGAGTTGATTTGGAAGGCATAAAAATATATTGTTTTCAAAAGCTATTGAAGCTGCTGTTTAGTGCCCTGACCGTCTTGAAAATTGTATTCATATTTCCAAAAAGATATATTTGATAATTAGCAGATAAGTCTCCTTCTATCATTTTTTTAAAAATGCAAATACAATTTATTCTAAGAACTATTAATTTTTGCATTGATGTAAAATATATTAGAAATTTGTTACACATAATAAAAATAACTTTCGAAAAACATTGCTGAAGGGGAAGCAAATTGATAAGAGAAACTAAGCTTACCCGAGAGAGACATCAGTGCACCCTTGATCAGTCATGATTTTATCTCCTCCTTACAATTTTCAGTATTTCTCTATTGTCAAAATTAAATCCTACAAATACATAGTAATATTCCACTGTGCACAAAAATTTAGTTAGAAACTAGCTTATGTAAGTTATTATTTCATTGAAACCTCTTATATACCTTACATTTTACATTTAGCTTTTGTATACTGTCATTAATGTTGAAATCACTTGATTAATATTTTAAAATGTTTCATGTAGTACAGTCCACTCAAAAAAAAATTGTCCACTCCACAAATTTATGACTTTCATACCTTAATTCTCAGTTTGGATGAAACTGAAACAAACTGAATTTAATCAGAGCTTTAATGCTGTGAATCATCATCATAGAATCAGAACTTCCAATTAATTTCACCATCACTCCCAAATTTCCTTTGGAAAAGGTTTATTAACTGAAAACTAATACACGTATAATAAACCCTAATAAATATTAGCTTAATTGTATGAGCAAGGCAATTCTCTTGTCTTATACCATGATTTGGAATCTGTAACGCTTCCTGGGTTACACAGTGTAAAGTTTTTTGGGTTTGGGGGCTTGGGTTTTGTTTGTGGGGGTTTTTTGGGGGTTTTGTTTGGGTTTTTTTTGTGGGCGGTTTGTTTTTGGTTTTGTGTTGTGGTGTTTTGTTTTTGTG